>OY855911.1:23648543-23883543 GCA_963693305.1 Meandrina meandrites | reverse complement strand
CCGAAAACTCCTTATCACCACTCAAGAAAATGAGATGTTTTGATAAAAAACGATCAAATAAATTCTCGCAAAATTGTGCCGCGTGCAGGCGACCAAACTACACATTCAGTTCAGCTTCATTCAATTTCACTTTCGTGACTCGAGATTTGTTTATGCTCTCTTTTGCCGCTGCATTGTGCTTCTTTTGTATTATTACAGTTACTTTTCTCTTTTTTTCTGATGACCTTTTCCGTGAGTACTGTTCACTTTGGCAAATTTATTTTGTTCGGCGGTAAACAAATCATTCTTCACTCTTGCCGTAGCGATCGATTCAACATTGGATGCGCGCGTATAAAATTACATTTTGCAAGACGATTTTTTTAGTTTTTTTTTTTAATTTAACCGAGTAAGAAAAAAAATAAATAAGTTATTTACCGGCTTTGGGTCGGTCCGTATCGTGAAAAACTGTGACCTCTGCCTTGAAAATGCTGCCCTCGGCCTGCGGCTTTTCAAGACCTCGGTCACAGTTTTTCACGATACGGACCTCCCAGCCGGTAAATAACATATATATCTCGAGTTTTGTATCTCGAGATAGCTTCCTATCTCGAGATCATTTCGTATCTCGTAACGAAACTATCTCGTATCTCAAGATAATTTCGTATCTTGAGATAGTTTTGTATCTCGAGATAGTTTCCTATCTCGAGATAATTTGTTATCTCGAGATAATTTCTTATCTCGAGATAGTTTCGTGTCTCGAGAAAATTTCGTAACTCGAGATAATCTTGTATCTCCAGATAATCTCGTATCTCGAGATAATTTTGTAGCTCGAGATAATTTCATATCTCGAGATAATTTGTATCTTGAGATAGTTTTGTAACTCGAGATAGTTTTATATCTCGAGATAATTTCATATCTCGCGATAATTTCCTAGCTCGAGATAATTTCTTATCTCGAGATAATTTATTTTCTCGAGGTACTCTTGTATCTCGATATAATTTCCTATCTCGAGATGGTTTTTTATATCTCGAGATGATTTCCTATCTGGATATAGTTTTGCATCTCGAGATTGGCGTAACGTGCACGTGTTCTCTAGAGTTGTCCAGGAGTCACGTGCTTTCTGTTGTTGGCCGGCGTGGTCCGTGAAGGTGCACGAGGTGAGTGGAGGCAACAATTAATTTTGATATTATGTGGATGCGGGCCAATCGAAAGTCCGCTATTTCAGTAAAACTACATTCGCTGAAATCGAAGGAATGAGAACGCTGCTGGTGTAGGAAAAACATCAGGGAAATTATTGGCTCCATCGGATCAATTACGTAGTGATAAACAATCACATTAATGGTTCCAAGTAAAATTTACCGTTTTGTGGTTGCAAATCCGGGCTATTGAATAATAAGGCTCACAACACATTGTAAAAAATATAGCTCGCAACGAAGCTATTAAATATTTTATTCTTGACGTTTATTAATGCAATGTAAATGCCCAAGTAAAAAACAACACAATAATAAAGGGTGCTCCCAGTCATATTTTGCTGCAGCTGGAGTTCAGGGCTTATTGTTGAAAATAAAAATAAAAATAGAATTTCCAACAAAATGAAATGCTTCTGAAACGTTTTAACGACATGTGGATACAAAAATTAACAAAAATGTTTGTGACTATCTTGTTTGTGCGGTTACCCCTTAGATAATTACACAAACACGTAATAAAACACATAAAATTAAATAAAATATTCGTATAGCTCGAATGCTAGACCTATTGAAGTGAAATTTAGTGGTAAGCTTCTACGTGTGACTGGTATTAAAGGAAAAAAAGTGTTGTCTGATTTGAAACATTAATAGCCGAGATATAAGCACTTATGTAGAATTTGCCCATACATTCTCTGTAAACATGTAAATCATTTCTGCCATTAATAAATAAATATATAGATTAATTAATAAATAAAAAACTCTTTGCTAATTAAATAAATAAATAAAAATAAAATAAATATTGTCATCACATGAGCTAGACCGATCAACCACCCAAACCCCCTCGCACCCCGCCGAAGGGTACTCCGCCCAAGGTCTATCTCCTTACTACAATTTTATGCAACCTTTTTGACAGAATAGGTAACCCTTTCGAGCCTTTCGCGACCTTGCGTATACCCTCAATACAAAATGTTACCCCTTTCATATATCTACTGAGAGGGAACATTATATCTCCTTTAAATTTTCAATTTTAAAAATAACCCCCTAGGATGCTTTGATGGATCGCTCGGAATTTTATATCTCTGCGTGGTGGCTGTGTACAAGATATTTTAAATAAAGGGATAACAAACGTAAGTAACAGTTTAAATGACAGTTTTTCCTACCCCTTTTGTATACTTCAACTCTTGATCTTGAAAATGACGTAACTACCCCCACCAGCTGCCAGGAGGTGCTAAAAAGTTTCATACAAGAGGCTCCGCCCGAGGTACAGAACCTTGCTCTTTTTCTATGTTTTCTTGAATAAAAACATAACAGAAAAGGTTACCTCGTCAAAAACGAATGGATGTCGTTCTTTTTTTTTTACTGTCCCGTTTGCTTTTATATTGAGATGTTCAGAACCCGGATGGGAGATGCCCATCCACACTGTGATAAAAAAAAATCATTTTGGCCAAGTCGCTGCTGCTCGCAAATGATGTGAGAGGCGCTGGCCTTCGTCAGGCTCTTTGCACAAACGTAGTAGCAACCTCAGTTCCCTTCTAAGAGCCAAACTATGCTGTTTTTGGCATCCGTCAGTCGAATTCGACTATGGAATAGCGCCATGAGGGTTTGTCAGTTTGTTGAGGAACATCGTCTTGTGTTGCTGAAAAGACAAATCCTAGGTTTGCAGTTTCTGCTGCGGCCATGAAAACAGATGCAGGCTGTGGATCTGGATGGTCCTGCTAGTGACAGGTTATTCTTCTGGCTCTTCTTTCATCGAATTTGTCTCCGATGGCAGCCTCTCCACTTTTCAGTCCTTGTGATACTTGCTGCTTCCACAGGTTTTTGTTGTTTGCAAGGGCTTCCCATGACTTCGTGTGAATGTTACATGCTTTCATGTCAAGCTTGCATATATCCTTAAAGCGTAGCCGGGGGCGGCCTCGGAGCCTTTCCCCAGCAGTGGCAAGCTCGCCGTAGAGTAGATTGCGCCAGCGTAGATTGCGTTGACGTAGAAGTGTGAACATGGATGGAATACCAGCTCCTGAGAGCACATCGTTGTTAGGCAACGAAAGTACCCAAGATGGAACACCTGGAGTATGGTTGAGGGAAAACAAAACTCACTGTTTCCCGAGGGACCAGTCATTAAGTGTTTTATTATACCCCTCAACTGAATTATAAGTCAAAGATCGTAAACACACAAACCTTTTTCTTGCTGTAAGCGTCAGGAAATACCGTTGCGTATCCCCACCAAAGAACTCTTGGAATAAAGTTATCCACAGTTTCATTACGCAAGTCTTAATCACGTGCAAGTCCAAGGTTCAGGCTTTTGTCGCCCTAAGGAGTTGGTGATTTTTTTTTTCGCCCTGGGGAGTTTTTACGCGCGTCACGTGAGGGGTACAATTCACTTTGATGTAAACGAAGTGATAGGTTGAGAAGGCAGGGGTATTTGTGGCGCGGTGTTCACTTTTTGAGTTGAATGAAACATGCGAGGAAAGTGATCGAGAGATTTTTCTTCCGAAGATATCCCTTGAACGATATATTCTGGAAAACTGTGACAAACGATTAAGGTTTACGGAAAGATCCCAACAATAGCGTTTCTGCAAATTATACGCCTCGTTCAAGTCGGACGAAGCAGTGTTTACATTTTACTTATTTACAGCTCCATGGCTGTTATCAAGACTACTATTCTGCTAAAACGAAATTGAGCTCAGCGCCGATCAAGCTCACTGAAATATGAAATGAAAAGACCCAACTGAAAGGTAATATACTTTACTGACGTTCTAAGCCCAATTTTATGCCGAACACTGAACGAAATTGTGTCAGTAATTTTCGATCTTCCCGTAAATTATTTGCTGCTTTTCTTCTTCATTCAGTCACTCTTTTCGTACATTTACAAGTATTTCTAATTAAAGTTTTTGCGTTAATCTTTGCGGTTTATGTAGATGAGTCAACTGTGACATTTTGTGGCTTTTGTCGGTAGCTTCAGGAAAGGCACTGCCGATTATTTCTTGTACGTATTAAATTTGCTATTTTCAGCCACATTTCTGATAGAACTTGAGTAATTCCCTCAGAAACATTTTAAGCTGAGCGGCACTTGCCACGCTCATTTCCCATAGAAGGTTAAACACAGTAATAAAATCACTGTTTTAGTATATACAAACAAATATCCGGAGTTTGAGTAGCCAATCAGCGCGCGCCAACAACGCAGGGTTCCCGCTTCTAGGCCGGAGGCACCTTAGAAGTTTCCGCGTAGGTAGGTAAAATGTGTGCATTCAAAGAACGATACCGGAAAAAATCTCGATTTTCGTCAAAGCGGCTCGCAAAAGATTGTCCAAATGCTCGCAAAGGATTGCCGAAACGCTCGCAAAGGATCAACGACACGCTCGCACGCTCTCTTTTTACAAGTCTCGAAGACGAAAGATACATAGTTTATTTGTCAAAGAACTAAAACATATATATCTTATCTACAAATTTGATCGCGATAAACCGGCAAAAGAAAGACTCAGTGCAAAACCGCGACTTCCCAGACACAAACTACTTGACCAGATAAAAGACTTGATTGGCCCACCGGTCGAGATTAGCAAGACAACAAGCGGCATGTGAGATAAGAATGTAGCTGAGACTTGACAGGAAGAAGAAAGCTGTTCAAAAGAGTTCTCGAGATAATTAAAACTCGCGGCAGGCGTATGCATTGACATAGGTGAGAAATCTTACTGCATCCCTGATCCTTTCCGACTCAGCTTTCGAGCTTGTAATTCTTGCTTTAGCTCCAAGAGCTTCCACGCCCAAATATTTTGAAAATGGCTGCGTTGAAATCGTAGTTTAAAAAGTTTTGCTATAAATAAAGGTTATACTCGCCGAGATTATCCATAACAGCAAAACAGGCAAAGATATTTCAACCTGTTGTAGTCACTGTCTTGTTTACGTGATCATTATAATATTTCCAATTTTTTTTGCATAATTTCACTTTGTTAAGTTTCTTTCAAATCGCACGTCCTCGTCCCACCTTGAAGAAGAGAAGGCCAAAAACCATGTGATAGATTGTCATCACAACACGAGAAAAGTTAGGGACGGGCCATTAGACAAATGATTGGGGGTGGGAAAAAAAATTCATGCAAGGGAAAATGTTCGAAAAAAAATTCGTGTGAGGAAAAACCCAAAGAAAAAAACCATGCAGAAGATGGGCCGCATTTTGATATAAACCAGAATTATAATTCTTCTTGAAAAGTGTTCCAAAATGCACCATATGGCATTAGAGCGTGTCTAGATTTTCAAAATTTTCCCGCGGGAGGAAACCCCCGAGCCCTCCTACGGAAATAGACCTCCCGGCCATTTTAATAAAGCAGAGGTAATTTGCCGAACACCGAACGCAGAATACCAAACGCAGAACGCCTGACGCGAAACAAAATCACCGAAACAAGCAAAAAACAAACGGAGAGCTATTCAAGCTAACAGGAGTGTACCTTGCACTCAGGTTAGCCTAATCTAACCTGAATATTGCTCAGGTTAGCCTAAAATGAAGTCCAGGTTAAGCTGTTTACGGTTAGCTCTCAACAATGGTAACGGGGCTTGCTTGTTTCGATGATTTTGTTTCGCGTTCGGCGTTCAGCAAATTACTCCTGTCGATTTTAATACATCACAATCAGTGCTAACGTTTGGCCCCCGTCACCTCAAAACTCATTCCCACGGGTCTGACAGGTATATTAATTACACATTTTTATCACTATACACTTGTAAACTGTCACTTACTTTTAATGCCATAAAATAAATGAAAAGTAACGTTTAAGTACAAGCTATGTATTCAATAAATCAATGTAGCATTGTCTTTAATTAACTCAAAAGTAAACTGTTCATGAAGCAGATTTTATCAAAAAAAAAAAAATCGTGCATAGGGCTGCAGTTAATAAAATAAAAAATTCTTGCACAGGCAATGAGGCAATTTTTTTTTTTGGCGAGCAAAAAATCGCGCCCTAATAAGGCGAAGCAAGCAAAGGGAAGAAATGTTATCTTTCAGTGTCGATTCAGTGGTCTCAGCCGCCATGAATTTCTATTCTCTGTGCAGCGCCAATCGTCCAGAGGTTTTTTCGGGCTGTGACAAACGAATTTGGATTGAAAAGTCCTCTCTCTATTCCACCAAGGCACCACTCATTTCTGCCTACCGATTTTCTTTCACATTTGATGAAATAACCGCATTTATATCAAACTCGGATGCACTGCGTTTCTGAACTTTTTTCAAACTCGTTTTAAGCGGGAAACCAACTCAGAGCAGACGACGCGCGCTCAGCCAATCAGGATCAAGTAATCATGCCCTCTTGATTACCAAAAAGTGCCCTCGTGATTAAGAAAAAATGCCCTCTGTCTCATCCAATCAGCGTTCAGTAATTTTGCCCCGTATGTGATAAGGAGTCAGAATACGAAATGGCAGCGGGCAAGATAGACTAATTCCGAGTCAAATTCAAAATGCGAAGACACTAAAGATTAATGGTACTCTCAAGATGAAGACAGGCATTAAGAGAGCAAGTGCATTTTGGCACAGGTTCGTTGCTATTTTGAAAAACAAAACCGTGGTCCCTGAAGCGCTCAACATCGAGCGCGGAATGAACAGAATGAAGTTTGATTCGTTTGAGAACAACATTCAGAGAAAACGACAAGTTTGGCGAGTTTCGCATGTTTTTAGAATTATAAGGACGGCATGAAAACAAAAGACTGACTAAGGTAATGTACTTGTTTTAATATGAATAGAAATACGAGTTTAATTCATCGAACAATGATTATTTCATTCACATCCGTCAAAAGTTTAATTCAAGTTGTGCTTCTCGGGCACTTCGCAGTGTGCAGCTATTGTGTTGTGTATGTTGTTCAGTATTTTAACACGAGGATATGCTGTACAAAATAAAGACACACTTAACTACTAAAAGTTTGGGGAACTTCTGTTCATAAATTCTCTCGTAAATTATAAAAAGTCGACCTGTTTGTTTTGTGAGTTTGTCTACGGAAACCCGGCGACTCGCCTTCAAATGCCACTGAACAGACGTTTGAAATCACTATCTACGATAAAAATTCTGTCGAAATGTGAGAATTAAAGAGAATGGCCTGTCAAGTGTTTTGATGCGATTTGATTTATTTCACCTGCCACTTTCCAAAATATTCGGCCGCAACTTAGAACTCCAATCGTGTCGAAATAGTGGGTTACGTCATTTTCTCGCGAGACATCAGTTTCTAAAAATAGCCTACACGCGAAAGACATAGCACGCGCCCCAATACCAGATGTAGGCTTCTAGTTATGGACTTCTGACTAAACCAATTATTCGCCTCAGGCTCAGTGAATCTCGGCGATTATATTCGTTGAGCTTCACTGAGCCTGAGGCAAATAATTGTTATTTAACCGGGATTCAGTGAGCTAATCAGAAAGCTAGAAGTGCATTATCCGAGGTTGAGAATTGAATAATTCCATTTATTAGAAATTATTCATGTTATATTGCAATTCCTGAGTTTTGATTGACTTACATCAGGTCATGGTATCTGAGCTCATTTTCGATGATGCAGCAGCCCGTTTTGCACGCATCTTGAAAAGCCGATTCCAGCCCGTAATTTTT
Organism: Meandrina meandrites; assembly: GCA_963693305.1. NCBI lineage: Eukaryota > Metazoa > Cnidaria > Anthozoa > Scleractinia > Meandrinidae > Meandrina > Meandrina meandrites. The sequence goes on along the minus strand of OY855911.1, from coordinate 23,875,811 downwards.
TTTTTTTTTTTTTTTGGGGGGGGGGGGGGGGGGGGGGGAAGCCAGGGAAGTGCATTTGAACTGCGAGCTGCGCACAAAGTATTCAAAGTTTGTTAAGGAGGCTCACAATAGTTTCAAGCAATTTCCAGCGCTTAAACTTTGATGGGCCAGTACTACAAACCATTATCAGTTGTTGCTACAATAGTGATATCAAACAAATGTCTGATCATTACTGAACAAGTTAAAGTCATTTTTATGACATCATTTGTTACCATAGCAACAGTTTAACCTGTTAAAAACACCCTTAATTTTCCATTTAAGTGCTTATAACTCAAAAACGAGCACGGTGACCCCCATTTTTTATTATTGAATAATGACCAGCATGTTAAGATGCAACTTTTTGCAAAGTTAAAAAAAAATTTATCTAGCAGTTTCAGAGCCACCTTAAAATTCCGAAAATTTAAGGTGGCTCTGAAACCGCTAGATAAATTTTTTTTTTAACTTTGCAAAAAGTTGCATCTTAACATGCTGGTCATTATTCAATAATAAAAAATGGGGGTCACCGTGCTCGTTTTTGAGTTATAAGCACTTAAATGGAAAATTAAGGGTGTTTTTAACAGGCTAAACTGTTGCTATGGTAACCAGTGACGTCATGAAAGTGGCCACAACTTCTTTAGTAATGATTGGACATTTGTTTGATATCATTATTGTAGCAGCAACTGATAAGAATTTGTAGTACTGGCCCATCAAAGTTTAAGAGCTGGAATGTGCTGGAAACAATTGGGAGCCTCCTTAAAATTGTCAAAATTACAACCAAATCTTCGAATTTTAGCTTCATTCCAAGGAGATTTCAACCCGCATAAATTCTTCGCACATGACAGCAGTGAATAGAAATCTCAAAGGAAACGTGTATGAAGGACCTGGACAAAGAATTTGCACGACGTTTCCGCTAGTCGTGCGCGTCTTAGCTAAGACTGAATTGAATCAGTAGCATAGCGGCGTTTCGTCTGAGCCGAAATTCATACTAGTACTTGGTTTGAACGAGGGGAGTGATTAATTTTCAACCAAGAAGGATTTTGGGTGTTAAAAAAATTCTAAGGGGACAGTTAGAACTTGGAATAGGATTGTACAAGCAGGTGAGGATTTTGATGCCACCAACAGGGAGCGCCTTTTAAGTGAGCAGTCGAACAATTGGATCTCCTGAACACGTGCTTATTTGGTTCTCACTTAATATAAAACTTGCCACGGCTTGATTAATTAAAAGAGTAACAATACAACGGTTAATGCGTGCTGTCAAATGCGTACGATCCTTTGTTAAAAAGGTTAAAGAAGATCATTCCATCAAGTGAAAGAAAGTTGGTAACGAGAAGCAATTGAAATTTAACGAATCTGTGGAAGTCAAGTTTGATTCAACTATCACCGCTGTTGCACGTGAAAAATTGATTAAGCTTGCCGATCGATCGGCATGTGGTTGGGCCACGGTTTCGGCCTATTTAACGGATGACTTGGCGGATACCCCTGATAATGAACGACGTATTTCTAAAGCTGAAAAGTCGGCGAAGAAGGCCCTTGAATCTAAAAGAGAGAAATCGCGCGTTAAATCAGGTTTTTCTAATTACAAGTCTAATCATGCTTCTTTTTCTTTTGTTTCTGATTCACGCCGCGGCCCTGACGACGCTTTCAAGTCCTTTCGTCAGCCCTTTCAGCCGCCTTCGCTTGTGGACCAGAAGGCCATTGGATAAACAACTGCCCGCACCTCATTCCTTCAGCAAGATCAGATTAGTCAACCAAGTGGTGCATTTGATTTTGAAAAATCTTCAGAGCCTGGTTTGTTTAAGCCTGCTTCCCTCAAGAATCACTTTATACAGATACCAGTCCTGCGACTGAAGGGGTCACCCTGTTTAAGTATCGATTATTATTGTTTTGGCTATTCGTATTAATTTCAGATCTGCGCGATTTTTTAATGCCGGGTTTTACGAGGTTTGTGTTCCCGATGTTCGTCTGCATCACTTTGGTAAGTTGTTCCCATTTCTTTTTTTCGGAGTGGGGGGGGGGGGGGGGGGGGGGGGGGTTTCCCTGTTGTCTTCAGCAGAGGCATTTTAGTTTTCTTAATGTGGGTAGCTAACAGTTTTTAGCGTTTCTTGCTTCAGTGGGTGGCCTTCAGGTATAGCCAGTGGGTGGCTTACGCAAACTTCTTTAGTTACATTTTTATAACCAGTGGGTGGCTTCGTTTAATTTTAGTCAGTGGGTGCTTTTGTTTCCCCGTTCTCGATCTCTCGGATTGGGCAGCGCTTGGCTTGAAGCGAGCCACACCCAAAGGTTGTGTGTGTTTTGTGTTGGGTCAAACTGAGATTTAGAGGAGAGCGAGTAATTCAATAACGAAAAATGTACACTCTATTGCAATCCGCCAATCCGTAATATATAGATTTAGGCAGGCCTAAAAGCGGAGCTCCCATATATTTTTTGGCTTAAGTTTACAGTGTTTCGAAATGAAGTAGCGGCCACACTGTTTCTAAGCGTATACTGATATAGGTACAAGATAAATTTTAATTGCTCACGGTTAAACTGAATATCTTACAGCAAAAGAGATTTTCTCACAGGAAAATGGAATATCACGAGGCACAACAAGATAGACTCATAGGAATATAAAATGGCCAATCATGGATGCGAGCGAGTAAAATAGACCAGCTGGATAATGAGTCGCTTAAAAATATTAACCCATTAATATCAGAGAAGAACACAGCAGTTTTGTTAAGTTTTATATATGTTTACTCCAACACAGCGTCCAACACCACCGACACGTAGGTTATGAATTATCAGCGAAGATCAATCTCATTCTTCTTTTCGGGGTAGCTTTAACAGTCCTTTATCCTTTACTTTAATGAACTTGACCGACTCTGAGCTCTCTTTTATTTTCGCAAAAACTGTAGACAGTGTTTCAACTCTCGCTGTTTTTGACTTGTAGTCCGATATATCATGTTCAGGTCGGCAATTATTTCGGATTTTCCCGCTAAGAGGTAATCCTAGATCATTTGGTATAAGTTTCCATGCTGCAGATGAGTAAATAGAGAAATAGGGCGAGAAATATCCACGAAAATCTATGTTCTCCAGCACGTTTTCTTCGCGTCTTCTATCCAGCTTAAAAAGTAAACAACGTACCAACAGATTTTGCCGCCCTTTCATACAATCGCTTCGTTTAAGTTGAAATGAAATGTCCAGATCATTTATTTAACACGAGAAAACAACTAAATTTCTAAAATAGATTTAGCCAAGCCTTAAAGCAGAGCTCCTCGGCTATTTGCTTTGCCCTTTATTTAAATCTGAATTTACGCGATGATAAAATGATCAGGCTAAGTAAAAAATTAGGACTTGAGCCCACAATCAACTGAAAAACCATTACCTGGTCATAGGCATTTGCCGATTGTGCTAGTAGAAGTGGCATATTATGCTAGTGGCAGTGCTCGTTTTTTGCCCAAATTATGCTCAAATTATGCTCGCTTTTCAAACTTATGCTACTTTTTTTAAAAAAATTATTCTGTGCACAAACTTCACAACTCACAAAACAAGTTTGTTTGCAAGAGCCTAATTACTCGTTCCCCTCCTCTTGTATTTTCCAGTGGTGGATTCCAGGCGTCTATCCCGGGCAAGTGTGCAGGCTTTGGTCTATCCTCTCTGTTCTCGCTTCCTTGTAAACTATCTGGATGTAAGTTCACTGCACTTGACTCGTTTGGCGTGGCGGCCGCCATTTTGAAACGAGCACTGGGAGAAAGACTAAGGAGTCTGGGACCGAGACACAGACTCCGTTTCGGTTCCGTTTCATCGAATTCCCGCGGTATCTCAACACAACTAAAAAGCAATCGCAAAATAGGAGTGGAACCAACTGTTAATAGTAATCTATCGTTTTTAGTAGCTGAGATCTTCGTTTTCTTGAATTATTCTAAAATTGTGCTATTAAGACAAGAAAATATACGGATTATGCTAGCAGTGCTACTTTTGGAAAAAGGGCAAAAATTATGCTCAATTCCTCAGATTATGCCAAACATTATGCTAGCACAATCGGCAAGAGCCTACCTGGTCAGCGGTCAAAAAAAACACGTGGCCTCAATTAGCTCTACACCTGAGCCCGCGATATGGTCATGTGATACTGGTCAGCGGATAGCTTGTTTTTACAGCTGTCGATGGACCATAACATGGATTTTCGATATCAAAGATTTAACAGTAACCTAGGCGGCAATTGTCCTGTGACTCCCCTCCCCCACAGTCTGTACGGACGGACGCTCGGACGCTCGTACGGTCACGTGACTACCAAATTTTCCCGCCTTGATGGGTTTACCGAAATTTCTTACCCATGGTGCTCAGCTGGCGCGCTTCGCGCGCTGGAGCTCCGCTACAAACACAAAAATAGGAGGAATGATCATTTATAAAACAAATTGCTGTCACTTTGTTTACAAAAGAAGTTATGTAAATTTCTGTTTTATTCAAACGGCGAAAAAATACAAGCACATGCACGGCTATATAGCGCTAGTTATTTGAAAAGTACATCTCCATTCAAGATATGTCACTCTGTTTGTGCTTTGCCGGGCGGTTTTAGATGTCATCTGTGCATTGTACAGGATACTTCAGTTCTGTAAAAAATATATATATATATATATATATAGATATAAAGACACTCATGGATTACCACAGCCTTGAATAACATCAGTTAATTTAAAAGAAAAATAATGCAGTTTTAAAAAGCTACCTGTTACATTTGTAGAGAGAATATAATTCCTAAGCGAGTACAATTGAATGCTGGAAGTTCAACATTATAAGGAATCGACAGTAGCTTCAAAAATGCGTCTGATTTTTATCTGTGTTGATGTCGATGAACGAATCGTTCATCGACATCATGGCGACCCATGGAGGACACGAAACTAAGATTTTAGAAAACTTGTAAACTGAATCATGACTTATCTGGTAGGCATTAAAAATACAGAAGATTAAAAGCTCCAAGACGGAGAAACGTAACATAAGTCAAATATGTATTTGCAGAGATTCTGGCTAGCACTGATAATTACGTGATAAATCGAAAAGCGATGACTAAATATAAACATGTTTAAATAAATTTTTCTTCAGGTTTGCTCGTAACAGCCCAGATTTTCAGATCAGTAGAACACTCCATTGAGGTCATTAGCAAATTACTATCCACCTCCGAGCAGCCGAAGATCTAGAAACAAAATGGCTTCGCGCGCCGCTTTGGGTACCGAAAGTAATGTTTTGGTCAACTTGTGTGGTATATACTAAAACAATTATTCACGTAAGTGTCGGGGAAATATTCACCACTATTCACCTCCACTTCGGTGAACAATTATTAATTAGTTTTAGAGGAATCGAGAGCATTATTCAGATAATTAAAGCTTTATAAGATAGCACGTGTTCAAGAACTGTTGCTGATGAATTTACTAATGAGCAATGGTTTTGCGCTACCCAAAGATTACGAAACCACTTGAGTATTTGTTTTGTTTTACGGTTGCAAAAATGCTTCATCGACACTACAGATCAAATTAATTTACTAATTACTAGAATTACTAGGAAATATGGAACGACCACCTCTCGTACAATTTTAGAAAAAAAAAACCCATTACCATGAAACTATCAAGATCCTACAGAGGGTTAATTCTATGGAACCTTCTACCGGGAGAGTGCCACGAAGCAATATCCCTAAGAAGTTTAATGAAAACGATCCACGCTTCGAAAATGATTAAAAATGCCAATTTTAGCAACCTGTATTGTAAGAATTCTTAGAGTGTTTTATCTTTTTATCGTTGTAACATATGAGTAATTCTTATATAAGATTTTATACACTAGTGTACAGAATTTCTCAGAAATATACATTAGTAATTTATGTATTTTTAGCGATTAGTTTAGCGTTTTCACCTTATAAAGTTTAATGTCTTTTATCTACTAGTTTTAATGTTTTATTTGTTGGGAGGCGCGGTGGCCTAAGGGTTCGAGCCCTGGCCGGGGCACTGCATTGTGTTCTTGGGCAAGATACTTTACTCTCATAATGCCTCTCTCCACCCAGGTGTATAAAAGGGTACCGGCGAATTTACTGCTGGGGGTAACCCTGCGATGGACTAACGTCCCATCCAGGGGGGAGTAGCAATACTCCTAGTCGCTTCACGCTACGAAAACCGGGATAAGCTCCGGCCTGATGGGCCCCTAGGCTCGTATACAGACTTTATTTACCTACCTACCTTTAATGTTTTATTTACAGCTATTTCAATTAACGTTGTCGAATAAAAGCTTCAAGCCTACTAGTCAAGACCGAATGGTGGCATTGGTATTTACTGGAATTTGCATATCAGCGCAAGTTTGTATTTTTGCAGGTGGAGTATTTGTTTTTCTTTTCGTTGTTATATGGTTTGGATTATTCTTTTTAAATGTAAATGCGGTGACAAAGGATCTTTCCTTCACAAGTCTGAAGAGAAAGGAAACGCAAAACGGCTCGTTTGTTCTATCGCTATGTGTCATTAGTATTCAGCACGTGTGGAACACGCTACCTTCGTCAATACTACCTTTCGGTCTTGTCTTTAAGCTTTAAGCTTCAATCCGACAACGTTAATTGAAATAGCTGTTTACACGACCCCACAAGCTATGCAGCTTTTACCTCCATCTTGTCTAAATAAAGGTTTTGATTGATTGATTGATTGATTGATTGATTGATTGATTGATTGATTGATTGATCGATTGATTGATCGGGACGAGCGTTGCGTGACGATCTGAATACGAATAATAACAGCAAACGAGCTATGATGAGTCGTTCGTCGAAAACAGCAATAAATCCTAAGTTGCGAATTTTCGACTGAAAATTCGAACGATTAAATGTTGAAAATGAATATTTTTTCCCGACTGTGGGAGGCCAGAGCAATTAAAATAAATAACCTTCATTTTGCGCTTCGAGCTCAGAAAGTAGATGCGGGTGTCGCGGGATAGATGTACTGGCACAGGTAGATCAAGCATGATATTTGTATATATTAAAATGGCGGTCTTTATATAAGAATTTGTATGGGTTTTTAAAGGGGGAACTTTTATGAACAATAAATAAGGCGAAATTGCTAAATAAAGTCGATGAAACATAACATGATGTTGTTTGCTAACGTTACAGCGTGTTTGCAAGCAGTTTAGAGCTATTTTACGTCTATTTACTATAAGCTACTATTACCGTGTATAATAATATGACAAGGTAGGACACTTCAGTCGCTTCTAGCGTTCGACACGTGTTGAAATAAGCTCAAATTTCACCCACAAAAATAGTTTTGGCTGTCATTCGGATCCGCATGCGAATGAAATAATGACACACGAATGTTTTTTTCTGAAAACGTCTTGCTCACACCTCGCATATCCCGGCAACTAGTCGCTTCTGAAAATCAAAAATCTGTTCAGAATAGCCGCCATATAGGTAGTGTCGCTCACGACAGTAACAAAATAGCCCGAAATAGACTGGACACCAGTCAAATTAAACCCCAACGGAGAGCGACACGCTATTTTTGCTCGCGCTTCAATTTATTTCCACTACCTTGTCATATTATTATAGACGGTGATAGTAGCTTATAGTAAATAGACGTAAAATAGCTCCAAATTGCTTGCAAACATGCTGTAACGTTAACAAACAACACCATGTTATGTTTCATCGACTTTATGTAGCAATTTCGCCTTTATTTATTTTTCAAAAGTTCCCCGTTTCAAAACCCATACAAATTCTTATATAAAGACCGCCATTTTAATATATGCAAATATCATGCTTGGTCTACGTGTGCTACTAGCATGACATTTGACAGGGGTCGGGCGGGGCGGGGGATGGAAAAGGATAGCCTCGACAGGGGAAATAAAATTTTGATAATGCGTTAGGTAATGGCAAAATGAAGATTTTTTCAACTGGAATATTAATTTAATCGAGAAATCAGAGAAGAGCTACACATATTAGAGTAACAGTACTTTACTTCTTGCCTTCCCCTCCTCCCCTCCCCCCCCCCCCCCCCCCACCTTTACAGCCCCGTCCTCTTAACATCGCAGTTGTTATGCATCTTTAATTTCAGACCGTGCCTCGTGGTTTGCGTGTGGCTCATAGTTACTACAAATAAAACAAGTTTCAGTCTTTACTCTGCCTTGCGGACAGGTTGAAGAATGTATGCTGCCAATAGCGACGGGTTTATAGATCTTTTTGCCTTTTGCTTGCTGTCGAGAAAACGTTTAGCGGATTCATTAGAGGATAACCTGGATGGCGTCTGTTTCCGCAATTCACTGACAATTTATTTGAAGAAAGAAGGAATCGAGACGAACGAGAATTCAACTGCAAAATGACGGACTACATGGCAGCGAAACCGAACTCAGATTGAACTCTAGATTTAACTTAAACATTTACAGCGATGTAAGGAAAGCAACTGCTAAAATTGTACCAGCAGATTTAACAAGAACACTTTAAATGGATTCAAATGTAAGTAGAATCATTGAATATTTATTTAGCTTGTTTTGACAGCAGGAGAATAATTCGCCAAAGGTTTTCAAGCCGGAATATTCGCTGTTGGCTTTCTTAATTGCGAGATTATTAAATTTAAAGCTTGGCTTTTTAAATTATATCGAAATCTGTAAGTACGTCTATTCCAATTGTAATAGATGGTGAATCTTTGACATTTGTTTCCTACAGTTTATGTCAATATTTCTAAATATGTTTTAGTAGTATGAAACTGAATACGTCCTGTCAGCATAATTTATTTTACCTGTATTAAAAACACTGAAAACCGTGTTATATCTGCAGTATTCTGAGGCCTTTCTTCATTGTCGTACAATATATAGTTCTACAACCACGCTTGAACGAATGCGAACAACGTAACCGTAAAGTCTGATCTAAACTAGCTTCTTGTAGTAAAAAAAAAAACACCCCTGTAGGGGTGACTAGATTCTAAGAAAAATAGCCCGAAACACTCATGTCTTCAATTCCTGTTTCTATTTTCAAATTTTAGTGAGAAGCGGGAGCTGAAGCCTGCTTAATTCGAGAGCTACAGGCACGTGCTCAAGAAATTGTACTGCTTTTTTGCTCTGCGTGATTATAAATGATTTCTGGCTTCGGTACAAGTTTGGTTGTGTTAGGCTTCAACTGCGAACAACAGATTGCAGTTTAATAACTGATTACACACTGACTACATTTTCAACTGCAAATTGCTATATTTTTATCCAACCACGTTGTTTTATTCTATTTACCAGCTGCCATTGTTTAGTACAGTGAAGTTGTGCCACGTTGCGCTTCAACCTATTAATACTAGCTAGACCATTACGTTCGCTTCTGTTACGTTCTTCAAAAGAAATTAAAAAAGTCAATTTTAAGTTCTCTGTGGTCAGCATATTGAAGACGAGAAATACATTGTTCCCCCAAAATCTTTTTACTCCACAAGAGAACTCTTCTTTTAAAATTAAGTCAGACACTTAAGCAGCAGCTTTAAGTACTGTTCATCGCGTGTGAGACGGAATTGACTCATCCTAGCAAAAAAATACGTATTAATTTATTATTGTTGCCAGTCAATTTTGAGGCAACCAGCAAAATGAATCAGAGATATTAAAATAAAACCTGTCAATGACGATAAGCATTGTTGAAAATTATAAACATCAAGTCGATTCAACCTCTAAATGTTTGCATATCGAAGATTAGTCAAGCCAGTTTATATCTCGCTGAATTTATTCCGAATGCTTGACATCCGTACATAATTGTGAATTTAGTTCAAGTCTTTTTCCCCTCGATTTACCAGCGCGCAGCACTCTGAGACTGTCTCTGTTGGCACGTGCTGTGTAATTTTAGTCTCCTTCTGTATAGTAAAGGGTATTTCATTTCTGTGAGAAATGTAGCATCATTCTTGAAGAACTTCACTGGCAGCAGAGACCAAGAAGTGAGTGTAATTTAGAAAAGAAAAACAGCCTGTTAAAGCTAAAGTATTTATTCCTATAAATATAGGTTCTATTTTAATCCAGCCTCAAGAATAGGTAGTCGACTATGTTGCTCGTTGAGGGACGAGATACCGCTCAGTGCAACACTGGGAAAATGTTCAACTGTTGATACTAACACATCCCTTACAGTTAGTACTTCGGTTTTATATCTCCTTTATTTTAACTGTTTCTAATTAAGAGTGTAAATAATCTCAGAAGCTCAGCAATAGTTTACACGAATCTGTTCAGTCTGTTAATCGTAACAAAAGTCGCCATGTTTTTTAACTACTGTAAATATTAAAGGACAAAATTTCTAGTATGCGCAAATCGTGACATAACTTATCTGATAAGTATTAAAAAACGAAGACATTCTGTAATACATGTCGTTATGATATAAGGGAAATTATAAACTATATGTTCGGTATAAATGCATTTCATGTTTTGAAAAGAAGAAACTGAAAAGCTCCGCCGATCGCGAGCTCTTGGCAGCCCATGTCTCATGAGACAGTCGAGATAACAAGTTGTAAATGAAAAGATATACTGCTTTCATTTTCAGTATTTTAAGATCGACATGGTGAATAGGAATTTCTTTAAATTCGGTTTTTAGTCCCTCATAAGAGCTATGAGCATTAAATAACGAGGAAAAAATTATTTGTCGACAGTAGGACTTCACTTACTAGTAAAGATACGAATTCATCATACCGGCAAGCTAAAACAAAATAATATGTAAAGCTTTAAACTTTAATTGCAATAGCCCTTTGCATTCAATACTTTATTTTTGTAATTATTCGAACAGCTGGTTTTCACAGGTTAAGTCAGCGCTGTTTCAGCAAGCCAGCTGTAGTGTGATGACAAATATTTTTATAGTTATCAATTAATCCAACGACAACACGAGATAAGAGAGTAAGATAGTTCCCCTCGCCAAAACTTAATAGCGACATTACTTATACCAGAGGGTAAATGAAGTCCCTCATAACACTATCATTCCTGCTATATTATCTGGAGAAATGTTTATCTCCTAGGAAGTAACGAACAAATAAATTGCATATTTGGCGAGTTAGAAGTTGTGTTAAAAAATGATTGATATTTTTGTGTTGGATAATATGTTACCTGCAGTTTTAACTATGGTTTTAAAGTTTGGCGACTACTCTCACGTTAATTATGGGTATTACATTGCTTAACTGCAAATTAAAACAGTGAACCATGATTTCATTTGCTTCGACTAGATTATTTTTACTTAATTACTATATTTGCACTGAATATTCTTGCATAATTGCAGTCGGACCGATAAAGAGTATACCGAACAGGTATATATTTGCAGAAATTCTGTTTGCTACAAAGGAAACAATGATCCAAACATTCACACTATAAAACTATTTACTTTAATATCCTGATTTTTAGAACGTACTGATCGCCTTTCAATCAGTTTGAATAAAAACATAGGTTAAAGTTATTTTGTAAAATGCACATCATGTGTTGTCTAGGAAATACGGTCAGGGTTTTTGTTTTCTTTCTACGAAAATGCCCTTATCATTCTGAACTTTAGCTGTATCTAACAGAATTTCCTACATGGTTCTTATGTTCATCTGAGGTTTGCAAGCAAACTAAGCTATGCCAGAAGTCAACACCCTCAAGCATTCTATATGTGGTACGTATTCAATTATATTTTAAATTACACCTTTAGGATTGCTTCAGACAGCTCCATTGCGATTCACTTTGAAAAACAAAAAAAAAAAACATTCTTTGTATATTCAAGTCAAGTCAACGCCAAGTGATTGGTATTCAGTTATACTAAACATGCATTTCGTGACTACACGCAGTCGACAACAATTTGTCCAAGGTTTGGGGATCACGCAGGAATTAAATTATTTTTGTTTTTACAATTAGGTGGTGAGGGTGTATGATAAAACAAGTAAAACATTGATATTTGACAATTGTCGAATGGCTTTACCTTCTATGATCGCGGTATAATCATCATTTTCAGTTGCAATGCGGGCAAAAGGAATTGCCCTCGAGGTCCAGTTGTTGTCGTCTAAACACTGGTTTGCAACTGAGAAAAATATAAACGTAAATGCGTTTAAACTACATCCTTTAATCACATGTCAGCCTTGAGAAACTTTTAGTTCGGAAAATGTTTAACATTTTAAATAAACTACAGCGAGTAAGCGAATTAACCCTGAATGAGCACTGATTGAATGCTTGATGAGGACAACAGAACGGGCTAGCGAGCCATGAATACCTTCAAATAATACCTAACTGTGAAGTGTGTTTGTGATACAAAACTATTCCAGGCCGTATATATATTAAACGTTTATCCAACAAATGTTACAATTTTTCAAGTTAAGGGAACAAGGGACGCTTAAAAACTTAGCCGGTGGATTTGTGCACTATTGTTTGGTTCTTTCCACCCTAGCAGCCGCCATCTATGATTTCTTAAGAGCTAATGGTAGGCATGGATACTTGGAGTTTTTTTCGTATATGTATTTTGTTAAGAGTCAGCAGCATTAGCAAGAGAAAGAATTGAGTATTAGGGTATTTTCTATGTCTTCACAAGTAAAAAACAGCAAGTTTGAAGCGAGTTATAGTTAGGTGAATGTTAACATAACAAAGCTGTATAAATTTCTACACACGCATGTCGAGTGTTTAAATATCATCAAAATGACACTGATTGAACACAACGTTGAAATTGAGGATGCAATATTATTCTGCAAAGTGTGTTGCACAGTTTATAATGAATTTGCCTCGGCCATAAAATAGCAGTAGAAGTAGCAGTAGCATTTTCGCAATTTTTGTACTTCGAACACTTCGCTACTGAGTTATCAATGGTTAGGAGAAAATAAAGTGATGTAACCGTTTGACGGTAGCTATAATTCAGTCAATTTGTCTTTACCTTGAAGGCTTCTATCTTCATTTTCTGTTGGAACCGGACACACTTGTTGCTGGAATGGGTGTGCTCTCCGACCTTGACGCAAGACCACCCTTCGGAAATTCCACAACATTGCTCTTATTAAGCGTATTAAACAGCTGCAAAATGCCATCCCTGTGAGTTGGTTCCAAACACTTTTTATTCGAGTTTAATGCTTGAGTATAGCTTTTTGGAAGGTGATATAAAAGTCAAAGACCCTCGTCAAAGTTTGATGACAAACACATTCATGGGCAGTGGCCAAGCATGTATAAAATAGAGGCCTGGATCGAGAGAAGAATGTAGGAACACCAGCTCGCACTCCATTCAGTTGCATATCCATCAAATTGTAAAGAAGGATATCCACAAACTCCAAAATATGATCAATGTCTCGTAGCATATATAAGTCCCTGATTTTCCAACTGAACGACAATAATGATCATGGTGTATGGAATTTCATTTTCCCCCAATATCCCTGAGAAGTTTGAAAGAAATCGAGAGAATTAATATTAATGAGCAAGGGTTTTGTACAGCCTAAGGATTATGAAACCACAATGAATGAATCAATGAATCAATGAATGAATGACTGACTGACTGACTGACTGACTGACTGACTGACTGACTGACTGACTGACTGACTGACTGACTGACTGAATGAATGACTGACTGAATGAATGAATGAATGAATGAATGAATGAATGAATGAATGAATGAATGAATGAATGAATGAATGAATGAATGAATGAATGAATGAATGAATGAATGAATGAATGAATGAATGAATGCGTTGCGGGACGATCCGAACAACGAGGGCAAAGGAAGACAACAATTCCTAAGTTGCGCATTCTCAACTGAAAATTTCCACGATTTAATTCTCTTATGTTGAAAATTAATTGTTTTCCCAACCTTGAGAAGCCTGAACAATTAAAGAAAACAAACATTCGCTTTTAAGTTCAGAAGGTAGATGCGGGTTGGAGCTGGATAGCTGTTGTACCATGAATTTCATAATGAAAGTGATTGCTGGCGACATGAATTCACAATTATTCTTTCCGTAACCAAAGAGGCTCTTTGCTTTGTCAGCAGTGCAATATTGGTGAGAAGCTTTTGCAGTGTGGTGAATAGATACATTGTGTTACATTGACCCGGGGCATTCAATGATGTTTTGGGTAAACTGTTTATGAAAAGCCAACCGGGAGTTAAATAAACATGACTACATCGGTGTAAGGAAATATGGAAAAATGAAATTATAAAGTGCGTTTCGCAAATTGTTAAAATAAATAAATAATATCGAGATTTGTGAGCCCGTCTTGTCTTATGGTAGCACATATTACCGGGATTCGATTTTTGTTTCCCATAAACTTTCTTGATATTTTTGGCTAAGCCGATTTAGTGCTTTCGGTTTTGGTCTACAAATCATCAAAATTTAATTAAGAAGTGTTTTAAATTGTCTATCGTATCGAAGAATAAAAATAACTGAATTTCGTTTCCAAAATCTTTCTTCGTCACAAGAAATGTTTTCTTTGCATAACATAGCTTTAGAATTCAAATATATACTGGATTTGAACAGCAGACATGCATATACACTCGTTCCTAATCGTTTAGAGTTGTCGTATGCTTTCGGAAAACATATATCGTTTCTTAAATACAAATAATTATTGGCAACAAACATTGGAAAGCCGGCAAAATGAAATGCAAATTGCTTTTTATAAAATACAAAAGCTAAGACTTATAAACCAACGTACGTAATGGCGTAATTGTGCTCTTTCACTGCAAAACAGTAACAGATCATTTCATTTGCTTTTTCTGGATTTTTTAACTTGGAAATGGTTGGACAAATAGGAAATAGCACTTCAGCTTTTAAACATGTACTATTTTGCAAAATTACAGTCGTACTGAGAAAGAACGTACAGTAAGGTGTATATCTATATAAGTTTAAATGAAAACATCATTATTTAGTAAAAGACACAACTTTGAATAAAACTATTATTTCTTCAGTAAAATAGTCATAACGTCATTCAGCGTGTGTTAGCTGGGTAACAAGGTCAATGATTTTATAAATAAGATGTTCCTATCATTTAGAACTATAGCTGTATCTCACACAGTTTTCTACAAGTTTCTTGTGTCCATTTGAAGTTTAAGTAACCGCCCTTGCAAGTCTGAATAGTAGCAACAATATTGGTTCGTATATTCACTGTTAAAGTCAACATCTAAAACATTTAATTGTAGTATGTTCTCTACATTACATTGATTTATACTGGCTGCTGACATTAGACCTGCATTCAGCTGCATTCTGTAATATTCATTGCCTTAATATATACTTACCAAACACAACACTATTTTAAATCTATTTTAAAACTATTTTTGAAAACTATTTTTTTACTATTTGTGTGAAACAGATTAAAAATAGGTGTTTAAATTATATTTTTAATATAGTTTTTGACTGTTTTGAATGGTGTTTTAAGCTATTTAAAACATTATTAAAACGTATTTTTAAATGGTGTTTTTAAGCTGTTTAAAACAGCATTAAAACATATTTTGAAACTTTTTTTAAAATTCCACAGAAACAGATTGGAATTTAAAATATAGTTATTACAAACAGTATACAAACAGGTTAAAAATATATTTTAAATCCTCACACCTAAAAATAGGTGTTTAAATTATATTTTTAATATAGTTTTTGACTGTTTTTAATGGTGTTTTAAGCTGTTTAAAACAGTATTAAAACATATTTTGAAATGGTGTTTTAAAGCTGTTTAAAACAGTATTAAAACATATTTTGAGACTTCTTTAAAATTCCAGACTGAAGCAGGTTGGAAACAGCATTAACAATATATTTCAAATTCTCACGCTATTTGTAAACTATTTTTTTATGCTACATGTATTTTAATTCTGTTTTTGGAACCAACAGTCTTGAAATTGTGCTTAAATTATATGTACATGTATATTTTGCTCTGTTTGATGTAGTGTTTTACATGTAATGTGCTTAAGACAATGTTAAAATATAAAAGATCACATTAATATAATAAAAAAGCATAAACAGATAGTGTGAAACCAGTATAAAAATAGCCAGCAAAAAAATAGTTTCCACTTTTCTGAGAAATAAAGAAAAATTAAAGTGTGACAAATATGCTGGGAGATGAATACCAGACATATCCACAATTTGAGTATCAGCAGAGCAGGCAAACAAAAAATAGCATCCACTGGTTGGGCTTTGGTAATCATTAACCAGAAGGGCTGTACAGATACAGTGTACATACATGTACAGTACCCGAGAGTTTCAACAGGCAAAATTTTGTTGATCACGGCCAGAAAAATCAAGAAAATTCAAGTCCTCAGGCGGTTATTTTTGCAACTACATTGTAGACTCTCACCAAGTCAAGTTGTCAGTGCTAATTAATTGACAAATTGAGTCAATGTGGGTGTATTGGATATAGATGGTTATGTTTACGTGAAAATTCCTTTTTTTGTGAAATGCAAGGCACTGGATGCTTAAACTAAAGCAGTGGCAATTAAACCATAAAATTACATGTAAATGTGCCTCTCTTCGCTTTCCTGAATTTGCAAAAGTTGATTACATGTAGTAAATAAAGCTCATGAATTTAAAGTTTTTGCAAAGATTATTTATTCACTTTTCAGGGACAAAAGAAATTTTCAGGAAGTGAACATTGCACATCATACAGCACATGCATCTATAAATTGGCATTACATTATTTAATTATTTCTCCCAACTTGTCAACTTTGTCTGCAGCCTTTCCCTTTTTGGTCAGCTTGTTCTGTTGGTTTCCTTCTGAAAAGATAAAAAAGGAACTTTTAGACTCTCACATACATGTACTGTAGTTGTCGTAGAATGTTGCAATGCTAGGTAAAAGGTAAAGTCTACATACAAGCCAAGTGGCCCATCAGGCTGGAGCTTATCCCAGTTTCCGTAGCATGAAGCAACCACAGTATTTCTACTCCCCCTTGGATGGGATGCTAGTCCATCGCAGGGTTACCCTCACCAGTAAATTTGCCAGTACCCATTTATTTATACACCTGGGTGGAGAGAGGTACTATGACTGAGTTAAGTGTCTTGCCCGAGAGCACAATGCAGTTCCCCGGGGAGGGCTCGAACCCAGGCCGTTCAATACGGAGTCTGCCAGCGCACTAACCATTAGGCTACTGCGCCTCCCGCCTCCTGTTGCAATATTATGCTGTCACAAAATGTACTTCAGCAAGCAAGATCTGACATTTTGAAACCGTTAGTATACAATTCCATACACAATATTCCAAAATGGCGGAAAATACATTATTCTTTTGTCTTCACCTTAATTGGCCCTCATTGCCTTGATCATTGTTCAGAATTAAAATGAATCTTTGGCCTAAAACGAGGCAACGAGGGCCAATTAACATATAGGCAAAAAGAATAATGTATCTACCACCCTTTGGGAATGAGGTGTACAGTATAATGTATGTATGTATATAAAAACAAAAAAAGAGAGGTCAATTTAATTAATCCTTTGCTGTAAGTGTGGTCACTCATTTGGATACATAAGCTATAAGATCTCACAAAATGTGCCAAACATTAAGATTTCACATTGTAAAACCCCAAATTAATGAATTCTACTTAAAGAACACAAAGAAAATATTTACCACAAAAACAATTCAGCCACTATAAATACAGGCTTTTGATGTTACTTTGCAGTGTATGTATACATGTAGTCAAAATGGCTGAAGGCCTTCTGCTTAAGTGGTTAAAAAAATGCCTTCACTTATTCAGATTATATTTCAGTGTGAACAGATTTGAATGTTCAATTATAAATACATGTAACTTCAATCATTCATTAATCCATACATGTACACCAACAGATCAGAGCTGCCATTTTGAAATCAAACAGCTAATTGGACTACTGATGTTGAATATGGCAAAAACTACTAGGATTGTTTCCATCACCCTCCAATAGAAAAAAAATGCCTCTGAAATATGATTGAAATCATCTTTGTGTGACAGAACAGTAATTTCTCGAGGCTAAGTTTACGTGGGACTACACTGAACGCATTCCAAACTGAACCGGACTGGATTGGCTTTTGTTCACAGTGTACATGTACCTGGAATCGTTCTGGAACTGGTCAAGTGCAGATCCAAAACTGGACCTGCAAAATAGCATTGTTGGATCTGTTCCAGACTTGTTCCATAACAGTCCCATGTAAAAATGTCTACATGTATGCGGTGTGGTTTACAGTGTAAACGAACATGTAACCTCAGTTGCAATTGTGTGGCTTTGACATCTGGCCGTGATGCAAAATTGCATGTACATCGTGTACATGTATCTACCACATGTACATGCACATGAAACTCTCATGGAAGAGAAACAATTCAAATTTTGCTGTGTTGGAAATCAGAGAAATACATGTATGTACATGTAGCAATGCAAAAATTGAAATTGCCAACAATTTTAATTTTTAAGCCATATGAGATGGCCACATAATTTTCTAAGAATATGATGTGTTCAATTCTTATGCTAACATATGTTTTCCATCCAGTGATTTCTTTGAAGAGTACTCAACTAATTGTGACCTTTCTGTATTAAAAAAATGTAAATTCAAAATTACCAAAATGCCTCTGTTTGTTGTGTTTGTTGACAGTTGTTAAAATCTTGCATGCTATGAAAATGTGGGAGGCACGGTGGCCTAATGGTTAGTGCCCTGGACTCCGGATAGGGTTCGGGTTTGTGCCCTGGCCGGGGCACTGCGTTGTGTTCTTGGGTGAGATACTTTACTCTCATAGTGCCTCTCTCCATCCAGGTGTATAAATGGGTACCAGCGAATTTACTGCTGGGGTTAGCCCTGCGATGGACTAGCATCCTGTCCAGGGGGGAGTACAGTGTAGCAATACTCCTAGTCGCTTCATGCTACGGAGACCGGGATAAGCTCCGGCCTGATGGGCTTCTAGGCTTGTACAGTGTATACAGACTTTACCTACCTTTATGCTATGAAAACAAAGTGACTCAATAAAATCATACAGACAAATAGTTTCAATGATAAATGTCCGTGAAAATGATAAAAAGATGAAAACATGTTTCTGAGAACAGTCATAATAATTCAACAAATTCGTGCGATGCCGATTATGTGTTCAACAATAATATCCATCATCTGTACATAACAGATATCATATGCGATATATGTAGGTTGCCAAGATTCGTCCAAGAAACCCTGCAAAGTGCTGCAAAGCCACAATTTTTCTTGCTGCAGATAGTGTTTCGTTGGCAATTACATGTACATGTAGTTGAACCAAAAAAAAAAAATTATCCTGCTCAATCTTGTGGAATATCATTTGATTTTAGCCAAGTTGGCATTATATGGCCTCGTCGACTAAGTATCAGGCAATGTTCTGCGCTATTTCACAGGATTATTGTTAAATAGTAATCGATACCAATATTGTAGCAACTGCAGAATACACCGCACAAGATACATTGAGTCAGAACTCTTTCAAGAACAAGCTATGAAACAATAGAACTATTGTTATGGATAGGATGCCAATACCTGTATTACAGTTGCTGTGATGGTATTCTGCAGTTTGGCCCCAACATTGATAAATCAATCGTTATTAGTTTCCATTGGCAATCGATACTCGCCAATGTTTCTTCATCGATGTCATCGATTTCTATCGGCAATTGATACAGTACGAAGGTTTTTTTTTTTTTTTTTTTGAAATCTTTTTTTTTTATTGCAAGACACAAAACAAGTTACATTACAAGTTACATTACATTACATAACGATAAAGTTAAGTTCTTACAGTACGATTAAGTTCTTACAGTACGAAGGTTGATACCGATTGGCTTTGTTGCGGATTTTAATACGATTGACTACGCGTGGGTACAGTGCAGATAACAATGAACTCAAAAGCAACTGTGCATGTATTGTTAATTATAAAATCCAACCTACGAAATGTTTTAGTGAGCCTGACTTCATCACTCCGTTTTCGCATACCAAAGTAACTGGATTTCAATATGTTTTATTTCGTAGACTACTGCACAACTGACAGTAGCGTATAACACACGTAGAATCCCGATTTCTCGAACCAATTTTCGTTTCCCTTTGACAGTCTTTCTCCATAATTTTACCACGTAATTTTGCTCCGTAATTTTTTTCGTGAAAGCAATTTACGTTTCCCCTGGTGGAGGTTCATGATATCGGAATTCTCAGTGCATCGTGCTGATCGTGGCATACAACTTAGTCACAGGCCTTTTTAGTGCTAAAATCAATTCAAGCTCACCTTTTACGAAGTTATCAATCCATATGACTGGAAAATGCATCGTTTAGAAGGTGAATCGTCGATTAAAACCATCTCACTTGAGATATCAACCAACCAGGATTGCACAACCCTTCCAAACGAAGGCTAAAACGTTCCAAACATGGCGGGCAGAATTCAAATCCTTTGTCCGAGAAGGCCTGGAGCGAGTCACGTGGTATGTGAAATTAATGATTAAACGCCGAGAACTTTGCGCGTTCGTTTGTGCATGATGTTTCGATCGTGTAAGCACATGAACAAAGAATTCAATCTTGGAAGATGCAAGCAGAAGATTCCTTTTGTAAAAAAAATTTGGGATACCAAGCAAAAGACTCGGTGTATTAAGGTATGAGTTTAATGAACATTTATTAATGCACAGATTCCATTATAAGCGGCCGGCGCGCCAGAGCGCGCGACTAGAGTGCTATTGATCGGTCATTCGGTCTCATCTACATGTACTACTTGTCCAGGACTCTACGATTGCGAGGAATTATATATACCTACGACAATCGCGTTTCACCGATACAACTAAATGAGCAGAAGCTTTGAAGTTTATTCATATAAGGCCTTCGGCCTTCCTGCCCTTGGCGCCAATCGAATATGAAAGCCTCGGCCATATTTATCATACATATTTCAGGGCGGGAATTAAGCTAGTTATTTCCCGGCTTCCCTATAAAATATCTTGATGCTTATAAGCAGCTCTTAACCTCTATAAGTCGGTCATTTTTTTTTTGTCAGATTCTTGGCGCTCACGAAAGGAAGTGATATATTGCAAATCAAGGATAAAACAGAAAAGGGACTGGGGAGAGGGGAGAGGGAGCAAAGTTGACGGTCAACCTCTCAAAATAGCGCAAAAATAGTGTATTTAAAATCTGTTTGTACATAGACCCTGCTGTTAGTATTTTAAAACCATATTGTAAATACTCTACTCGCCTGAACAAAAATTTAAATATGTTAAAAACAGACTCTTTTATCTGTATGTTGAAATGCTAATCGTGGGTTGATGTTCAAAATAGGTTTCAAGTATTATATTTAAAACCTATTTTATACTGTTGACTTGTCAACTACATTTCAAATATCTATTTGAAACCTGTTTTTATACTGGTAGTCGGTAAACTACATTTTAAATCTACAACCATTGCCGATATTGTTTTCAAAACAGTGTTTAAGTAGCATTTTTAAAGTATTTATACTAGCTGTTTGTGGTCACAGTCTCAAAACAGATTTTAAATCCACTATTTTAACACTATTTTAAGAAAAAAATACATTAAAAACAGATGGGAAATCTTTCCGGTGTCACAGAATACGTTTTAACTATGTCTAAAATACAGTTCAAACAGTGAGTAAAATTCAAACTTTTTTACAAAATAGCACAAAAATACCCTATGGTGGCTTCAAAATAGTGTTTAAATCGTCAAAATACTGTTAAAACAGTGTTAAATCATTTTAAAAACAGAGTTGGTTTGGTAATAACAAAGACACTGGAGCATACACTAGATTTTGCATTTTGTGTCTCAGTGCACTTCGAAACATTCTCTTGACAAAGTAAACAATTTTAAACTAATTTATTTACCAAATTGCTTCGCTTTATCCACAAAACATATACAGGCATTTAACTTACACATTTATTAAAAGAACACAAGAAAAAGAATTGTAAACATTACGAAAGTCATCGTTGTGATCCACAAGTGGACAGCCGCTGCTGCTGTTTTGTTGTGCCATATGTGTGACATACATCTTTGCTAGATAAATATTCTTGAAAGCAGCATGCTGAAATCCATATATAAACACGAGATATAATGTCGAATATAAAGTCCAGACGTAGGTAAGATCATCAGTTCATCAGTGTCAAGCAGTGCCATTGGCTATTCTCCAGTCTTCATATAGAAAATCAGTTCAGTGTAATGATTGCTAACATGTTGGCATCGAATTCGATGGTAATGGTGGAGGTTAGATGTCTGTACATAAAACAGGATGTGGATCTGCGAGAAATAAAGAAAAAGTTCGATAAAAGATTTATGCTTATAATAGGTGGTTGTAATTTTAAAACATGATAGGAAGTAATCCATTCCTGAATGATTGCAACTGAAATGGTCGAGAACAAGGAATCGATTAAGCGAGACAGTAGCTTCAAAACTCCCTAATTTTACTCTTTTTTAACTTTAATCTGTCGTGTTTATAAAATAAAACATCCAAGGAAGTTAATTATTAGCATCAATCGTTCATCCTCTTAGATTTAAATATTACTAACTAAGGGCATGAAAAAGCACCAAGCACATGTTCTGTTCTTTAAGATCCAGCAGCCGCCATTTTGATTATATTAAACGGGCCTCGTGTCAGAACATTAATTACTAGCATATACTTTGTTAATAGCAGGTTTAACTTGTAAACTAAAGCGTTACTTATTCGACAAGTAATATGTGATCATAACTCTTTCTCCTACAACAAATGAAAATACAAGGATATTGTAGTTTATGCACCCTGGGCACAACAAGTGAAGTAAGCGGACGAAGCATGGTAAAAGCTCGAAGACATGAAATGGAGCGAGCAAACTAATATCTTTATAATGTCCAACCTTAAACTGTATTTAGGCTAAAAATGCTCCTGTGTCCAATGTCGTTCATTCAATTTCAAAACTTTAAAATATAATTGGAGAGAATCAAACACCTATCTGTAAAATTGGAATTTATATACACTTTCATACAGCATTTGCCATCTTAGATTTTTTCGTGCTAATGGGGGATATCGAATGCTAAGATTTCAGCGACTTTTAAATTGAAACATGGATAATCCGAGGCAATTTTAGAATCGGAAAGTGTCTGCCAAAGATAAAGCTATACACCTTTCTCGGGAAAAATGCACGAACTTATATTGAAAACCAGAAATCGGATTAATACTCCCAGCGCTTTGCAACGCATTGTTAACTCCATGTGGTCTATAAGGTGGGATGGCTGGTAGTTTAAAAAGCAATACTGGTAAAGGAAATCTCGAGAATTCAGTCTGCGTTTACTTTCAGATATGAAATTAAAAGTGGCGGACATTTCTTTTATTTTTTGCAGTCGTAGTATGATAAGAGTCAGAAACATAAAAACGAGAAAACAATGAAGTATTTTTATGCATCAAGACTTTGAATATGCTTAGTCATCATCGTCATTTTGAATATGCCTGTAGTACTTTATGTTTATGTTCCAAGATGATATTATCGGTGGCATGAATGAATGAATTCCTATTTAAGGCGAATTCATATAAATCAGGTATTTCAGTGAAGCGTTAACACAGAAAACAGCAGTGATTAGAAATAGCTTTTTATATTCTGGATATATCTACCGCGACACTACAAGTATGCAAGCATGGAAGTGCACGTAAAGCAAGGTGATAGTCAAAACTCGGGTCAAAAACTTGCAAGCGACTATGCACCAGAAAGGCGTTTAAAATTTCGTTTTTGAAAGCTGTCAAAGAAAATCGTTTGGAGCTGTTATCTAAGGCATACAGCGCCTTATTTACAGAGGTTTTACCTCATTATTACATTCCTTAGAACATGAGTAGTATAGACTTCACTCGATTGCGCATATCGCCCATATCTAAGATTACGCGATCATGGTTTCAAAATTAACTGGTTTCGTTAGGGTTTGAACAAATGGCCGTAAGAAAGATAAATATTGATCTAGCTTATTAATATATATCTGACTATACCTTCAATATTTACAATCGATCTATCATCATTTTCCGTTGCTATCCGCTCATCATGCTGTTTAAGCGGAACTAAGCCCAGAGATGAAAACAAGACCACCCATCGACGAAAAAGCCATAGCAACCCCTTCAAACAGCGTCTTGAATATTTGTAAAGGGAACAAGCCATCACTGGGAGTTTGCGCCAGGTCAAAGATCGTCTCCTCGAGTTTCACAAATGCTTTCCTTCAGTTCAGTTTAAAATTGAATTGTGTAAAGGCTCTATACATGCGCAATGGCAGGGGGCGGATCTAGGATTTTTGAAGTCGAGTTAGGGGAGGGCGGTAATGCGCTAACAAAGAAAAATTGTGTACTCTGACACAAAACTCACTAATGACACTATAAAGTGTATTCTTTTGAATTTATTTTACCTAAAGGCTAGCCACCGAGTTCATTCTTCCCTTACATCCAGTCCTGAGTCTGAGTGTCGAAGCAAACATCAGAATGCACAGGGGGAGGGGATGGAACGAGATAACAACTGGGAAAATATTAATTTCGTTTTCACCTTTCCCGTACGCCCCACATTCATTCATGTTTAATATTCATGGTGAACTCCGTAGACTGTACTCAATTCTGCATCTCTTCCCTTCAACATATTTTTATCCATGGCTAACTTGAATGAACCGTTTTGTTTAAGGCCTTTAGTGAACGAGGGAGTTCACATGTCAGTTATTAGAAGGAGCATTGCGCGGCGATCCAATTTACGGTAGCTGAAAAAGGCTAATCTTAGAGATACTTGAAGACAAACTGTCTTACTTTTCATTCTCAGGAAAATTAAGAGTTTGAGATAAATCATGACTGGGAGGGGTGGTGTTGGAGGAGGTAGGGTAGGGTGGGGGTATATAAAAGTTACCCCATTGTGTCAATATTTTTTCCGATAAGCTTCGCGTCCCTCCCTTCCACCCCCTCTCCCTATTCCCCTCTCGGCAAAAAAGCTATTCGTCATTTTGAGATTAGGAGCTCGCTGTTTGAGAGTAAAGGGAGAATAAAAACACAAAAACACAAAACAGAAAACTTTCACGGCTGGATTAATACAGTCACTGAAATTTCAGACAGAAACAATAGCTCTCCTGCGGTTTGTTAGACTACAAATAAAACACGTTGTTATTCGGCCCTCATTTGCAAGGATTTATGTCTGCTGGCTGTTTGATGAGTTAAATTGCAAGAAGTCTTCCCTTTTTTAATAGAAGGCTGCAAAAAACGGATGAACTAAATTGGAGATGAAGATTTTGAACACTACTTTTACAAACGATGGATTGTATTTCCAAAAATAATTTGGAGACGTGACTCAGACTTTTATGCCTTACAAAGAGTGCGAAAACGACGTTAATCGGTAATTCAACGACGGTAGCGGAAAGACTTCGAGTGTAAGTATCGAGTAAGTAGAATTGCCGCCATTCCTTGAATAATTTGCATCCATCGACGCCAAGAAAAGCGTCAAAATACTCCTCTTATTATTGGCAGATATCGAGACGAAACTTAAGCCGGAAATGTTTCGATTTCTTTGAGAGCAGGATACAGTTTTTCCGTGTTTGAATTGTAAGGCAAAATATTATTTTTGCTACAGCTTTCTAAACGTAATCGCGGTCTAAAAAGGCCACTGTTAGCGAGAATTGTGCTCTGTGAAGGTTTGTGTTCTATTTTCAAATATAAATGCGCCATAAAATTATTTAACTCAGCTGCGACCTTCAATAAATGTTTTATGTTTGGCTTCAAGATATAAATAGCACATTCTTTGTCAGCGTGCAGTCTGCACATGTTTGTCTTTTTAAAATTTTAATTTGTTCCTTTGCCATGTACTATAAAATCAGAGACGTACGTGAAAGACTTTATCGAAGTAATCAAACATGCTCACACCAAACGCACTCCGACTTGCCGCATAACATGTTATAACGCAAAAAAGTTAATTGTAGAATGAACATTTTGTAACATATTGCATTCTTTTCGTCTTTAAAACAACATGAAACAAATGCTGAAATGTTCTGTTTTATTTAAACGAAAAAATATAGTCTCCTGAAAAAAAAAAACATAGTACTCAAGTCATATAGCTTTTATTGAAGTTTTAAAACGCATTAACAGCAATCTTTATTCAAGATATCTCTATACTTCTTGTTCACAATAGTTGACGTAGTTGATTTGACTCGAAGAATATTTATTAATTCAAACTAAGTACAAAAGCTTCTCCATGAATATTCAGGCATCGTATGAAATAAAATATTATATATTATAATATTATATTATATATATTATGAAGAGTAAACTACTCTAGGGGTACCTTTTCTTGTGAACCGGAGCTAATCGTTGCACAAGTTTGCCTGTCTTATTTGCTAGATAAACATTCTTGAAGACATCTCTAAAATTTTAAATTTTTGTTTGTCAATAACACGGCCTTTGCTGCTCAGTTCTTCTCAATGCAAGCTAGGTTTGTATATTTATTAATCATAAAAAAATTAGTTCCAACTCAAACGAAGGATGATTCTTTAAGATGTAAACACTTTCCTTCTACTTTTTGTTGTGCTATTTACATGCCATCTGTACATTGTACAGGATACTTCAGCTCTGTAGGAAAAAAAATATAGGTATAAAAGATACCTATTAATTATTAGGCATGAGGAACATTTATTTACAGGAAATACATGCAACTTTCAAAAGGCCCTGTTACAGCTACAGAGTGAACACAATTTCTAAACGAGTGAATTGAATGCTAAAAGATAGCGAATCTACAGTAACTTCAGAAATGCCTAATTCTCACCTGTGTTGATAATAAAATATCCCTTACTACCACAAGTCGATGACTCAATCGTTTATGCACTAAATTGTACATATTTCCAGTCAAAGTACCATGGAGGAATGTGCAATTTACCGACACATGTTCGGTTTGCCTAATTCACTCCAGTCGAGCAGCCGCCATCTTCGATTTTCGGGATCTCATTGAGGACATCAAATGATAAAAATTCAGCAAGTTGCAAACTGAATCATTTTTTATCCGGTGGGTATTAACGATATATCAGTAAAATTTCCTCTTATTATACCTACAAGATTTTAAAAAATGTTCGAGAAACATGCATTGGTTGAACTTCTGAACAGCCTGAAAAGCCCCTTGGAAGCATTGTGCTCCAAATAGCGAATGGCAATTTAAAGGCAATGTTTTTCTGAAGAGAATCTGCTCAGTGAGGATATTGGTATTGAAGGAAAAAACGATTAGTTTGTGCTAGCCTGATATGTTAACATTGAGTAAAGAGAGAAAGAATAAAACATTTTTTTAAAGATCTAGTCGAGACAACTCATGCAGTCATCAGCTGTCAGTTCCTGCATGATGAACGAATTCTGTTCACATGATCTATATATTGGTGAACATTTTATCCACAAAACATAACATAAAATGGTCTTTAATATTCGAAAGAAGAAATCACAGTTATATTGCGAGAGCTAAGTGAAGTTTATAGTAAGCCTTGCATCGGCAAGTCAGGTAAAGAGATAATCTCGAATTATTAACAATCGACTGAGCGAGACTCAATTTTTCCAATTTTTCAAAGTTTCCAGTGACTAAAAACTAGCAGCATTAACATAGAAAATATGAGCACTTAATCCACTATGAATCATATTTGAGAATTGTATACCTGCTTGAAAAGTCAGCAGGAACAAATGAAGATATATTGCTGAGTAAGAGGTTGCACTGTTACAAAATGAACCAACAACTGAAGGTGAAAATTGACTGTAATAACTATTTAAATTCTAGATATTTCCTTACACTTTAAGAATTCTATATAACCCCTTGGAAAGTGACACGAGGAACAAATGAAATACAGATATTGTGTTAGTGTTATAGAATGATTTTATTTGTTGGATTATTCGTTACTTGTTTCTGGTGTGGTTTTATATATTTTGGTTACCCTTGTTTGGGTATTACATTGCTTAAAACTGCAAACATGATCAGCAACATGAAGTTATTATTTTGAATATTCCCTAATACGAGAGTCGGCATCTGCATTTTCTAAGCTCCATTGATTTAACTTATTCTTGTCAAAAGAGGTGCAATCTGCAGGACGTATTTAACTATTTACACAGGTGCTGCCACTGTTTTAACATACCCTTAAGTATCAGTGGCATGGATTCAACTAGATTGTGCACTTCCTGACTTGGCATTTCGACATGAAATTGTCCAAGGGTTAGTGAGGTGGCGAAGGCTTACGATTAAACAAGTAAAAATATTGATATTCGACTGTTGTCAAATGCCTTTACCTTCTATGATTGTAACATCATCATTTTCGGTTGGAATACGGTCGAAAGGAATTGCCCTCGAGGACCAGTTGTTGTCTTCTGAACATTGAACACCATATTTCAGGTCTGCATCTGAGAGAAATATAAATATACATCCTTTTATGGCCACTAGCCTTGAAGAGATTTTTACGTATAAGAAAAAAATTTAAATTAAAACGAAACCGGTTACAGCGAGTGAGTTAACAAACACCCGGAACACTGAGTATAATTGAATATTCAGCCAGGACAAAGGTTGAACTAGCTAGCTTGAAAAACTGTTCAATGTTATGCACCTGCATGCAGTGTGAAATGTGTTTAGCGATAGTAATTATCCCAGTGTCCACCTAAGAAGTAAGCTGTTTTCTTTAACAAATATTTAAAAAAATAGATTTCAATTTAAGTGTTTAAAAGACACTAAAAACGTAGGGAATTGCGATTTGAATCTTCTATTCAGTTCTTTGTTACAGCGGCCGCCATCTTTGATTTCGGTAAAGACCTTCTAGAAGACAGCAGTTTAAATAGTTGGATTCCGGCAACGCTTTAACTGTAGCATGACTTATCCCAAGAGTATATAAAGATTGAAAAAAAAAATTCCTTTAAATGAAGAGAATTAGTGCATAAAAAGATCTAGTAAAAATGATTGGAAAGAGTTGAGTGTATCTTTCTTTAGGTGTAGACCATCTTGTACACAGTATGTCTTCTGCCTTTCGATGTCCGAATTCGCATTATTGACAAACTGAAATAGAGCCTTCGATGGAATGTTTCACAGAAGAAAAAATATTGAAATACCCTTTCCATAGACAACACATTTTCAAAACTTATAGGCGGTAACATAAAATAATCCAAATTCGGAAAGGAAAGCCTCGAAGTTCTATAAGAAACTCATTGCAATCTGGACTGGGTGTAAGATTCCCACCAACTGACATTTTGTATCAGTAACGTGGAAACGGTTATTTTGCGTTTATTTTAATAAGGACCTAAGATTTCTCTAACTCATCCGTACGGATACCACGCTGCGATAAACATATGAGTTCTATTTAGATTAGATCCACGAAAATGGTTCACCCTCCAGAGCGGTCGTTGATGGAGTTATAATTTCATACTCGTGTACTCTTCTTGGGCTGCGATCTGCCACAATAATTGCTTTCAGTGCAATCGGTTCATCTTCTTTTTGAATTTTGCTTTCATTGGCAAGCTCGGCAAGCTCTTATCATTAAGTCGGTTCCGTTTACTTGCCGGACTCACTGCTTAGTTTTCAAATATAATTACAGGTGTTACATGTACAGTTTACATTGTATTTTTACAAAATAATCCAACCTTTGATGTTAAATAGACGAAATCTTGATGTTAGAATTCAAGTGGTGCATATCTTTACCTTCTAGGCAGGCATAAAAATGATCATCATTTTCGCTAGGAACGCGCGCATGCTGTTTCAACGGAATTGCCTTCGTAGAGTAGAACAAGACCACCTACCGATGGAAGAGTCAATAATTGTTATTGCCATGACAAAAGTCATAAGGGAAATCAATAGGGAGTTTAAGAAAACCACAACGGCAACGGCAACGAGAACGTCGCTAAACAAAAGGTTTAATGAGTAGAACAATGGCTGTGCACGTGCGTTTTAATTCCTGGTACATTTCTTTGCCGTCCTCTGCAAAATGACAACGTGAAATGACCGAATTCTGCGTTGCCTGGAGAACGTGAACCACGACAGCTAACTTTTTAAATTTCTATTTCGAATTTATCGCTGTGTTCCAGATTTAGTTTTGATATTCGTAGCTAAAATATAATTCATTTTTTAATCGACGTTGTCCTCGCCGTCGCCGTCGTGGTTTCTTAAACTCCCTAATAATACAAGCTCTATACCGACTGTGCCATCACTGCACGCTGGTTTGAAATACGTGTCAGCAGAGTTTGCAGAGGTTTCCTCCGGCTTTTATGGGTTGACAATTTCAATTAAATTCGATTAGCAAAGAAGGCGGCGTCTACACATTTATCTCAACTAAAAATAGAGGCCTGGGGCGAGAGACAGACACACCCTATAACTACGCAAAGTGACAGCCCCAACACAATGCCAATCAAAACCGGGCCCCTGTGCAAGGAGGAGGGGGACGCCAGAGGGGAGAGGTGAGGAGGGGAGGATTTGAAACCAGAATTTCACGATACTACGCTTATCAGTTGAGTATGGAACGAGGGAAGTTTCACGCCCACCGTCAAAACTCTGCTGTCGTCAGGGGCGACAGAGCTAGTTTCCATTGGAAACATCTCGGTTTCCTCCGGCTTTTATCGGTTGACAATTTCAATTAAATTCGATTAGAAAAGAGGGGGGAGGGGCTACACATTTATCTGAACTAAAAATAGAGGCCTAGGGCTGGAGAGAGACACTCTCTATCACTGCGCAAAATGACGGCCGCAACACAATGTCAATCAAAAACAGGCCTCTGTACAATGAAGAGGGGAAGCTGGAGGGGAGAGGTGAGGATGGGGGTGGGCGGGATTTGAAACCGGGATTTCACGATACTATGCTTTTCGGATGAGTATGCAACGAGGGAAGATTCACGCCCAAGTTTTACCGTTAAAACTCTCTGTTGTCAGGGGCGACAGAGCTAATATCCATTGGAAACATCTCGAGCTATTGACGTCATCAGTGTGTTTCGCGCATGGACTTATGATGTCAATAGCACGAGATGTTTCCAGTGGAAACTAGTTCTGTCGCCCCTGACAACAGCAAAGTTTTAACGGTAGAACTTGGGCGCGAAACTTTCCTCGCTGCATACTTAATTAATATTAAAGCACAAGTGTGATAATTCCATCAGTACCCTGGAAGCATGCATGAATGTAATTTTTTTGCTAACGTTGTAAACAACACAGAAAAACGCAAACATAACGAGGTGCCAAGGGACTGAAAAATATGGGTGTTCGTGATCTGCTCCATGCATTTTACTGTTATTAACTTCGTACGAGCTAAAGATCATTCGTTATACCGGGAAATTCATAATCAAGGGTTTCGATTAATTTGGGTTCCATAGGCTAGATTTCTGCTGCTCTCTCGAGTCCGGTTTTTGTCAGCAGCTGGTAATCGAGCCTAGGTTCCACTGCATGAAAGAATTACATAAACAACGCCATCTTTGAAAATCTATACTTAAAAACAGCTGCAGAAGTAATTGAAACATCGCGGGTTCAGTGTTCTTATCGGACTTGTTTTATCGGCCATTCCAGGGTATTGGAAGGACCTGACTCGATCAGCGCTAAACGAGACAGCACTAAACCTCTTTTTTGCGACAGCTATCAATGGAAGGAAATATGAACTAAATCCAAAATTGAACTCCCTTTATATACAGCTATTTCGAGAAAGTTGTCGGAAGAAAGCACACAAGTGCACGCGACAAGACCGAAAGGTAGTATGGGAAGAAGTATTGAGCTACTACACGTGCTGAATAATGAATAACGACAAGACAAACGCGAATTTGCACGTTTTGTTTCTTTCCAGACATGTGAAAACAAGGTGCATCTAGCTACGCTGAAGTTTAGAAGAATTTTTCTGACTGAAAGACATGCAGCAGTAAAAGTAAAACCACAGATAAAGGCCTCCTGAGAGGAAAAACAAATTCTTCACGTGCAAAAATACAAACTTGTTCACTCCTTCTAGACTACCTCTCGGTCTTGTAGCATGCACTTTGGTGCTTTTTTTCCGACAATCTTTCTCGAACTAGCTGTATACAACAACGTATTTCCTTTACGCCCAGGCTAAATGTTTTTTATTGTATCTGATTTGAATTTTCATTTTTGATAACTAAATGGGGAACCTAATTCCATCCCCTCTCCTCGGAACCCAAACGTGCAATTTTGGTACACTTCAGTGACAAATTAATGGTTTTCATCTCAGGTCATCAAAACTCTGAATCCTAAACTGCTAATCATACACCACAGTCACTACAGTCGCTCCCTTCGAGTGACTGTGCTCAAACAGAGCTTCAGGGAAATCTGAGGATTTTTATTTCTGCACTTTTTATTTCTGTATTAAAGTCAAACTGAAGAAATTTACAATAATTTCTCAGACATTCCTTTTTTGGTATGAATGCCTTAAGGTCATTCCTCTGAAATAGAACTGACAATAGATTTTCATTCAAACTTTGTCTATTAATTGTTCATCTTAAGGGAACCTAAATTTTAAAATAAAAAAGAGGGGTCCCCGTATTCGTTTGGGAGCAGGAGGACTTTGAATCTACCCCATAATTCCTTACAAAAAGTGTCATTTAAACCGTTCAGTTAAGGTTTCGCGGGAGCAGAAAAGATAGGGAGGACGCTAAACGTGATATATTTATTAATAGAAGCACTGCATCAACTTCATTAAACAATTTACTGTATGTTTCAGGACAAAGGCACGACAGCGATTCAACTTGTTCCAAACGTACAGTGCTCTCGAGACCACGAATTTATTTTCACTGGTAGCGGCGAAGTTCACGTTTCCGTTGATTACTGAAGTTTCGACAACAGAAATTTGTTTATATTCACTGCATAGAATGGAAGCGTTCACTGAACTCAGAAAAAGAGAAAAAATTGATAGTTCACCGTGCTCGTTTCCGAGAAAACGACGATTTACCTCGCGCACGAGCCAAGCCGAAAAGAAAAAGCAGCCATTTTTTTAATGTGCGCGCGCTGGTACGCGCGCTAATCACGCGCAAACTTATGCGCAGTAAGGATGCGCAATGCAAAACAGAGGGATGACCTTAAAACTACATAAGTTGGAATAAAGTGTTTTCGAACTTTGCTTTAGGTTGTTTTTCTTATTTGACTTCTTACGCTTCTGATCGATTAGTCTGCGCATAGGCTCCCAAGAGCAACGCAAGGTGTGCGCAGGCAAAAGGAAAGGGAAACAGTTGGTACGTTGTAGGTGAATGCTGCAAGTGCGCCAAGTCATACATTTTACCTGAATATAATGGCTAAAAGATTAATTAATAAGAAAGGAAAGGTAATAGCACTGAGTAAGGCCCATACAAAGCCCATACTAGACAGACAACCTGGATAAAATATAAAACAAATGCCCTTAAAAGATTTTTTGCGTAGCGAAGCGATATTTACCCTTTCGTAGTTATCAAATTCGTTTACACGTTTGCTGGTGGTGTTCAACTAAGTACGTGTCTTGCGCAACTACCCGCCTGAAACTGTGTCGGTATGGTGAGTTTCGCGATCGTCGGTTAAACACCAGCCAGCGTTAACTCGCCGAAAACGCTTCAAAACGGCCTGAGACACAGGCGAACAACAAAGGATACAACAAGGCAACAAGATAAGTCGATTTTATTTACAGAACATTAGATTTTATTCTTTTTGAAACAAAATCGTTGAGTTCCTGTACAAACCCTTATAGGCAAGAGTCCCGTAGCGTATGCAATTAAATCACATTTTTGTAACACAACACCATTCACTAAAAGGCAAGAGACACGTTCGCGTACGCCTTATCAAAATATCTGTGTAGTTGGGAAGTCTTTGAAATTGTGGCCGACAAAACATTGCTGGAACAACCTGCACTCTCGCGAGTGCTTTTATTTGAAAGTGCTCGTTACTCGCAGGGCTAACGTTTGTCAATGTTCGTGCTCACGAAGAAAGATACTGTGCTTGCATGCTCACAAAGACCATTCGATTGTTGCCAGAGTTGCAAAATACTTTTTTGTTATGTTTATTTTTGATTAGGGTAGTTTATATATATATATGTTTTGTATGTTTATTACTAGGCCATTCCCTTTTTTTCCTCTGTTTAGCGTCGTCCGACCGACCAACCCAGATTTTCGCGTTTTCAAAAAAAAAAGTTATGCAGAAGGCAATGACACATTAATTCAAACAAATGTCACTTTAATCCGAAACATTGGCAATTTTTTGCCATACAGGTTTGGTGGTTTATCCTTTTTTCGCTGTTCTCGCTTGAGTTTAACCACGACGTCGATTTTTCCTTCCTCCATTGCCGCCATGTTGACTTTATAACCACGTCTTGTTGTTTCCACGCTCCACGGATATTTCGCTGACCGGGCCTCCTAGTTCCAGACTCCTTTTCCATTTTTTTTTTTTGTTTCTTTTTTTTTCTTTTCCGACCGACCGACCCAAAATCAGAAAACGCATTCGACAATAAACGAAAAAAAATAGCCCTCTCGGTGAGGACATGTGGTTACGTTTGGACTACGTGGCGGTCAGCAGTTACACCAATAAAAGCAAGCACCTCGCATATTTTAGAAGTTAAGGAGGCTCGCAATTGTTTCCAGCACATTCCAGCTCTTAAAACTTTGATGGGCCAGTACTACAAATCCTTATCAGTTGCTGCTACAATAATGATATCAAACAAATGTCCAATCATTACTAAAGAAGTTGTGGCGACTTTGATGATGTCACTGGTTACCATAGCAACAGTTTAGCCTATTAAAAACACCCTTAATTTTCCATTTAAGTGCTTATAACTAAAAAACGTGTACGGTGACCCCCATTTATTATTATATAATAATGACTAGCATGTTAAGATGCAACTTTTTGCAAAGTTAAAAAAAAAATATCTAGCGGTTTCAGAGCCACCTTAAATTTTCGGAATTTTAAGGTGGCTCTGAAACTGCTAGAAAAATTTTTTTTTAACTTTGCAAAAAGTTGCATCTTAACATGCTGGTCATTACTCAATAATAAAAAATGGGGGTCACCGTGCTTGTTTTTGAGTTATAAGCACTTAAATGGAAAATTAAGGGTGTTTTTAACAGGCTAAACTGTTGCTATGGTAATCAGTGACATCACAAAAATGACTTAAACTTGTTCAGTAATGATCAGACATTTGTTTGATATCATTATTGTAGCAACAACTGATAATGGTTTGTAGTACTGGCCCATCAAAGTTTAAGCGCTGGAAATTGCTTGAAACTATTGTGAGCCTCCTTAAAATTGACCCGAAATCATTACCTGTAGTAGGTAGTCTCGTGGTTAGTATTTTCGTTCCTGACACGTTGGATCCGGGTTCGACTCCCCCACGGCGCATTACTTGTTGAACATTTTCTTTTTTTTTATTATTCTTTTTTCAAGATGTCTAGTACATTCCCTGTATTTAGCTGCACGTCCAAGTCCTGAAAACTCCATTTGAAGTTCATAGTTTGGGTTAAATTTCATGCCGTGTGTCTTGAGAAAATCCTCCTTGACAAACGAACCGGAAACGAAGATTTTTAAGACATCAATGTCCACTTGTTTCTGCCGTTGAGTATTCTCCAGATTCATTTCCTTCAATTCTAGACTTCAAAAGATGTCTTGCAATCATTAACGGAGAAAAAACATTGCCTCGAAAGAGCCTACAACAGACGCCATTTTCTTTGTTTGGTCAACCATGCGTGAGTATAGGGCATGGGAAAACGAGCCTGCAATGTCATATACGTTCTGACAACGTGGTAAAAAGAAAAAAAATTCCGTGTACTGCGTGGTACTTGTAAGACTAAAAAAAATAAAAACAAAGTTCTTACTAAATGAGTATTAAGTCCCTTTCGAAAAAAAAAAAATCTTCCATATGTTTTGGGCTCAGCACTTCTTCTTCTTCCACTAAAGAAGAGTTCTGTCAATGTGACGGTCAGCAGTTATTCCCATGAAAAAACTTACGGACTTACTGACCGTGACCATGAATAATGTGGCTATTTCGATGGGAGATGAAATGGAACGATCTTTTCCCCTGAAAAGTTTTTTCAAATGGTACACATTCGTCCCGTAACTGGTCCACTTGCCGGAAGATGCTCCCAGTCTCCAAACGGAAGCGAGTTTTCGTCTGTTATTTTACACCGGTTATTTTCGGTGTTGCGAAACAGCGGACGAAAATCGATATAGTATCCGCTCTGAAAAAAACCCAGTAACTTGGGCGGTAATCCGACGTGGAATTTTTTCAGTCTGCAAAAGAAAAGGATGCTACAAAATTCAACCGCGTTGGCTAAGGAAAAACTGGCGAAAGATTTCTAAAACAATTGCCAAACTGGAATGATTTATATTTGCTAAAAAGCATGATGCCGCGTCTTAAGTTTTCCATACATTTTACCTATAGAAATCTCTTGAAATTTCAATTTGTCGACAGACAAATATTTTTTAATAAAGGTTAAATTTGTTAATTTTCATTTCAGTCTTTTTCCCCAGTCTCGTCGACCTAATATGGTTAGCCTTAGCCATTAATTCACAAACCGACACATGCTGTTTTCCTAGTAACCTGTCCACTGAATCTCTTTTTTTAACAATTTGCTTTTAATTTTTAACTTGCAGGCAACGGCCCAATTCAACTTTGGCAATTAATTCTCTCGCTACTCGTTTCACCACCCTCCGATCGCCTTGTGGAGTGGACGAGAGAACGAAAGTACGAATTTCGAATCTTGCAGCCGGAAAAACTGGCGATGCTATGGGGAGAACAAAAGAAAAAGCCCGCAATGAATTTCGAAAAGCTTGCCCGTGGTCTGCGATATTATTATGGGAAATCAATCCTAGAGAAAGTGCGTGGAAAACTATTCACATACGAGTTCGTCATGGATATTGCCGCAATCCTTGGGTATGATCCAGTGGGTGAGATTCCTGAGGGTGTCGAGAGGAATGCAACGTTTGCTTCTTTTGAAGTTACACCAGCTGCAGTTTTTCAGCAAGATAAGTTACCTGTGCCGGGTTCTGTAGGACAGGGGGAGGGATTTAAGAACACAATGGAGGGAAGTGGGAACACTGGGGAGGGATTCTGGGGTATAGGGGATGGTTTTGTAGACACGAGGGAGGAATTTAGGGAAACAATTGAGGCATCCGGGATACCCGGGGAGGGATATGTTGGTGCAAGGGAGGGCATACCAGGCACAAGTGAGGGATTCGGGGGCATAAGCGATGGATTTGGGAGCAGAGGGGAGGGATTTTCGGGCATGAGGGAGGGATTTGGGGGAATAAAAGGGGTATTTAGAGACGTAACGGAGGGATTTGGGGGCATAACGGAGGGAAGTGTGAGTACAGAGAGGGAATTTGGGTGCACAGGGGAGGGGTTTTCGGGGATAAAGTCATTCGATTTCAGCGTGCTCGTTGAATCGAACGAAACAAGTAGCTTCTATGAAGCGTTATAAGTATGTCTTGTATCAAGCATATCAAAAAATATTCAGAGAGTTGCTTTAACGACTGAATTGCAAAATCAACTGTTACTTTTCTTTAAAATTTAAAGACCAGAGCGAGAACTGTGTCATGTTTTCGACGTCAATTAGCAGACTCCGTTATAAAGAGTCATGTCTTCATTTGTCGGGTTTTAGTTGACATTTTTGGGCTTTTCACAGAGGATTTTTATGTCTTTTTTCACGGCCATATGGCCATGCGATTCGTTGGCCTTTCTTCATTTTCTGTTAGTTTGATGGCAGTGCAATCGTTGAAAAAGCTCTCTGTGTTATACTGATTTACATGTATCATGTATCATGTGAGTTAAAAGTCAAATGCACCTTCCCCTCGTTCATGTGAGAGAGATCGAAACCTAGAAACCGATGGGTTGAAATTAAAGGTTTGTCAAAAAAAAAAAATTGCAAAGCATTTAAAGATGGCAATCACATTCAACAAACGTACACATCACAACGAGCCAATGAGTTGCGAGACAAAGCACGTCACGAAAGTTTCTGGTTTTATATCTGATTGGTTTAGTAGGATGACACGAGTTTTTTTACCAAACGCAGACCTAGAAAAACTAAACAGAAAGCGCTTACGACTTTTTTTTTTGACATTCTGTTGAGAACGGCTGGAAAATATACAAGACAATAAACATTATGTAATGTTTATTACTTCTATCATAGCTATACACGCCATATGTTGGGTCAGAAAACAACAAGAACGCGAACCGGCTAAATACGGCCTACTTTCACATTCTTTTTGTATCGTTTAGGCATACATTTTGTTGCATTTGACGTTTAGCTCTTAGTGTTTTCGCCAAAAATTATAAAGCCAGTAGCAACATTGTTAGTTTCTGATCGCGAATGAGTTCGCTTTAATAAGTATTTTCCAAGATAAAAATTTCATCTTAGTATAGAAAGTGTAGAACAAATTTGCGATTTCAATACTTTGATTTTGACTTTTACAAAGTTTAAATAATGTTATTGTATACCAAGTATACAAAGAAGCATATACAAACCACTTTTGTCTACTGATTGTCTGTACATTTGTCTACTATGTGGGGTGCTAGTAGTTGATCAGTTTCTTTTATCCGCGATATTTAACAATTATCCTGCGAAATTGCTTGATACTTAGCCATGGAGGCCTAAAATCGGACGGCATTTCGCAAGATTAAGCACGATAATTGCTTTATTATTCAACAAATTGTCAACGAAACTGATTTTGCATCGAAAAAAAACTGTGGTTGTGCAGCGCTTTGCAATTAGATTTCAGTCAAATCTTGGAAACCCAGTATATCGCAGGATATCTGTTATGTACGAATGATGGATAAATTAACCAGATTTTTCTAACCATATATAGCACGAATTTGTTGAATAATAATAAGTAATATGTTCTCAGTTTCCAAAGACCGACCGACCTCATGTTTCTCATGACAGATATTTTTACCACAATGCTGAGTGTACAGGTATTTCAGTAGTGTCGCAAGCTTGTAAATATATAAGTTGTATATATGTTTATAACACATTGTAAATAGTCGTGTTTGTGTTTGAGGTAGTTTGTACTAATGAAATCTTTTTTTAATGACTTGTAGTTATAATTTTGTAAGATCAAGATCTGTTTAAAACTTTGAATGTTCTTTAGTTAAAGTAAATTTAGTTTACTTCTATAGCTTTATACGAGGCAACAATTCAACAATGATGTATTTTTTTCTCAATAAAAAAATTAGTACAATTTACACTCTGGCTAATTACAGTCTCAGTAGTTTTATGAGCGACAACAAAGATGTAAGGGAAAATGTGTTGTGCCTTGTGTACACTTAACAACGGGAGGAGATCCCTTTTGGGAGAACTGGCCATTGCTGTTATATTTTAGTTTTAAAAATGTTGCAAAATATTGGAACTAAGTCTGCCAAAATCAGGGTCTTGTCTTGTCAATCTTTTTGCGGCCGTACACACGACTCACAATTAAGGTAGTTAAAAGAGCGACTAAAAGGAGGGTGATGTTAACACGAAAAGCCAAGTCACCATTAAAGTTCAACACAGTGACGTTAAAGGGAGCAGCCAAGCCACCGTTGCATAGGTCTTCTTGACAAAAAGAGAAGTGACATTCATCTTCCATTTGTGCGAATTCAGCGCATAAGTCCCTTCGACACTCCACGTATGGGCCACAAGTTCAGATTCATAACTCTCCAAATGTCTCGTTGGTCATTCTTATTTTGGCATGAAATTTCATGCATGTGTTGATACCACCAGTGTATGTTTCTTTCAATTGATCTTGTTCGCACCATAGTTAATAGAGGGAAATGGTTAGGAAGCCCGGCTAACATCAAAGGAGCAAACAAAGAGGCCAAGATATTGAGGTTGGAAGATCCATGACCGTGCACATGTACATTTTTTGTTTTGCGCTCATACACTATGCATGAACAGGGACCGCGGAGACCATTTTAAGTGGTAGGACTAAAAAATCTGGCCAAGACAAACAAGCATTTGGGGTCACTGTTCCGCCATTTATCATGCTTTTGCACTCCATCATATATACAACCCCAATAAATATTATATAGACGTCCTGGCACTTGGTAAAGAAAACTACCTAAGCTCTTCACTCTTTAAAGTTGCAAAAATTTCTCTTGCCATTCTCGTTGCGAGAAACAAACTCTTGTGCGACGTCAGCTACACACACACTGTCTGTTGAAGCCCCAGTGGTCTCTGTTCTGTGTTTCTGGCTGTTCAATACGACCACGCTGCTATAGCCTGCTCCAGGCTCTCGGTCAGTATGGCGAAAAGCGGGTGAGCGAAGGAAAATTGAGGGAGGTCTTGAGAAAGCGCCCGCTTTTCGCCCTAATGACAGAGAACCTGGAAAGGCTAAGTCTGCTAAATCTTTCGTCGTCCATATTGGATCTAAGCCGTCTTCAGAGGCCGGGGAGAAAGCTCGCCAGCAGCGTTGGTGGCAGGATTTGCAGCAAGCAGCTTACAGATAGTTTGGAACGAGCTTCTTCTCTGGTTCTGGAGCCTTCGTCACCGCCGATAGGATGTCGTCGAAACATGATATCCTCAATATAGTTTCCAAAACACTTAGCTGCCCGGGTAGCGTCCCAGCATCAACATCTTGGTAGTACGATGCTTCAGGCCGAGACTTTAGTCGTCACCACTAGCAGCTTAAACCGGGAGAGTCTTCTCCTGGACGTAGCAGCTGAAGCTTTCTTGGATAAAGCACTTGTCAATGATACTGCCGATGATGTCAAGGGCCTCATATATACACCCTTCTAAAGTGATCTTTGGCAGTACGGTAGGTACGGTGGGCTGAGCCTTTGACTTCGCGCATATGCAAGAGTAGAGGCGTTTTGTTACTTTCAAGTGGTAAAATTCATACATTACCCATGTCATCTAGAGCCCTAAGAAATCAACCCAAGCAAAAAAGTGGTAGGGCTATAGCCCTACCAGCCCCTCCCCCTCCGCGGTGCCTGATGAATTACGTAATCGCAACGTTTCTATTGGTTAGTTGAATGAACACGCGTAACCACCTATTGTATTTTGTCAGGTTTTGTGCACGGTCAACCCTCAAAATAGAGAACACAAACCTATAAGACCCTGTAACAAAGAACTTTGCCAGGCTTCATAATCATTTCCCTCAATTAACTATGTTCGCACTGAGCAGGTGAATATGATTCCCAGCCTTCAACTTTAGGCATTTAGAAACATTGCTACTAGGGGAGCCTGCTCGTACTTGTGCTGATTGCTACGCTTTTTAACATGGAACACGGCGAAGCCATTTCCGAGTTTATTGAGGAGGGCAGTTTCACTCCGTCTCCCGTCACTTCCCATTAAACATTTTTTAAAATTAATTAATTGACTAATTAATTAACATAAACTGGAATTAATTAAGTAATAAATCTTGTGAAGAAAATGAACTATGACATCATAAAAATATATTGATCATAATGAGCTGATTATAATACATCGAATATGCATTTTCTGAGAACAGGTGGACAGAAATTGTTTAAAAAGAGGTGTAAATACTTGAAGAGAGTATTTGACCTTGGTTGCATCCCCACCACATATCGGATGTCCCGCTACAATATTACGCAACTTTTGCCGAATAACAACACGGGAGGTAAAGAAACAAAAAAAAACAATAATAACTGGATAAAATTAAATACGAAAAGAAAAAAGTAGAAAGTAAAAATAGAGAGGCTGTGAACTGTCTTACTATGATTGTTTCAATTAATTTAAGGGCCGTGAAACAAGACGTGCTTTCCTTGTTATCTACATGTAACTACATGTTGTTGACCGTTTGATTCATTTCCGAGTTCAATGGCTCATATAGTCACCTCGATTACTAAATTTTCAGCATGTGAGCCCGAGACTTCCCTAGTCTTGCAACCTCGTCCCTAAAAATGGACTGAGAGACGCGTATCTTTCAAGGACCAATTCCCATCCCTATTATCCAGTTGACGTTGGTATTGGCAGTAATGTAGTGTAACATACCTTTTCAGACAATTTATTCACCTTTGTTGTGAATTCAAGAAATGTAACTAACACATATGGGTGCATTCGATTGGGAACTGATCCGAATTTTGTTTTTTACGTTATATTTTTGATAAACAAATCCAACATTGGAAGCTAGGATACGCCTTCCGTGATGTAAAATGTCGACGAATTTAGTTCTTTCCATTAACATGAAAAACAACCTGTCACTTAAATCCTTCTATGAACTACTACAATGCAGTTATATTTAGAATTTGTACATGTAAAAAGTATATTTCATTAGAATTGATAGTAGTTATATTAATTAATTTTCAATTAAAAAGATTGCTTTGATAAAGGGATAATTAAGGTTGCCATGAAATTTGCAGCACGATGTGAACAGACAATCAACCAATAGACATCCTAGTGTTGCTCTACGTCGGGGAAAGATCAGAACGGTAACAGTTCGCATGCAGGCTGCATATAAAGATGTTTAGTTAGGTAGTAACAAGGATGTTAAATGGCTGACTTGCAAAGTTAATATTTTGTGCAACAGGAACGTGATTCACTACATTTTGTGACAAAGAAGAATTTGATGCGGCTTTTCCACGTCAACGTTTTTCAGTTCTTCTGTTAATATCCTTTAATTTTTTCCTTTTTGTTTCCCACACTGGCTCTAGTTATAAATCTTCATGTGTAAATTTCATGTAAAGCTGCTGACGACTATTGTAGTGCATGACTTTAAATTTTCCTCTTCAAATTAGACGGTCTTTTTAATTAAACGTTCGCTTCTAGATGTCATTCAGTTTACATAATTATCTTTCGCACTTGGTTGTGTGGAATTGCTTCAAGGTGTGTTTATCTACACAGGCAGGAGATTGAATTGAATTAATTACAAGTGAAAAACACTTTCGTAATCAAATAAAAAGTCACTATTGCGTAAACTTTAGCCACACTATTTAGCTACTCTAGTAATTTTTTTCGAAACTAGCCTGTTCTTGGCGTTCGGTTAATTAGTTAGGGAGCAGCGCGAAACACGGCTAATCACCGCGCTTATCCCGTTTTTAGGGCTGCTCCCCAACAAACCGAACGCCCGTAACAAGCTTTTTCGAAATCCATTTAGAGGAAGAGAATTTTAATGTATCAGTCAGTTTAAATCGTATTCCCTTACCTATTAAAAAAAATCTGTTGGCGATTATTAGCTAACTAGCTTTCCTTAAATTTAATTAGTATTTAAGTCCCTATTCGATTCTCATAAGTGAGGTCTAGGGGTTATTACCCGGAATGATTTTAATAAAATATTGTCCTTTTGGAATACATTCAGTTTAAAAATTAATTTCTTCTTCTAGACATGGATGTATGCATTAAGGCTTTGTTTACAAATGCATTAAAATAAATTGGATGCAAATTCAATGCTTGCCCAACAGGACAGCTAAGAGACACTCCAGATTTTACACTGAAGCCAAAACTGTGCAAAATGAACGCCACTAACGCCAAACTATACAGCTCGCCAGATAACCTTCCCTTTGATTTCTGCTCTAACCACAAGTTCGACCACACGAGATATCGCTCAATAACTATCTTCACCTGTGTAACAGTCGCATGTTCTTCACCAGTGGCAGTGGTGGGAAATGCTTTGGTTTTGGCGGCAATTTGCAGGAACTCGTCTCTCAGAACTCCATCCTACATTTTTCTCGCTGGACTAGCGTTAACAGACTTTGGTTCCGGGATCCTTGGTCAGCCATTTTATGTTATGTACAGAACTGCTGAGCTCACGACAGACAAGAAACTGTACTGCATCGCAAATGCAATCGCCCATAGCGTCGTTCCATATCTTGTTGTTATAACAGGGCTAACAGTGACAGCAATGGCCGTGGAAAGATGGCTGCTTATGAGTCGTCGACGCCTGACTACACGACGAGTTTATATAATACAAGGCGTGTTTTTACTCATACCAATACCATACATGACACTCCGCAGATTGCCTGGAATGAACGCATACTTCGATATACCAGTCGTCCCTATTATGGAAGGATCTATCGGTCTTTGCTGCTTCGTAATCTCATCCCTGGCGTATTACAAAGTGTTTCGCATTATCCATCGACATAAGCAGCAAGTCCATGCCAGCGCTAATAACGTCACCAACAACCCAACAGGCATCAATCTTGAAAAGTATCAGAAATCCGTTTACACTATTCTGTGCATTTTGGCATTGTTCTTGTTGGGTTTTTCACCGTATGTATTTTCCACCATGTTTGTGGAGTTTCTAAACGTTTCCTACGAAACATCTACAACAGTGCGTCACGTGTCAACAGCAGTTATGCTGATGTCTTCTTCACTGAATCCTTTGCTTTACATCTGGAGATTGAGAGAAATTCGACAGGAGGTAAAACAACTTATAAGGGAGATATTTACCTGACGTTGAGGTACACAAGAAAAATACGTACGCACTTCCTTCGGCAATTGGGTTATCTTGGGAATTTATCGCGTCAAGTTTGGAATCGTCTGATGTCCACCGGTTTTTGTTCGGAGTAATTTTCCCATCGATGAATAGAAATTTATAATTAATTAGCCCCCT
The DNA here is from genome assembly GCA_963693305.1 of Meandrina meandrites. NCBI lineage: Eukaryota > Metazoa > Cnidaria > Anthozoa > Scleractinia > Meandrinidae > Meandrina > Meandrina meandrites. The sequence continues at coordinate 23,831,568 of OY855911.1, read as the reverse complement.
ATTTTAAATGGTATTGCGGAATACCGGGCGGAATGTATAGTAAAATGTGAAATTTCAAAATGAACAAAACCTTTGTTACATTGTTACAATTTTGGTAAATTTATCCGGATCAAGCGGTTCGGGTTCGATCCCTGTCATAGGCCATTGTGTTACGGTTTTTTTGGGAAAGAAAATTTACTCTCTCGGCGCTTCTCTCCACTCAGGTGTATAAACTGGCGAACTTAATGCTGGGGGGGGGGGGGGGGGGGGAGGGAATCCTGCGACGAACTAGCACCCCATCCAGCTAGCACCCCATCCAGGGAGAGTCTCTCTCCTCCGCAGAGGCCTCTTTTATTTTTTCGTACGGGCTGGGAAATGGGGAGAGGTTATAAGTAAGCGCGCGAAGCCTGGGGAAAATAGAAACGAAAGCGCGCGGGGGACACTGGGAAGGGAAAACCCCCGTCGTGCCCCGCGCTCCCCCCATTTTTCATTTTTCGTTTTTTTTTTCGCCCCCCTCCACTGAAGGAGCCTCTGCGGAGGAGAGAGAGGGGGAGTAGAAATACTCCAAGTCGCTTCATGCTGCGGGAACCGGGATAAGATCCGGCCTGATGTCTCATAAGCTTGAATGCCGACCTTACGTTAAATTTTACGTTGTAATTTTAGTGTTTTTGTTTCCTCTGGATAATCATTGAATAAGGCTTTATACTTATGCCATTGCTTACACCACTACGTAAACGAAAATGAATATTTTTTTAATACCTTCAATATCTTCTTAGCAAGGCTAGATCGCTTTTTGAGCATTGATTTTTTGTGCATTTAAGAACAGAAAACTTTAAGATTTAAGAACTGCTCGCTAATAATGACATTTTCTTCATTCATGTATAATGTGAAAAATGATAATGATCAAGCAAAGTACTACCACGGCAACGTTATCGACAACGCCACCAAACAACGCCGCCACTTTGCACGTGCTTTTTAAATCTTAGTACATTTTATAGTCAATTAACTGCGAAACAACGCGAAATGACCTTCTCAAACTCATTAATTATTCATATTGTTATCAGCCTACCAGAACGCCCAATTCTGGTCAGGTGGATGAGTCTAGAAACGCAATGAAAAACGAGTTGAAAACCACACGTGTTTAGAAATGATTTCAAACCCGTGTGCAAAATGTTTCTTAGCCTGCGTAGCAAGCGTTCCCGTGCGAACGAAGAGCTATGTGTCGCGCGAGTAAAGATTCTGGTCGCGCGAAAATTGAGGCGAGAGCAAAACAGGAAAAGGAGCAGGGAGGGGGTGGGGCAGCGAGGGAACGCTTGCAAGCAAACCCCACGATTCTGAAAAACGCCCACCGATTTCTTCACGAGTGAGTTCATTCATAGATTGACAACTTGTCAATGGCGCTATTTTTCAGCGAGTCACACAACAGCATCATTTAGCTTCAAAATGCTTTTTAAAAGCCAAAATACTTCAGATTTTCGGGGAATAAAAGAAGCGTTTTCCATCTAGCGAAAGTGATGGTGTCAACACTTTAACTATAAGCTTAATTTAAATTCGAAACAGAACAATTTTTCGCGTGTTAAACAAGACCGCTCACATTTCAATCGGCCGGAAACTCACAAAGGGAAATCACAAAAGCTCTACAGTTTGTCTGGAGCTTTTAAATAATTAGTAGAATGTTCGGCTTAAAGAGCAGGTTTTCGTGAGGTTGAACTTCTACAGTCTAGCAGTTTAACGGTATTATATTGTCCTACGGGGAAAAAAATATTTAAAACCGTTTAGCGTCCGCACTGGAAGCGGTTGTTTTGAAAACTGTCAGCGTGAGCAAATTGGCTGGCTTTAAATTTTGCAAAACAAAGGATGAGTCGCCGCCGACTTCTTTCACGTCAGAATAAGTAAAACGAATCGGAATCTAAGTTGAAGTTGCCAAATAATGCTGGCAAAACCTGTTCCTCCTTGCCGTTTTCCTTCGCACCCGCACAACTGAGCTGAAGAAAAAAAACGCTTTTGCCAAATCCATCAGACAGGCACAATCAATAGACAAATTGATGGCATATAATACCCTACGTTGATCCATCTTCAGAGAACAAGCGAATTCCGCTGAGCTCAGATCTAGTTTATCGAAGCTAGAACGATTCAAACAATTATTCGTTTTGTCCTTGTCGCCCGAGTCACGCTCGAATATCATTTCGCGCCTGGTTCAAATCAATCAGGTGAATTCGATACACTTATCAATCAGCATGACCGCGCCGCACCAATCAGAAGCCCCGTTCGTGGGCGAACGGGTTTTTCAGAATCGTGGGGTTTGCTTGCAAGCGTTCCCTCGCTGCCCCACCCCCTCCCCGCTCCTTTCCCTTTTTTGCTCTCGCCCCAATTTTCGCGCGACTAGAATCTTCGCTCGCACGCGACACATAGCACTTCGCTCGTACGGGAACGCTTGCTACGCAGGCTAAATGTTTCTTAATCTGCATATTCATGAGGGAAGACGAAAACATGGACATCAACAAATTTATTTGATTACACATTTCAAAGTTCATACATTAAATTAAGCTTTTTTGCTATTAACGTTGAATGTGGTTCTGGGTCGGTATCTTTCATTTGATGGTTTAGCAACTTCTTGGATAAACTTTGCCAGCCAATAATAATTGAGGCTAAAAGCATCCATTTGAAGCAACGGAACTTCCAAGGACTGAACTTTGCGCAGATCATATTTTTAAATAGACCGCCTGGTTCCAACGTTGCTACTTTAGGAACTCGGACTTTTTGCCATTCTTCAAAAATTCCAACCGCTCATTTGTTTTTATATTGGGTAGACTTCGGAGTAGCGCTGACCCCACACTTTTCTTCTTGTTCAAAAGTTTTGGCAGGTCTAAATCTGTACTCTGACATTTCTGCCACTTGGCTTGTGAAGCAACGTGTATGCATTAAATGCAAAAATAATTACACACACTAGCATGTCGGCGACGGGATCTCAATCAACGCCTCAAAGTGTTGATTACGATCCACAAATAGAATATTTGGATCAAGTAAACTCATTAAAATGATAACTGCTTCTAATTTTCTTTGTTGGAGAAGTAATTTCAAAAACTCGTGCTTCGGGTTTCATCAGGTTTCCAAACACTCGAAAACAATAAAACCACTCGGCCAGCGGCCTCGTGGTTTCAAATGTTTTCTCGTGTTGGGAAACCTGATGAAACCCTCGCACTCGTTTTTGAAATAGTTCAAGTTCTATGTATTCTGGAGAACGTGAACCACAACCGCTATTTTTTCGTCTTCTATTTGGTGTGGAACACTCTCTTTATATATTTAGCTGGAGCGATAGATATACTAAATACAACTGGATAATTTCCAGATTCTCAAGTACTAAAACATAAATTCATTGAGTAGACGTTGTACTCGGCATCGGCGTCGTCATTATTTGAGCTCTCAAAATGATGAAAGAATAAATTAAAATGAATATGATTATAATAAATAAATATATATGCAATATATTAATTATACAATAATGCAAAATAAGAATGATTATTATATATATAGTTGAGAAATTTTGAAAACGTTGTTCATTGACATTTCGGTTTTTTACAGTAACTACGAACAGTAAAGAATTGTTTAAGATTAATAAGTTTAAAAATCAGATCAAAATAAACAAACAAAACCAAAAAGGCAAACGAAGAAATAAAAAATAAAAAGAGACAAATAAAAAAGATAAAAAAGGATCGCAAAAAAGAAAATAAGGAGAGTGGAGGAGAATAAGAAAGAAAAGAAAAAAACGTAGTGAATGGAAATGACGAAATGTGAACAATTAGCATATATCTTTATGTGGATGGATATACACTTTTTCTTCTACTTTTAGGCGGCAAAAATGTCTTAACATTTTAACATGAATAAACCTATGTGTAGTGTAATCCAAAAATTGATTTTCGTCTTATTTTTTATGTATAAATATTTTTATTCTTGATTCAGTCCCAACAGACTTGTAAGACCTTTAGTAAACAATCTGCGTTCACGCGAATTTTACGACCCTAGCTTCCTATTTACTCCGTGAATTTTGAGTGAAATTGTAAGAGGTAGGAGGGTAAGAAAAAGAAAATTATTTTTGGAACACCACCAGACACTTGATCTCAAGATACAAACTCTTCCTTAGGTCCCGTCTGGCCTACTTAGAGAAACGGTGGGCTCTGGGAACGAGAGTGCTTTCCTTACGTTAACCTCCGCCACCAGCGTCTTTGCCTCGTTTGGCGATATCGAAACCGCCAGACTACCATCATATACGTAATCTTTTCACACAAATGAGTGAAATATACCCGACGGACTTAAGCTTTCAACTTCGCATCAATTTTGTCAAGAGTATTTCTGAAGAAATATTAAAAGATGGTTTTCGACAAATGTCACATCGATCAATGGATGATAACCCTCTTAACACTTTTATAAGTCATGATTCGACTCAAATTTATAACTGTACAGTCGAGTTTATTTTCGTTGAGGCAAAGCTAACAAAGATATCGATTATACTAGAAATAACCAACGGTTAGGAAGTGCGGGCTAGAGTGCTTTTGAGTCGAGGAATTTTCAATAAAACTTTTGTTGAGTATTGAAATTAGTTGGCCATCGCGTTGGGTAGTTATCATAAAAAATCTACATGTCTCTGTTGAAGATGATTTCCCGTCCGTAAAGCGTACTGCGCAATCTCAGGGTTTATTTTCGTTTACATTCGAGATTCGATGGGCTGAAATGTCGGTTTGGGAGAACGTCCAGGGTCGTCTTCTCGGTTTTGTTTTGCAAAGATACTTGGGGTCAATAATGAAGGGAAAGATAGGGGTTTGTCCGTGAATTTATATTTTGGCGAGTAAACATTTCTTCCGAGCAGTTTGTACTGGTAATCAATTAAGGAACTCAGGAATCAAAGGCTCGGTGGCTTAAAAGATACTGGGAAAGCTTATAGCAATGAAATGAGTTTTTTGTAGTGTCTGTAGGGTAGCAGCAGTATAAGCAGAAAAGGTGGTGGTGTTCCAAAAGAAATTCTTTCTGCCCTGACTTCGCAATAGAATAATGCATAACGCTTTAAACACATGTACGCGTTGTGGACCTATGTGTTAAGTTACAATCTTGGACTGAATAAAAAGAGAAATGGGACCCGGCCCCTCCCCTGAATCAGTGATGAATCTCCGCAAAAACTAAAACGCGCTCATTTTTCCCACTATTGAAATGGGAGGGGGGGGGGGGGGGGGGGGGGGCTTAATTTTTCATCTAAATTGCCCAAGATTGTAGCTCAATGCGTTGGTATACTGTATTAGAAAGCAGGGAGGGCGAAAGTTCAACACCCGGCGGATACGCACACAATCTTTTTTCTTTTTTCCCCTCCGACGTGTTTTTTTCTTTCTTTTTTTCCTCCAAAAAAGGCTAATAAGTGCTTCCCATTTATTATTTTGCTTGCCTGGAGCCCGCGTACAATTCGTAACAACAACACCATATGCTTTCTAGGTAACGTTTTAAAACAATTCAAATAAGAAGTTCGATATTTGCCATATTTTTCAAGCCAGTGATTCACGTGAAAAGAACATGGTAGATGCTATCTTCTTCGGTTCCACTGTCAGTTTACATCGAATCTCTCATGAACAGCATGAAGCTCGTCGAAACAAGTTCATCGCCTGTAGCTCTTTTTTTGACATCATAGTGAGAATTGCGCATTCTTTAAAACTGTTTCTTTCCATTTTCAATCTTTTAAATCGTTTAAATGATGCGAAACTTTGGCTTTAAAATCGAGTTCACTGGCCAATGCAGCGGCCGTCTTTTAAAATATTCTTGCTCGCGTGGAAATGGATTCTGATTGGTTTACGAGGATTTATCCATCGATTTTGGCAGAACAATTTAGCCCCAGAATCGAGATATGGCGTGCAAAATAGGTTGCGGGCTCTTTTCCGCAACTAACAAAAGGTCAAGTAAAGCTACCCCTAATCTGTCACAATAGGCGCGGAATGCACTGCTATGTTGATGCAGAATTTTGCCCTTATCGCCAAATGTCGTTATCGCACCAAACGCGGACCTGTACTGAACCTCGCCAAAGAGAAAACTTAAAGGACTTAGCTAGATCTGAGCACCTCCGTATAAGCTGCAATCAGTATTGTTACAAAGGCATTTGTTTAATAAACTTGATCTGCTTTCGGCCGCCAACGATTCACCTAAAGTCACGTGCCACTTTGGTTTGGTTGAGACTTTCTGGTCGACGTCCTTTGATAGATCCTACTACTTAACGTGTTATTTCATTCAAATCGACGTATGGCGGTTTCCTTGAGGCGGATCAAGAGGTGTAACAGCACATTCGGTCCAATCGTGCTTGTCAATCTTTCATTTAGAGTATTTAGAAAGCTCTGGAAAACTTCGTGGCATGTGTGGTGATATCAAATTCTCTCGGCACTATTACAACGAAAAAAAAACCTTTGTTTATTTACAGTCCTTTGTCAGATACCCGGGGTCAGATATTAACGGTTGTCAAAAATATCACTTATGAAACGGTTCGAATGAAATTTTTGTTTATTTCTTCATTAGCAAATCTTCGTCATATACAATTACAAAGCCTTTCAAATTCCTACTCCTTTGAAGGTATAAAATCAAGTTAAAACAAAATGTGCTTCGTTGTCTTTAGGAAAATGTGAATCTTTCGAAACTGAAAGTACCAAAATATTCACCTGCGGTTGTTAACAAGCGTCAAACATCAATATGGAATGAACAAGAAAAGAAACAGTAACACTGAATAGGTTCAGCAGAATTCTAATTCAACTAAAAAAGATCGACCTATTTTTGTAGGAGTAAATTATTATAACTATGACCGGACGAAACGTCATTCGATCTCCTTTACGCGTCCGCATGGTGAACTATAATTGTCGTGACAGCACAACAATTTTAAACCGTACATCGATCTTGATGCCTCAATACCCCGCTGCTACGGGGATGGAATTTTTCAACTGTCTCTTCCTTGGTCATATTTTAATGTTTCCGAACTGCTTCTTTGTTGCATCTAGCTCCTTCTGAACTCTGCAAGATAGGCAAAGACTTGTTATTTAGGCAATAAGTCAGAGGGCAAAATTTTTGTGGGTACGCTCAAGAAAGCTTTTAAATTTTAACTTAATCGTCTGGTGAAAGAATGTAAGCTACACCCGAAATTCTTGCAAATGGAAGAGAGAAATGTTTGCAAATAATAAATGAACACCATGATCAGAAATTCTACACTGATGCTTATCTAAGAATATTTTGCTAAAATACATCCTTTTGGGGCTATAATTTGTCTAAACATGTTATGCTGGTTAAAGCGACTAACAACATGTACCTGTAAAATTGTCAAAGCAAGATGCATCTTGATTTATTCCGTTTATTTTGCTGTCTTGACTGAAGAGGTTCGTGGTTCATCCTCACTTACAAAACCGGCTCTGCTAACTCAGACATTGAGAAAACTGCAAGGAAACAAAAAAGTAAAAATTGCTTCATGGACTGGACAGGAAGTTTATGATTTAGAGGTCAAGAAAATAATACTGACAATGGAGTGAATATTCTTAGAAGATATTAAAAATAATGTAATTACCAAGGTACGTCGAATATGCTTGTTCTGTACTGATTTACGGACAAAAAATGAAGCTTAATAAAAATCATTTCCCTACCATACGATGATTATGTTACTTTATAAAAAAATTAATTCTTGATGCACATTCACTGATATGCCGGAGATAATGTACGAAATCCCAATGATAAAATTTTAGCTGTCCAAGAGTAAAAGCAAGTAAATTCACATCTTTATCTCGAACTGTTCTTCGTTATTTATAGTGCGAATAACGTGGCATATTGTTGTTGTGGTGGTGACGACCCAAATTCCTTATTTATATACCACGATATTTTTACATGTATAAACTTGGCTTAAGCTATTAGAGATTTTAAAGAATATTATATTCCTTTAAATATGTCTGGCACTGGAATTGTAATGGAAACATATATTTTTGTTGCCCCGTGTTCTGAGATTAGAAAAATTGCGTGACGAGCCAAAGGATCGTCTGCGTACAGGAGATATGTTTTGATGGCTCAGTGCCAGAAAGCTGAACAGTACAATAAAATGTTTATAATTATGATTTCTATGCCATAATTTTCCCTTACACAGAAGCACATAACTTTTAACAGCTTTCGTAAACATAAGTTATGATTCTATATCTGTATCTGTTGGAAGGTATAACTTCTTTATATTTAGCCAAAACCATCCACCTGTTGTTGAAGACATGCTTTAATCTTAATTGCCACCAATGGCAATTTTTGGATTCAACTTAAATATCTTTCAAACATTTATTTGCAGCAACAAGTATGTTAATAGCCCAACTTCGATATTCAATATTCGTACTGAGGTCTATTGATTTAGGTTGAAGTTTAATATAACGAAATTGGGCTATTCATTTGTAAACACTTCGAGTAGACCTGGAGCTAATGAGTGCGCAGTGAATTCTAGGAAAATTTCCTGTCACTTGAAGAGCAGGCACCATACAGCCAATAAAACATTTCCAGGGAGAATCTCCATCATAGCTATTAATTTTAGAAGGCACGTTTGGAAAAAAAGAAAAGCCATGTCCTCAATTTACAAATCCGTAAGAAAATTACGTATTTTGATTAAGCGACTAATACTTGTCTTCGGTCACTGGATATCTGCATGCATAAAAAAATCAATACAGAAAGGACAAAACAACTGCAATTATGCAAAGGCACCCGTTGAACAACATGAAAGTAAGTGGAAAATATTGTTCATTTTTATCGATGTTTCTCGGTAGTGTAATAGACAAAAGAACAAGAAAGTTGACCTAAAAAGCCTTCAGTATTGATAGAAATTATTATCTTAATATCGATGTTTATTTCAGAGAAAGAACCAATACTGTGTTCAGAAGAAATTATCGTGCTAACATTGCATTATCGGTCAGAGAAGGGAGCTGTAGAGCACAACAAAATTCCGCTGTTGCAGAGCTTTTGTAACCCGGTTGAATGCACAGAACCACCACCAGCGACAGAGGGGGTATTGCCACCAGAAACTGCAGAAGAAAGTACCATGCTACCATTCCATTTCTTGTCAGAGAGGAGCTTATTAGAGCACTCCAACCTTCCACTGTTTCAGAGGTTCTGTAACCCGGTCGAATGCACAGAACGTTCTTCAGCAGTAGAGGAGATATTGCAGGATTAATTACAAACATTTAAAAGAGGCTGAATAAATCTCTTCGAGCTCCACTTATCGAGACTACTGGACTGGGTTAGTAAGCAACACTTTGAAGCGAATTATTTTGTTAAATGGACTTATAATAGGCTGAATTTTAACAATATATCATTGAGAAACACATACCAAACTTAGCAATAAAATTCAATTATGCCAAAGCATTTTTATCATAAGTGGAGGTGTGGAGATGGCAAATCAGAAGGCCAGCTGGAATCACCTTTTATAGCAATCACCTAGAACAACGATAATTTTAGAATGGAGCTAAATTGCCGAGCTTCGATAATATTATATGTTCTCATTAAGGCTGCTTATTATATGTCTGGCTCTGTGAGCGGTCAAGATGAAGCGAAACTCGTGCTCTGATTGGCTACCCGAGAGGTCAAGATGGAGCCATCTTGACCGCTCGGGATCGCCCGTTGTGTCCCCGCGGAAAAAAAAAATCCGAAGCCGGCTGAAAAAGTTTTTCGTCGAAAATTAGCATTAAGAAAACTAGTTTCCGCGACAACACAAATAACATGGAGTCCGATAACAAAGAAATTAGTCACGAAGAAAATGAAAACAAAGAAAACAACAATGTTAACGAGTTTCGTGAATTTATTTTGCAACAAAAACCTAACAATACAAAACTAAAGACGCAAAGTGACTTGAAGACATGGAAGCGGTTTTGTTTGGAGGAAAACGAGAGCAGAAAAGTTAGACATACCTGAAGAAGAACTGAACTTGTTGTTGTGCAAGTTTTTCAAAAATGTTAAGAAAGTAGACGGTACGGAGTACGAGCCAGGCACTTTAACATCTTTCCAGCGAAGTCTCCAACGCTCGTTGAACGAGAGCGGGTCGAGCATCAACATCATTGACGGAGAAAAGTTCAAGCTCTCTCGTGAAGTTCTCAGTTCTAAACGCCGCCAACTCGTCGTAGAACACGGAAAAGGAAACAGACCACAAGCGGCCAGGGAACTCACGGAGGCAGACGAAGACAGGCTTTTCGCTTGTGGCGAATTTGGCAACTCAAATCCGACTGTTTTACAGCGAACTGTGTGGTGGCTACTTGCTTTGCACTTTGGTTTCCGAGCACGCGATGAAAGTCGTCGGTTGAAGTGGGGAGATGTCGTTTTGGAAAAAGATCCGGAAACAGCAAATGATATCCTGGTCTGGAAGTTCGAGCGAGGGTCGAAAACACGCCAAGGCCAGGACAATGCACACAGTGTTCGGGCGTTTCATCCCACTGCACAAGCCACTGGAAATGAGCGTTGCCCTGTCAAATTGTACAAAGAGTTTGCCGAACGTCGTCCTGTTGAGATGAATCGTCCAGATTCTCCGTTTTACCTTGCAGTCAAGCACCAACGAAAACCAGACGACAATGTGTGGTACATGCGAGCTCCCCTCGGCCACAACGAGATTGGCAAATTTCTTTCCACAGCTGCGAAAAATGCTGGCCTGCAAGGCAGAGTAACCAACCATTCAGTGCGAAAAACATGCATTTCACGTCTCCTTGACGCAGATGTTAGAGATAATTATGTAGCACAGTTAAGTGGCCATCGAAGCCTTAAAAGTCTTGATGCATATAAATCCGCTTCTTTCGAGCATCAGCGGCGAATGTCTTGTGCGCTGAGCCGCTCGAACAGCAATCAGGCTACAGCTTCCTCTCGCACAGAAACAGTGACAGAAACCACAACTTCTTCCACTGCGTCGGTTGCCAGTGTAGAATCCAGCAGCTTCAATCCAATGCAAATCGGATCTGGTTTCTTTGGTGGTGCCACCATTGGCAGTTTCAACAACTGCACTTTCAACATTCAGCTTGTGTCAGGGCAGGCTCGCACAACAGAAACGCCAGAAGCGACCGGTGCAAAGCGTCCAAGGATCGAAAACTACGGCCAGATGGAATGAACAATTTGTGATTTTTTTTAAAGGCTTCAGAACATTGATTTGTAACTTTAAGCCGTTTTTAAAAGAGCCTTTGAGTTCTAGAAAGCAGTGAAATTTTTCTGTTTTGTCGCATCGCGCGTTTGACTTCGACTCGATCCATTCAAGAATTTTGACAGCCACTCCTTAAACTTGTAAGCCAATGAAATGACTTGATTTTCACTTAGTCCAATCAGGATAAAGCACGCGCCATCGATATTGCATGTAACTGGCTTCTTTCTCAGTGCTAATAAACAAAAAAATTGTAGTTTGAGTCCTTCGGGACATATAATAAATCCTTTATTGACCAAGCTTGTTCGGTCAAGATGGCAGGATATTGGCCTCGTTCTTTTTTTGCGTGTTTATGGACCTCGACTTCGTCTCGGTCCATAAACACGCAAAAAAAGAACTCGGCCAATATCCCGCCATCTTGACCTCACGCTTGGTCAATAACCCATATATATTGCAAAGTTGCTAGACACAGACATATTTTCGTTCTTGTTTGAAAACACAGCGAGAGCAATGTAGTTCAGCTGCAACACACTGGTTCGTACAACAAGTAAAGTCGATTTCAAGAAGGGCAAATGTGAATTCCCATCATGATATTACTAGTTAGGAGGCCATGGATGAACTTTTAATCAGCATTCACTAGAAGAGCAATAATTTTACAATTTTTATTCTTGAATAATATTATATCTAGTATTACATACTGCTTATTGCAGAATAATAAATGAATAAACTAGCATTATGTTTTTCAAACATACAACTGATACAACTCTTTATTTTTGACGCAAAACAATCGGCAGACCTTTTTGTTTTATTTTGTTTCTACAAAATTTCGTTGATTGAGTCCTTTTGGCGATGTTCAACTAGCCTGCATTAGCATATGTAGCTGAACAATTCAAATTATAGTTTTAGTTAGCCATTTTCTGGTATGCCGGGGACCAGTTGTACGTGTAGCATGTTTACTGAGTACAAGTAGCTTACAGAAACGTCTCATAGAACTGTAATGAATTTCACTAATAAACCGCTGGGGCAATAATAAATGGTTATTTTGCCATTTCATGTACTATAACTTCAACATTTTTTTGCAGTTTAAAAAATTGAATAACAAATTTATGTTTATGATCTATAGTTAGAGATGGAAAATGTTGTAAGGGTTACCTTACCTGTTTTTAAACTGTTATACATTGCTTTGGAGGAGGTAACACTTCAGAAGTCCTATTTGCTATGCTACTACTGATTTGACCTGTTCCGAAACGATTTTGCATTAATTTTGCATTACTTTAATATAATGGTGTAAGCTTATGTCATTATTTTGACAGTATTATAGTTGCTTGGAATATAATAAAGAACATTCACGTAGATAATAAATCGGAAAATTTGATAAATGTTACTGAAAGTCATTGTGAGTGTTATGGCCCTTTTCTCGAATAAAATAGAACTTGCTACAGTCGTAAACATGCAGAGTTTCGAGCATTAATTGCTGCTGTCATAAGAACGTCTTCAAATAGAAGAAAAATGCAATATGTATGGGGCTTGTAAATATCTATTTTTAGTAAGTAAAATGCAACTCAAAGTGTCAATGGTTCATCTGCATTTGGAACTAAGTAATATGAAAATAACCGTTGAAAATTGCACGTCCTGCTGATTGAATCTGTAATTTACAGGTATTCTCAAAGACTAGATTAATGATCAATAAGACAACATAATATATTTTTCATGATTTCTTACTTCTGCGGTTATCATGATATACTTTTCGCAACAAGTGTTTATCTCTGGTCAAAATTAATACGAAATATTTTATGTGCAATTTCAAGTATTTTTAAATGAAAAGGTTTATTGAAAGGAAAGGATTTAGACTTTCTGAGCGAATGGCACTGTGCTTTTACATGTATGTATAAAATGGGCACTTTTAAGGTTGGTTTATTCGTATGTAAATTCTGCTTGGATATTTAAAGGGACACTATCACGGCTAACAATAGAAATTTCAATTTTCTAATTTTTTCCTCAGTATATTGACAAATGCCACCAAATGCACGAATAAATTTGATAAAAAGATCCCACAAAACAAGATAGAACAGTTATTTTGAGGAAGAAGTACAGAATTGCAAGGATGGAAGTCGATTGCGATTGATTTTTGGACAGGATGTCCAGAAATCAAAGCTGCCATTCTGGTGAATTTTTTAACCTTTTACTAGCCACATTTTCCTCTTAGTTGATATTTCTGCGCTTTTACCACTTTTACCATTTTAGTCTTCCTATTACAAGACAATAAAGTGCAATATTATAGCAAGCTACAGGCCATTCTTGCAAAATATGATATTTCAGGCATGACAGTGTCCCTTTAAATCAAATTTCCGGTGGTCAATTGTTTCTTTGATACACGAATTCAAGGGTGTTAATGTCCTAGCCACAAGTAAGTGTTCCACGAGGCAATGACTGTTTCAATTCTTTTGTTTATTGTTTGTTTGATTATTTGAGCGAGGGAATAGTTCTAACGCTGTGGGATGCCATTTTTGATTTTAAAATCAAGGAGTTACGGAACTCTGTAGGTTTTAATACTTTGGCTTTTATAGTTTATGTAAGTAACGGATGAAAACTGTTCTCTTACGAAAAAGCTAAGGAGCACATTGTCATTCGGAAACAGGGTAACCTTTCTTTCGATCCCGCTTGCACAAATTGAGATTACGACAAGAAACATTTAGTGGCAAGAGTGACAACATTGCTGTAGAGCGACAAGAAACATACCCTGCATGGATTGAATACAAAATGTGTTGTTTTCGTCCAACTTTTTAAGAATTAATTTTGTCTTGGTGGAGACTCAAGACGACTATTTTCAAAAGTTAAAATGCTCTGACATTGCTGGGAATAGGATGGGTGGGTGAGAAGTTTTCCAGCAGTGTTCAGGGCATAGGTTAATCGGATGGCGTGACTGCATAAAAATATCTGGATCAAGTATTATGAAATAAAAACCAGTTTCGGTTTCCTGTTGTCATGGATATGGGCAGCGAAACCCTATATTTTCCACATATCATATCTGCATAGGCATGAAGGAATGTAGCCTGCGAAAAGCTGTCTCCTATTTTTCATGCGGAAAAGAGACAGACCCTTTACCGCGCGAGATAGGAGACGGCTGCACGCAGGCTAACAGGAATGTAAACGAACCACAACTGGCCATGAGAGAGATCTCTGCATTATGCACTATTACCCTAAAATATTGAGACTTACCTTTCCTAAGACGCGCATCAGAGCCAAAGCAAATCGGCCCACTCTTCAGTCCTGTAGTTTCAATAGTTTTACGGTCACACTGCAATGCAAATAAAATAATAAGATAGGTCATGTCGAGTCGAGTATTTTGGCAAACGAACTATCTTGCTTCGCGCTTGGATACTGATTATTTCCTGAGTCAATTCTTGAGTCAAAGGTTTACTTTAAGTTTCGTTTTCCAAAAATCCCATTACCTTCTTTGTCTAATTTTTTCGTTTTCTGTGACGCTACTGAAATTCATTTGCCCTACGTTTGACATTGACACCGTTTGTATTGTGCGTACTGCAGTGATATTAATACATTCTAAACTTTGTTACGCTGTCTCAGCTTATTGTGTCGGTTTTTCTAGCCTAGTCCACCAAGACAAAAATGTCAAGAGAAGCACAAGCAGAAAAGAAATGATATATTTCAAACGCGCGATTAAAAGTTCTTCCTCCTAAGCGGCACTTCACTGATTCTATCAGGGGTGTTGGATTACGCTTTCTACGAATCCGCAAAGTATTCTCACTGTGTTTTCAACTTATTCTACTTCAACAAAAGAGCCATTGATGCCCCTGTAAGAAAAAAACTGAAAATAAAACTAATATTTGAGAGAGCAGTTAGAGAAAAATACGTACGGACAGAAAATCGCGTCATTTCAATTTTACGATATACCAAGATTAGACCGCCAAAGAAAACTAACCGAGGCGGACCCGCAAATTTACAGATGCCATACCATGCCATATTATTCCATTACTTAGGTTTTCTACCCAACTGAAGCCTTTTCTAAATATATTAGGGAGTCACTGTTATGATTCTGTTGTAACTTGACTTTGTAATATTACCAAAATTGTACAGGAGTATTAAATGCGTTTAGAAGCACGAGCATGGAGGAAGAGCAAAATTTGGTGTCGATCAACGGGCCTCGATCCTTCTTATAATCAAAATGACTCACTGGATTTTCTCGATTGATACAAGGAGCTTGTATCACTAAACTAGAGTCTCGAAGGCAAGAATTTTATGAACGGTCCAACAGACAACAAGCTAGATTTGCTGTCATTTTCAAATATTGCCCTCAGTTGGTCAGCCGGCGCCCAGTTACTGTTCGGTCGGTTGCTTGTCTTGCGACGTTTTCAAATCGATGATGCCGAACATGTCATACCGTATCGTTAATGTTAATGTTGAACTCACCTGAAGTACAGCTTGCAAGAGCGAAGAAACTCAATCCATAATGCGAGAAAGATCGCGAGCCTCGTATATGTGTAAAATGCAGCTACAAAAGGAAGAGCAATCACGTGATAAATGAGGATATCGCGAATCGATCATGAGATTGTTTTTCTGTTGTCATGTGATCTTATCACATGAATGGGAAAACAATCACATGACCGTGTCGTACTACTGTGTATGAGGATTCTCCGTCGTCTCCAAAACATGTCGAGTGAATATGAAAGCATTGGTCGACGTTGAGCTTAGGTCGATCGTTTGTACACTAAAAAGGTCGCCTTTGCGACATTTAGCTACCTATTTTAAACAGACTTTGCACGTAACTTTATTCCTTCTCGTACTGATATTTATAATTTTAATGCAAGCTCTAATTTTGTTTCCGATTAATATTAATCTATTTCTGATGAGGTTGCTGGTATCGGTTTCCAGCATTTTCCAGCTCTCATATTTTGACGAGTCTGTACTAGAAATCTTTATCAATTGATGCTGCAACAATGGTATCAAATAGATGAGGAAATACTGCCAATGTCAATGAAACGTTTTATGGATTATTCTGCGCGCGGTCCGATGTAGTTACTGACTGCGAGCAGTCTCTTTTTTTTTCCTAGCGTGCGACGAGAAAACACAATGATCGCTTGCAATTAAAAAATTTATGAGATATTGAAAAGGGGCACGTCTAATCAAAACTTAAAGAGGCGTGCAGCAAGGCAATGATTAGCTAACCGGAAGCTCTAACGGCCCCTATCTCCCACACCTGGGGGAATAAACTAAACTATTCTTAGCAAATAGGTTTCCACGAACTTGTTATAGTCTGCTGTTATTCGAGGGATGGCCAATTTTGCGTTTAGGTTCAACTTTCCAATTCCAAAAATGGAATAAAGAATTGAGCACATTTCATTGACCCACAAAACGTGTCAAATACATGATCTAAAGTTCCCTTAAAATCGGCCAAAAAATGAATTTTCCTCCATATTTGGAAGATAATTTGGTGATCTATAGGAGAGACCAGAAGACTTGGCCCAGCTGCATCAGGGAGACTCGCCATCCAGGAGAGTTGGCATAGATGTATTTAAATGCACAGACGCTTTAAAATATAGTGCGCATGCATTAAAGATGTCTATTTGGCTCAGTTTCGCCATAATTTTTTTGCCACCATTCCATCACGTAGCAGGCTCTAAATATACTTTTCCAACTTGACCCTGAATCTTAAACCTGTCTCGGGTTGGATACATGTCAGATATAAAATCAAACAGTCAATCATCTGAGCTGTCAGTGTGGATGTCTACGTCTGGAGAAAACGAAACATGAAGACGACAGTCAAAGGTTGATCGACGACAAAGTGAAACATTGATCGATCGATGACCAACATTATTCAACCTCGTACAACAAACATTGTAGCAGTAAAGTAAATAAAGTTACAAATATTTTTTTTTGGAGAAATTTGCTCCTAATCTTCTGCTATGTTTTGCTATGTTTTCGTTGCAATCGCCACGGAACTCTTCTAAACTTGAGAAAGGGGAAAACTGAGATATTTGCTGAATGGCCGCTACATCGACAAATAAAAAAAATAATAGCAGTTTTTGACAGTGAAGTTTTCTCACAAAAGCCGAGTTCGCCACATTCATGCATTTTAGTAAAATCAGGGATAGTGAAAGGAAATTTACTAATTTATATTTTTCTGGGGGTGGGAGAGGGATAAGAGCATTTTTTTTTTCTTCTTGCAAATAGCTTTCCTTAGTTTCTGCAAGTGGTATATTGGGATTCGCAAACAATTCTTGATCCAGTTCCGGGTCATTCGTCAAATCTTATGGTCATGGTACATTCTTTGGGAGGCTATTATTCTGGAGCAGGAATTTGTCCGTTTTTTATTCTTTAAGTGTCAATGAAAGTTTTACATTGGACCTGCGTGCCTTTTATTGAGAAAAGAGATGCCTGTTTTGTTGTTATTTTTTAAATTGGGATATATATATCACAGTTTCTGAAAAAAAGGAATAGATATACCCCATTTCAGACCAGCTATTCAGACAAGCTATCATCACTCAAAATACCATGTTTTGAGATATTTTAAACGACAAGCATGCAATTTTTGTAAACCTTTTCGAGAAATTTCTTCTCAGAACCAAATTTATGTAGACACGTAGGCATCTTGCCTCAGCAGGTTAATTATGCTAATTATCGATGAATATGATAATTGGCCATGTTCTAAACGAGCAGGGGACTGGGTACGAACATATTTTTCATTGGTGCGAATATTCAATAGCAATTGAATTGAAAATGGGGCACGTCATCTGAAAGAGCATCCAAAAATTAGTAAATTCACCAAATTTGATGGTTATTGGTTTAAACGCAAAGGCATGGTACACTTTTAAAATAAGAGAGCTTAGTATGGTTTGGAGGACGCCTGTCCCTCCAATCCATACTAGGTGTACCATGCCTTTGGGTTTGAACCAATAACCGTCAAATTTGGTGAATTTACTAATTTTTGGATGCTCTTTCAGATGACATGCCCCATTTTTCAATTCAATCGATATTGAATGTTTGTACCGAAGAGAAAATATGTTTGTACCCAGTCCCCTGCTCGTTTAGAACATGGCTAATTATGGATCATGTTCCAAACACGAATAAATGAGTGAATTGCTACTACAATGTTTGTCCCGTTAGGTTGGCAAAGAGGCAACCCAAAGTCCTTTTCATCAAGAAGCATGAATTCAGTTTTGAAATTTTTGGTTTTTCTGTGGCGAATATTATTGCGATTCGTCTGGTACGCCTGGGCTCGAAAACGTCTTCAAAGGACAACGAGAAACTGCCACTGCCATTTGGACAAGTTTCCAGTGCAATGCACAGAAATTTCCTCGCCTAAAAAAGATTTCACGTCGCTCAGTGGACTAACTTCGCATTTGGAGAAGCTTCCAGTACAGTGCAAAGAAATGTTTTCGCCTAAATCAAATTTTAAATCGCTCAGTAGACGAAATGAGTATTTGGACAAGCTTCCAGTAGAGTGTACAGAAATTTCTTCACCCAATAAAGTCGATTTCTTATCGCTCAGTAGACAAAGTAAGGATTTGGACAAGTTTCCAGAACAGTGCACAGAAATTTCCTCGCCAAAGGAAGGTTTTACTTTACTCAATGCCGAATCTTCGCATTTGGACAAGTTTCCAGTGCATTGCACAGAAATTTCCTCGCCAAAGGAAGGTTTCACATCATTAAATGCCCGATCTTCGCATCTGGACAAGTTTCCAGAAGAGTGCACAGGAATTTTCTCGCCAAAGGAAGGTTTCACATCACTCAATGCCCGATCTTCGCATTTGGACAAGTTTCCAGAACAGTGCACAGAAATTTCCTCGCCAAAGGAAGGTTTCACATCATTCAATGCCCGATCTTCGCATTTGGACAAGTTTCCAGTGCAATGCACGGAAATCTCCCCACCAAAGGAAGGGTTCACATCACTCAATGCCCGATCTTCGCATTTGGACAAGTTTCCAGTACAATGCACAGAAATTTCCTCGCCAAAGGAAGGTTTCACATCACTCAATGCCCGATCTTCGCATTTGGACAGGTTTCCAGAAGAGTGCACAGAAATTTCCTCGCCGAAGGAAGGTTTCACATCACTCAATGCCCGATCTTCGCATTTGGACAAGTTTCCAGAACAGTTCACAGAAATGTTCTCGCTAAAAGAAGATTTCACTTCACTCAATGCCCGATCTTCGTATTTAGACAAGTTTCCAGTGCAATGCACAGAATTTTCCCCGCGTAGAAAGGTTTCACATCGGTCAATGATCAATCTTCGTATTTTAACAAGTTAGCAGTGCAATGCACAGATTTTTTTTTCTTGAAGAGAAGATTTCACTTCTTTCATTGGCCGATCTTCGCTTCTAGACAAGTTTCTATTCAAGTACACTGAATTTCTCAATATTTAGCATTCACGTATTTAGGTTAATTTGACCAGAAATATTATTAAACGCCCAGACAGTCAAAACATGGTGAAATTTTATTAATCGAACGCTAATTTTAAAGCGACTGCAATAAATGATTCTGTATAATGAAATGAAATTACTTATAATAAAATTAAATTACTCAGCACTTTTTTCTCGAATTATTAATTGAAAGTCAAGCATGAACAAAATCCGTCTTCACAGAGTTCGATTAGAGCATTCCTTGTCATATATTTGAAGAATTATGTTACCTAAGTTGCCTAAATAAAGCGGATTGATAAACCGGATAGAAGAAATCAAAAGGTCAATTTTGCCGATGGCAGAAAGCCAGTTGTCTTAGGAAATGTGCGCCTTTGCACGCAATGAAGGAATTTAAATCAGAGTGGTTTTGAATCGTCATGGTCGTTCTCTTCGTCGTCCTTTATTGAGATGCTGAAAAATAATTAAATATCGGAAAGTTAGCATCAAAACTCCCCATACAAAGCCCAAAGCTCATGACAAATAATTCGAAACTAATGAAGCGATCACTAAGGGAAATTCTCCCAACAAGTACTATAAAATAACATATTAAAACGAGTGACGAGAATTCGTGTTCCCTTATAAAAGAGCACAAAAACGAGTCGTCTCGAGAGACGCTGTAATCATCGTCCAAAACACAATGACTCACCTTAAACTGCTGAGAAATGAAATAAGGATGAGGAAAGCATGTTAAAATAGTGCTATTCCACCGCCATTTTGTAAAAAAACTGAAAACTGAAAGAAGGGGGCGCATTTTTGTACTAGTGAACGGATCACGTGGCCTCCAGCCGAAGGCTGGTTGGCTGATTAGTATCCTTCACAGCGGTTGTTTGGGTTCGAGCCCAAAACAACGGCTGCGAAGGAGACTATTGGTTGATAGCCTGCGAGAAAATTCCCTTGAGTAATTACAAGTGTCACTGCCAAAATTAATTAATTGATTGATTGTTCAGGCGCCTGTGTGTGTGTTTCGTCTGATATGATACAGGAAATTCCAAGGCTTGGGAAAAGTCCCACAAACAAGGGAGTGCATGATTTTGCTGGCAAATGTTCTTGAAAATGGGCAAGTCGCATAAGTATCATTACCATGTACACACTGCAGCAAACACCAAAAATACTGATGTTAATTTTCTCTTGCATAAGAGTGGATAAAGAAACTTATTTACGCTATATAATTCAAAAATCACAAGTAGCGGTTCGCGTGCAGGAATCCCACATTCTTCCAACGGGCAGGATTGCGAGGAAAGGTTATTACCAAGCCATCTGAAGTCTCCTACGTAGACGTTCTTTGGTCTCGTCACGCAAGCCATAAGAACGTCTGCGTAGGAGGCTGTAAGCCATCTGTTACTTACGCAATTACACGCCAGGAGATGTAATGCAACTTGTTTATCTTTCTAGAACAGTCGCATGTTTTCATTTTGTATAAGATGAAATTAATTTCCTTTCTTCGAGTTTAATTCCGACTTGACATAAAAAGGTGCCTGAAGAGATTTGACATAACACTTACGTTCTGATACAATGTTTTGATAGGGAAGTTCAATCTTAGAGCAAATCATGAACGAAAATTACTCTTATCTTTGCCTGTTTTGGTCCAACAAGACTGTATCTGTTGTATTATCGTAGAATCATGAATTCCACCAATTTAATTGACAGTTGTTTACAACTTTTATCATATACGGGGCAAAATTTCTGAACGCTGATTGAGACAGAGGGCATTCATTTTTAAGCGATGACGTAATATATGTGGTGTAAAAAAACGGTACCGTAAAAAAACCGTTTTTTTACAAATATATATTTTGTAAAAAAGCAGCATTTTTACTCTTTATATAGTTGTAAAAAATCGGTCCGTGGGCTACAACTTCCTGTAAATTTAAGTAAGCGTTCTGAATCTTTCTGTACGTTGTTTAAGTCCCTTACTGCAAATGTTGCAGGCGCCATTCTTTATTTTCATGTGTAGAAATGTTTACGGTCGGTTTCTTTACAGAATGTAGGTTTGTAAGGAAAATGTCTGTCTGGGTCTGTCTGCTAGGTTCCGCAACTAATTATTTAATACGTACTGTAACCTGTTTTTTCCTTTCAAGTAAATTTAGATTGATCAAGACAGGAGCAAGTTATTTGTATTATAATACTCTAACTCTTGGCCTAAAAGCAGACGTTTCTTCCTTTAGACACGGTGACAAAATTTCAACGTTAGGATCGATGGCCGGGAACGGTGGCTGTTTAGTTTTGATGAAGCTGGCTGGCATCACATAATAAACCGCTTCCGCTGTTAATTTTTTCGTCGGCGAAGCACGAGTTTCGTATGCGTGTATTTTTAAGAAGTGAACATCCAGACTTTACTAAATGATATTATTTTTTTGACCTCTGCATGACCCTTGTATCAACATTTACACGCCAAGACAGATTAGCCTTTTGAAGGCTCTCGATTTGTGGCGAACGAAAATCAAAGAGAGAGAGAGCCAGAGTAGTGTTTACATCTTGATCTAAATCAGATTGGCTTGATGTACTGGTGGAGTGCACACAAGATAGTTTCATTAACTAGGAACACTTCGAAAAATATCTTGTTAATTGAACAGATCTAGAAGCTGCACGTCGTGCATAGCATTATTTAATGTTGTGACTGAGGCTCTAAGACAGTTGTGCTTCGGTTTATCCCGCGGTGGACTCGAATGCTACATGTACGGGGTTTTGCATACCCAAATTCTCAACTCAAAAATCATTTACACTGTGTGTAATTCGTTGCCTTTTACAACGCTTTCTCAACTACGTGCGACGTTCCTTCTAACAAGGTAATTTTCATGTCACGCACTAAAGGAAGACAACGTAGTCTTTCAGTATAAAAACAGGATTTTACAAATATATTGTTGCATAAAAGCTGCTTTTTATCGTAAAAAAGCAGCTTTTTTACAAAAATATTTCTTGTAAAAAACCCGCTTTTTTACGTAAAAAAGCAGTTTTTTTACAAATATATATTTGTAAGAAAGCTGCTTCTTTACGTAAAAAGGCAGCTTTTTTACAAAAATATATCCTTGTAAAAAAGCAGCTTTTTTACAAATATATATTTGTAAAAAAGCTGCTTCTTTACGTAAAAAAGCAGCTTTTTTACAAATATATCTCTTGTAAAAAAACCGCTTTTTTACGTAAAAAAGCAGCCTTTTTACAAATATATATTTGTAAAAAAGCTGCTTTTTTATGTAAAAAAGCAGCTTTTTTTACAAATATATATTCTTGTAAAAAAGCAGCTTTTTTACAAATATATATTCTTGTAAAAAAGCTGCTTTTTTACAAATATATATTTGTAAAAAAGCTGCTTTTTTACGTAAAAAAGCAGCTTTTTTACAAGGACCGTTTTTTTACATAACATATATATATATATATATATATATATATATATATATATATATATGTGGTGTAAAAAAACGGTACCGTAAAAAAACCGTTTTTTTACAAATACATATTTTGTAAAAAAGCAGCATTTTTACACTTTATATAGTTGTGAAAAAGCGGTCCGTGGGCTACAACTTCCTGTAAATTTAAGTAAGCGTTTTGAATCTTTCTGTACGTTGTTAAAGGCCCTTACTGCAAGTGTTGCCGGCGCCATTCTTTAATTTCATGCGTAGAAATGTTTACGGTCGGTTTCTTTACAGATGTAGGTTTGTAAGGAAAATGTCTGTCTGGGTCTGTCTGCTAGGTTCCGCGACTAATTATTTAATACGTACTGTAACCTGTTTTTTCGTTTCAAGTAAATTTAGATTGATCAACACTGGAGCAAGTTATTTGTATTATAATACTCTAACTCTTGGCCTAAAAGCAGGCGTTTGTTGCTTTAGACACGGTGACAAAATTTCAACGTTAGGATCGATGGCCGGGAACGGTGGCTGTTTAGTTTTGATGAAGCTGGCTGGCATCACATAATAAACCGCTTCCGCTGTTATTTTTTTCGTCGGCGAAGCACGAGTTTCGTATGCGTGTATTTTTAAGAAGTAAACATCCAGACTTTACTAAATGATATTATTTTTTTGACCTCTGCATGACCCTTGCATCAACATTTACACGCCAAGACAGATTAGCCTTTTGAAGGCTCTCGATTTGTGGCGAACGAAAATCAAAGAGAGAGAGAGCGAGGGTAGTGTTTACATCTTGATCTAAATCAAACTGGCTTGATGTACTGGTGGAGTGCACACAAGATAGCTTCATTAACTAGGAACACTTCGAAAAATATCTTGTTAATTAAACAGATCTAGAAGCTGCACGTCGTGCATAACATTATTTAATGTTGTGACTGAGGCTCTAAGACAGTTGTGCTTCGGTTTATCCCGCGGTGGACTCGAATGCTACATGTACGGGGTTTTGCATACCCAAATTCTCAACTCAAAAATCATTTACACTGTGTGTAATTCGTTGCCTTTTACAACGCTTTCTCAACTACGTGCAACGTTCCTTCTAACAAGGTAATTTTCATGTCACGCACTAAAGGAGGACAATGTAGTCTTTCAGTATAAAAACAGGATTTTACAAATATATTGTTGCATAAAAGCTGCTTTTTATCGTAAAAAAGCAGCTTTTTTACAAAAATATTTCTTGTAAAAAAACCGCTTTTTTACGTAAAAAAGCAGTTTTTTTACAAATATATATTTGTAAGAAAGCTGCTTCTTTACGTAAAAAAGCAGCTTTTTTACAAAAATATATCCGTGCAAAAAAGCAGCTTTTTTACAAATATATATTTGTAAGAAAGCGGCTTTTTTATGTAAAAAAGCAGCTTTTTTACAAATATATATTCTTGTAAAAAAGCAGCTTTTTTACAAATATATGTTTGTAAGAAAGCTACTTCTTTACGTAAAAAAGCAGCTTTTTTACAAAAATATATCCGTGCAAAAAAGCAGCTTTTTTACAAATATATATTTGTAAAAAAGCTGCTTTTTTATGTAAAAAAGCAGCTTTTTTACAAATATATATTCTTGTAAAAAAGCAGCTTTTTTACAAATATATATTTGTAAAAAAGCTGCTTTTTTACGTAAAAAAGCAGCTTTTTTACAAGGACCGTTTTTTTACATAACATATATATATATATATATATATATATATATATATATATATATATATATATATATATATATATATATATATATATATATATATATATATATATATATATATATATATATATTTCATGCTACAACCACGCAAACATCAGCTTGTCACAGTGCATTGATTTATAAAGAATAATAGTTCCTGGGAAACTTCTGCTCTATGTACTTAAAATACTCACGTCAATCTACTGACGCAAATCAGCCCTATTCTTAGGTTGGGGTCGCACTTGAGACAAATATTTCAAATGTCCGAAGATGTCGCGGACAATTTTGTCTCAGAACTTGCCCGAGGCAATTAAAATGTTGTCGTTTTACGGTCGCACTGTAGAGACAATCATCAGAGACATCAACGTAAAGTAAACATACGAGTTGTCACTTCTGGCGCTTTTTTTTAATTCCACCGCATAAATTATTATTTCCCGCTCAATGTGTAGAATAGAACGGGCGCAATGAATCCGCGCCAGTTTGTTCTGTTTCTAGGTTTTTATTTTTATGTTCTCAACGTAAATGCAGCTAACGATGCTCAAAGAGTCATTCTTCTTGCTTCCCTCACTTCAAGCGCAACTTCTTTTGTGGAAGCAACGTCGAAGAAGACGTCAAGGACGTCGCTTTCCCTGCTTCTGGGTTTTGCCAAGACCACAGCAGTCGTGGTTTGACATACATTATTTTGATGCTACAATTCCAGGAGACTATTTCAGGCATCAGCTCCGCTTAAACAGAAATCTATTCTCGGTGCTATTGAATTTGTACTGCCGTCGCTGGTGGAAAGGTGTTCTTTGGAATTTGCTGCCCTAAAAAACAACAACCTTGGCCTATAGCGCTCTTGCACTTCATTTGGGTTCATCATTTGATCGGAATGGATGTCCCAAAAACCGGGAAAATTGTTTCGAAATCCTGGTCCTGGATTCATGATTTGCCGTGAACGATATGAAGGTCGCAACGAAAAGTGAAATGTGAAGCGAAAAAAAAAATAAGGTTCACTGAATTGACTGACAGGTTTATCACAAGAAAAACAATTTTTTGTTTTTGTTCGCAAAAAGTCGTGCTCCGAGGCAGGACGACGGCACCTTTGAAGATTTGTCTCCGTGGACAAGTTTTTGTCCGCGTCGAGACAAGTAGGTCGCACTTGGCATGGTGAACTGATGACAGGAATTTGACGTAATTTTTGGTTATCAAAACAAACTTGTCTAAGTTTTGTCTCAAGTGCGACCCAAGCTTAAGTGTTCCTGAGAAACGTCTGCTCGATGTAATTAAGTTACGCCAATTTACTGAGACAAATCAGCTTGTCACATTGTCTTGATTTATAAAGAATAATTGTTCCCGAGAAACTTCTGCTCGATGTAGTTAAGTCACTCACGTCTATCTACTGAATCAAATCAGCTTGTCACATTGTCTTGAATTAAAAAAAAAAAGTAATTATTCCTGAGAAACTTCTGATTTATATTCTTAATATGCCCAAGTCTATCTTCAAAAAAAAAAAATAAACTGGGCTGGTCAATGAATCCTGAGAAACGTACACACCAGTGTATTGTTCAAAGCAAATTAGCTTATATTTTTTAAAGCCTACTTAAGTTACTCACACTCAGCATAGGCGTACGGGCACCTTCAGATCTGGGAGGGCGGTGACCTCCTTGCCCGAAAGAAAAACAATTCAACTAAATGTTTACAATTCTCTAATGAAACCAGTGTATAAATTCCAGAAATTTTAATTCTCAGTCTCGTTTATTAACTAAAGGGCGTTTTTGTTTGTTTTCTCTCAGTGCTTTTGCCCGAATCATAAGCATTTGCCCGAAAAAAAGTTACGACTGGGGCGGCTGCCGCCCCCTAGCTCCCCGGCTCGTACGCCTATGACACTCAGAAACTTCTCGCTCGTGCACAATGACGCATTTCATGCTACAACCACGCAAACATCAGCTTGTCACAGTGCATTGATTTATAAAGAATAATAGTTCCTGGGAAACTTCTGCTCTATGTACTTAAAATACTCACGTCAATCTACTGACGCAAATCAGCCCTGTTCTTAGAAACTTCTGTTCTTGACCAGTGAAGTGAAGTGAAGTGAAAGACTTTATTTAATGAGGGTGACCCGTGTGACCCGTGACCAGTGACGCTTAAACCTCGTAGCTATATATTTCAGGCTACAATCCCTCACTTCTTTGCTGTAGAATCGAGTCAGAAATGGCGTTGCCGGCAGTTCAAGGTACTTCTTTGCCTGAGACCGTGTGCGGAAAGGACGAACGGGTGGAAGTAGATCCAAAGACTTCACCTCCGTACAAATGGATTTGCTCTTTGACAATACAAAGCACTGGTGGCACAGTATATGTTGGAAGTGGATTCAAGATCAATCTCCCACACGTCAATCGTACAGCCGTTGTCACCAGCGGCCATTGCACGTATGTGAATGGATCGTACGCTACAAAAATCACCGTACAGTTCCCAGGACAAGCAGCGGTTGACGTCCCTCGTAATGACCTCTATGCAGCACCTGAGTATATCAACTCAAGCAATCCAGACCACGACTATGGCCTTATTCTCCTTCCAGGGCGTTCTGATGATGGCTTTGGTTGGTCAACGATAGTCCCAAATGATGAGTTAAACAACCGTCTTGTAACCAACTGTGGGTATCCAGGTGACAAGCCCAGAGGAACCATGTGGATCACAGGAGGAAAAATCGACAACTACACAGCCAACAGGATTTTCTACATGAATGATACGATGGGTGGACAGAGTGGAAGCCCTGTCTACACCTGGTACGGTGGTTATTGGACCGTCGTTGGTGTTCACAGTTACGGTGGATGTCCTAACTCCGCTCCACGATTCACATGGGAGATGATTTCCCGTTTTCTGGAACGTATGAACGGCCTGAAGTTAAAATCGTTGCGGTCTGTAGCATTCCCTGATGTGTACGTTCGTTGTGACGGCAGCGAAGTACATGAAGTGACCGGCCCCGGAGGTGGAACTGTCAACTGCCAGTACAAGCCACCATCGCTTTGGGAGAGCTTCTACATCTACCCTGCAGAGATGCCTCCTTCATTGGCCCCACAGAATATCTACAAAGTGGTGATAGAGAGTGCAGAGTTCCGCCATGTGTTTATCCGCATGGATAGCAAGGGCATGAGCGCCTATGCGGGCCCTGGAGGAGGGGAGGTGAATTGCCAGTTTACAACAAGCACCTGGGAATCGTATTTCCTCAGAGAAGAAGCAAATGGAAGCTACTCTTTTCGAAATGTCCAGTTTCCTCACTGCTATATTCGCTTAGACGGGACCGGAGTTACTTCATATTCAGGTCCTGGCGGCGGCACAGTCAACTGCCAGTATTATGATGACCCATCTGCTCCAGCATCAACATGGGAAAGTTTTTACATGGAGGAACATTAGTAACTGCTGTGACATACACTTACATGTAAGGTATTCCTTGGACTATGACACTTGTTTATGCTTTTATGGTAGCATGCATTCAATGGATTTATATGCTAGTTTTAGTCGTTGAGATGTAGTTCATGATAAGGTGTATTGATGATATATACGCACTGATAGGTATTCATATGTAGTATTCTCTTAATAGCGCCGGTATTCGTAATTTTAGCCGGCTGAATGCAATTTTACATGCACTTTTTGATTTAGTTGTACTAATTGATTTGGTAAGTTTGTTTAGGATATCCATAGGTGCAAGTTTGTTCATTTCTCAGCCGCTTTAATACCTCAATCGACCTACAAGTTTATCGTTTAAGTTTTGGATTTTTTATATTTTATCTGCGTGTTTTGGACCAACCAATTCCCTGTTTGCATTTAATTATTATAGTTAATTTTCAATAGAAGTGTTTAACCTAGTTACTCCGTGATATTTATCCGCATTTACCCGTTTGACTTTTTTGAACATTTTATACTCAATCATTTAACAAAATGCTTACTAAAGCCAACAGTGGTTGTTTCCTACTTAGTTGAACAACAAAGCCACGAAACTTTCAACATCGTAACTAGTAACTAACAGTATTTAGACTGTACCAACCGTGAACCATTTGAGCTCAGCCTTTCAAGTTCAAGGTAAATTTCTCCAGTTGACCTTTTATCGTTTTCGCACTGGTTTTCTTCCTAGTCTATTTGATTCGAGGTGCAGTTTTACTTGCTGTTAGTTACTTAATTTGCTATTGTAGTTACTCAGAAGTACAAGAAAGCCGTCACGTTCTTGTAAAAGAGACACACAAATGACATATGAAAAAGGAAACTAGCAACATCTTAGCTTTCGAGACAATGCTTTGAATAAACTACTGTTGGACCCAAGTATTATGTCTTTCTTTACGTCCTTAGAAGAAACCGAGTTTAAATTCACGAAGTAGATCTCTGGTACCAAGAAAATAAATTAAGTTTTTATCTCTGCAACCAAGCCGAGCTTATAAAGAACTCTCAGTTTTACCATGAGCTCATCAGATGTATTTAGAAGCTGCAAAATAGTCTCTCAAGTATCGATGCATGATTCGCGAATTGCAATTGGGAGGCCCGAAGCATCTGTAAGCTCGCGCGTGAGTAATCTCCTACCCATATCTCACTCTGTCTGACGTGGGAGATATGGGCTCCAGATTTGCGACCGGCGCCTGGTGGCCTGGGGAGTAGGAACTACACGTAAGAGAAAATTAGATCATATCTTCTTGCCACACGTCACTTAAAATTCGCGTCACATTTCTAGCCTTTTTTTTTTCCAAGCTAATTTACAAGAAAACTGTAATCTCTACGTTTCGGGTTTTTTTTTCCGAAATAAACACCGACGTATTTATGTCTTTCGCGGTAAGGATTAAAGTAAAACAGAACATTTGTAGGTTTTATCCTTTATTTTTCAACTGCATTAAAAGAGCCTCCTATTTAATTTTCGCAAGTCGCTGTTAAATAGAATCCAGCAAAAATTAACAACAACTGCCCCTTCAGAAGTATGCGAAGTTTCCTTGTCAGTAAAGTTACAGGACTCGACAAAGCTACGACAAATGCAGCGCTCGTGCTAGTTTTTGATTGGATTCCATGAATCGGAAACTGGTCGGATGTTTATATGAAGATTTGCCAGAAGAAAACTTGTTCCTTCCGACTGAAATAACAGGTCCTAACATCTTGAAATTTCGACCTCGTGCGTGTTCCCCGAGATAGAACTAGCACTCACTGCAGTCACATATTGGTTACAGTGCGTGCTTTTGTGACGGGCGCTTATTTTTCTTTTTATCTCCGCACCAGTGAAGTGTCTAACCCATCAATCTTGAACTTGGCTAAGATCTGATTTACTGAATTTAACTTAACTCATAACTGACAAAACGCATAGTTTTCAACTGAACAAGGTGAATCATCACGGAATGTCATCCAGATACATTTATTCTTTGCTTGCTCTGCAAATGGAGACTGACTTAGAAACTGTGAACTGTTAAATGAAATAAATGATGGTGAATTTTAAGCTCAGTGATAAATGTGATAAAGATGAAATAATGGACATGACACCAGCGTGGGACAAAGAAAAAAATCTGATTCCTCGACGGGAATCGAACCCATGACCTCCTGAACACCGAGTGGGTGCTCTATCCACTGAGTTATGAGAACTCATTTTTTTCTTTGTCCCACGCTCGTGTCATGTCGATTATTTCATCTTTATCACATTTATCACCGAGCTTAAAATTCACCATCATTTATTTATTTATCATTTACCACGACGATTTCCGACATTGCTATTCCTAGCAGTATGTAGGAGCATTTCATACATGAACTCAGTTTAATGGCTTCACTCTCCAAGAGTTCTCGTAGCTCAGTGGAAAGAGCCCCGGTGTTCGGAAGGTTATGGGTTCGATTCCCGTCGGGGACTCAGATTCTTTTTCTTTGTCGTACGCTCGTGTCATGTCGATTATTTCATCTTTATGTGAAACTGTTATTTTCACTCGGGCTTTCCAAAGGAAACGCCCGAGTTGAAATTCCGGCTTTTTTTACTTTTAACCGCAAATCGAAGTCAAGTCCTTAACACGCATGGCGACGTTGACTCTGATTCGCCGCCATTGTGACACTGTTAGCGCCCATTCCCTAGCGCGCGGAAATGTGCGCGCCTGCGCTCTCATTTTGCCGAAGAGTACATGGTATAGTGTAATGGCCGAAGAACAAAGTTTTGATGGTGGAAAATCAACACAAATACCGCTGTGTGTACACACACACTTTAAGTTGTTTGACTAATTTGCCGATCATTTCGTCGAAGTCAAAATCGATTCATATTTTGTTTTAAATTAAAGTAATCTACGCATGCATGTATTTGCAAATAACACGTGATTTCTTGGTTTCATTCCCGGTTTCATTCCTGTTACAGACATTCATGGCGGACGTCATTGAATAAGCCAAGCCTAGGAAACCTGTTCGAAAACAATTCAATTCAACTCAAACACGAGGCTTCGAAGGCTAATTTACATGCTTACAAAAGAATGCACTCTAAGGTATCAAATGCTTTTTCAAACTCTACGAATAACAAAAGACCCGGTATTTGTTCTGTTTCTGTGTATCTTATGATACCTTCTATATATATCAGTCGAATGTTTTCGTTTATTGACCTCCGTTTAAGAAATCCTGTTTGGTCGTGGCTAATTACTTTCGGTAAACCATTCTTTAGTCTGTTCGCAATAGCCTTTGAAGCAATCTTGTAATCTGTGTTTAAGAGAGTTAAAGGCCTCCAATTTTTTAATTTACTCAGTATACTGTTTTTTTTTAGGAATAAGTTTAATTGTTCCTCTTCTTTGTGAAATTGAAAGCTTTCCACAGCTATAAGAACGGTTTTAAAATTGCTTTGATAAAAGCAGTTGATATATCTTTCCAAAAAAACTTTGCAAAATTCGGTCGGTAGGCCGACGTTCCAAGGAGATTTGTCTTTTTTCATTTTCTGCAACGCCTCCAGGCATTCTTTTTCACTGAGAAGTCCTTCACAGGAGTGTGACTCTTCAGCAGTTAGTTTATTCTGGTGGCCTGAAGAGGGGAAAAATAATTCGCCCTGATTTTGGTCGATTCCTGGATTAGTTGATATATATAGTTTGATAGAAGCGCTTACACTCCTTTAGTGTGTCTTCGTCTTTTGTAAGCGTCTCTTCTGAAGTTTCAAGCTGTCCAATAGTGTTAAAAACTGTGTAATCGTATCTTAGACACGTAGTCCTCCAATGCCTGTTTCTCAAGCTCAGTTGTAGTTTTCCTAGCATACCTTTATCATTTTGACTACTCAGCAGTTAACTAATTAAAAGTCATGCTACTCAATTTCTTCACTAACATAACGATAGTTGGGCATTTTTTTCTTACATTTTTTTCACTGCAGTTTTCAATATTACAATTCGCTGCCTCTATATCTATAACCTTGATAAATTATCAGCAGAACACACTCTGCATTCACTTCGATTCCAGTTTCATATTTACCAAATGTTAGGACACCGCAAATAGAAATAAGCTTGTTGACTTGCGATGGCAAGGTAGGAGCTATTGATCTTAGAGTTCATGACAATACATTTACCTACTGTGTTTCGACGGTTATCGTGTTCGGTTAAAATGCACACGTGCTGCAACTGAAACGGTTTTGCCTTCTTGATGGGAGGGATGAGGAATACCACCCACTTACGAATAAGCCACAATGCTGCCATCACAACAAAAAGCAATAAAAAGCAAAAATACAAGCTATGCACCGACGGCTCCACCAATACACGCTGGTTTAGTATATATGCCATTTTTTGCAGTTCGCAAAATGCCCCATCTTATGGAGTGTTGATATGATAAGAAAAGGGCAGTGGCAGTCGATTCGGAAAGGAAGGCCTGGGGTGAGATCCAGAAATACACTCCTGAGGGGATTAAAAGACACCCCACAAAAATGTCAATCAAAGCCCGAGACCAGAAGCAATCTGTCGTTGTTCCCAGGCCTTTCTGCGAAAAAGAAGTGGACGGGAGGGGAGAGGTAATTGTAGGCGGGATTTGCGTAGCTTCGAAGGCTAATATGCCAGTTTTAAGAACATCAAACTCCCTGTCGAGGTGTCGACAACATCACCAAACAAAAGATTAAATGAGGAAGACAATTACTTCGCAAGTGCTTTCTAAATCTTGGTACATCGAAACAACAATAGGGAGCTTAAGCAATGACGACGGCGACGCCGAGGAGAACGCCTGGTGAGAAATGAATTTATATTTTACTCGAGAATCTCGCGATTATCCAGATGTATTCAGTGTAACTATCGGTTTAAGAACTGGCCCTAACTGAATATGTGAAGAGAGCATTCAACTCCAAAAAGAAAAATCAAAAATTAACCGTCGTGGCTCGCGTTGTCCAGAATACGCAGAACTCGGTCATTTCACGTCGTTGTTTTGCAGAGAACGGCCAAGAAATGTACCAAGATTCAAAACGCACGTGCAGAGCTATTGTTCTGCTCATTAAACCTTTTGTTTGGTGACGTTCTCTTTGCCGTTGCCGTCGTAGTTTGCTTAAGCTCCCTATTAATGTGAAATGACCCAGTTATCCGTAATTTGGAGAACGTGAACCACGACTGCTATTTTTTCGTTCTCTATTTGGACGTGGAACACTCTCTTTATATATTCAGCTGGAGCGATAGATATACTAAATACAACTGGATAATTTCAAGATTTTCAGGTAAAACATACATCTATTGAGTAGACGTTGTACTCGACGTCGCCCTCGTCATTACTTAAGCTCTCGAATTAACCCCTTTTTGTCCCATAATTTTCCATTTTTTCGCAGCATTCCGTAATCGGTTTATTATCTCAAGTTTATTCGGGAATTTATGCACAGACTGTTGGCTGATAATGCTGTCGGTGGAATTATTATTTTTTGATTGATCGATTTTTGTTGTTGTTGTTTCTCTCATTTGGCGTTGTAGTTCACAGCAACGAAGAAAAAATAAACGGCACGCAATGCATGCAGAAGCGATGAAGTTTCACAAGGGGTCTTTAATGATTTTCGGGAATTTATCAAAAAAGTAACGTAAATAAAAGCAGCTGACAACTTCTGTGCTGAATGATTGTTCAAGAACTGAGTTGCGTTATCTTGTAGCGTGACACACGATTTACTATACGAGGTCAAAAGTTGCCTTGAAATTGCTTACACCAGCCCTTTGGTTTTAAAAGAATGTAAAGATTTCTGTAAACTAAATCCAGTTGAACTCATCAAATACAATACGTTCTTACTGCCCGGGAGTATTTTGCTGTGAGTTCTACGGGGTGATTTCGTGTTGACCTGCACTTGATTTCTTAGTCTACGGACGTTTATTCCTGTAGTTAGTTCCAAGTCCTATTCGGTTCTACAGATCGGTCGATCGCGCGCAACAGACAACAGATCCCTTCCGATCCACTCGCACGATGACAATAAGGGATGATGACATCGCTTAAAAAAACATGAATAAAACAAATTTCTTAGAAGATAAATAACCGGGCGGCTCCGCTTTAAACCGGTTTTATAAACCGGATAGGAGAAATCAAAAGGTCAATTTGGCCAGTGGCAGCGAGCCAGTTGTCGCAGGAAATGTGCGCTTTTAATTTGCACGCAACGAAGGAATGCCCTATTCCCCCTATGAAACGTCCCTGCAAGGAATCATTGTAGTTGTATTTAGTGTTGCCAAGTCTTCGATATGTTTTGTTGAATACAACTCCCATGATTCCCTGCAGGCGTGTCTCATAGAGGGAAGTGGCCATTTCAATCAGAGGTGCATTGATTGAGCCCGGCGTGTCCAATGGATGATAATCGATCATCGGAAATCAATCGATATAATCGATACAAATCAATCAATTAATATCGATTGGTCTCACCAATCGATGAATATCGATACTCATCATCTCAAGTCCTCTTAGTTGTATCGATTTTTTACGATTTTCTCCCTTATCATCGATTTTAATAAATGAACCATTAATGAATTCTTCTTACTGACATTTGGGATTGAGTCATGGTACTAGTGTGTCACAACGTCGTCTTTTTCACGTAGTGTGATCAGTGGTTTCATTTTTTTTCGGCTGATTAAATGTCTTGCAGATCCTATGTTCAGCAGATTATTGTCGGCTGTTTTGAGTTTTAACCACAACATAGCCTCGAACCATAATTAGTAGAGGATTCCCCCTCTACTAATTAATTATGCTCAAACATAGCCTCGGGACTGGGAGGGAGGTGGGGGACTAATTAATAGCCTCAGTGATAGGAAGTATGATTAGTAATGAAAAATAAGGGCGCATTCAGTAATAAAATAATGCTTTATAAAGGGCAGGTAAGACCCAAAATACAAGTTTTTCTTATTTTCCTTAGTTAACCAATTGACACCTGAACCAGCCTAAACCGGTCGTAAAGGGTTCGGGCATTTGTCCCGCTTGTGAAGTCATCAATTTTTACCCGAAAGGCAACATCTATGCTCAAATTGTGAAGCAAGAACAAGACCTTTCCAACGATACCTAAACCAGCGTGATTAGGTTGATGGAGCTTGAAACATGCACCAAAACGCTTCAAAATTTTAGTGAAAAACTCAGAGGAAAATTTCGATCCCCTTTCCACCCCTTGCTTGTCCATGGTAAGTAGTTCTTGCCTCGTTTACGCTTTCGCGGAAATTCTTCTACTTGAAAGAAGCCTGGTAGAAGGCCAAACACTGCAGCAAAAAGAAAGGAAGAAGAGAAAAAGGAAAAGCGCGAAAAAAAAAAATAAAAAACGAAAAGCCTAAACTGGTAGGATGGTTCTTTGACTTTGAAAAAGTTGTTAAACGTGATTCTTGTAAAAAAACAAGGACGCAGTTTGCATTTCAGGGCCGTTTTGAGTGATTTGGAGCTATTTTAGCTTATAATAGACCTTAAAACGTCAAAAACGTCTAAAAATGCATTTTTTGGAAACACTCCAGGTGTCAATGGGTTAATCTTATAGGACTGCACGAAACAATGATTTACCATCATAGAGAAATGAAAATGAATATTTTCCAATAGAAGCTACGTACAAATATGGGTCCTATCTTATATGTATTCCACAAAATTAAAATAGGAGATATTTAACTTCCCGTCCGCTATCCAAAGATTCCACCGATGACGTCAAACTGAGCGCGAGTGCGCAATTCAACATGGCGTATATGTTTCGCATTTTGAGGATTCTTCAATACGAAAACGGGCTAAACTAAAGAGAAATACAAATTTGGCCTATATGGAACACGGCGAAGCCATTTCCGAGTTCATTGAGGGGGGGGGGGCAGTTTCACTCCGTCTCCCGTCACTTCCCGTTAAACATTTATTGAAATTAATTAATTGACTAATTAATTAACATAAACTGGAATTAATTAAGTAATAAATCTTGTGAAGAAAATGAACTATAACATCATAAAAATATATTGATCACAATGAGCTGATTATATTACATCTTATATGCATTTTCTGAGAACAGGTGAGTAGACATTCTTTAAAAAGAGGTGTAAATACTTGAAGAGAGTATTTGACCTTGGTTGCATCCCCACCACACATCGGATGTCCCGCTACAATATTACGCAACTTTTGCCGAATAACAACACGGAAGGTTAAGAAACAAAAAACAATAATAATTGGATAAAATTAAATATAAAAAGAAAAATATATTGTAAAAATGAAATAAAATAAAAATAGAGAGGCTGTGAACTGTCTTACTATGATTGTTTCAATTAATTTAAAAGGGTCGTGAAACAAGACGTGCTTTGCTTGTTATCTACACGTAACTACATTTTGTTGACTGTTTGATTCATTTTCCGAGTTCAATGGCTCATAGTCACCTCGATTACTGGATTTTCAGCATATGCGCCCGAGACTTCCCTAGTCTTGCAACCTCGTCCCTAAAAATGGACTGAGAGACGCGTATCTTATAAGTCTTTGAAGGGCCAATTCCCATCCCATTATCCAGTTGACGTTGGTATTGGCAGTAATTTGGTGACATACTTCTTCAGACAATTTATTCACCTTTGTTGTGAATTCAAGAAATGTAACGAACACATATGGGTGCATTCGAATGGGAAATCCGGATTTTGATTTTCAAATTATATTTTTTGATAAACAAATCCAGCATTGGAAGCTAGGATACGCCTTCCGTGATGTAAAATGTCGACGAATTTAGTTCTTTCCGTTAAC
Source organism: Meandrina meandrites (assembly GCA_963693305.1). Classification (NCBI taxonomy): domain Eukaryota; kingdom Metazoa; phylum Cnidaria; class Anthozoa; order Scleractinia; family Meandrinidae; genus Meandrina; species Meandrina meandrites. The sequence goes on along the minus strand of OY855911.1, from coordinate 23,794,849 downwards.
ATGAAAAACAACCTGTCACTTTAATCCTTCTATGTACCACTACAACGCAGTTATATTTAGAATTTGTACATGTAACAAGTATATTTCATTAGAATTGATAGTAATTATATCAGTTCATTTTCAATTAAAAAGATTGCTTTGATAAAGGGATAATTTAAGTTGCCATGAAATTTGCAACACCATTTTTACGGACAATCAACCAATAGACATCCTAGTGTTGCTCTACGTCGGGGAAAGATCAGAACGATAACAGTTCGCATGCAGGCTGCATATAAAGATGTTTAGTTAGGTAGTAACAAGGATGTTAAATGGCTGACTTGCAAAGTTTATATTTTGTGCAACAGGAACGTGATTCACTACATTTTTTGACAAAGAAGAATTCGATGCGGCTTTTTCACGTCAACGTTTTTCAGCTCTTCTGTTAATGTCCTTTAATTTTTTCCTTTAATTTGTTTCCTTTTTGTTTCCCACTCTGGCTCTAGTTATAACTCTTCATGTGTAAATTTCATGTAAAGCTGCTGACGTCTATTGTAGTGCATGACTTTAAATTTTCCTCTTCAAATTGGACGGTTTTTTTTTAATTAAACGTTCGCTTCTAGATGTCATTCAGTTTACATAATTATCTTTCCCACTTGGTTGTGTGGAATTGCTTGAAGGTGTGTTTATCTACACAGGCAGGAGATTGAATTGAATTAATTAAAAGTGAAAACCACTTTCGTAATCAAATAAAAAGTCCCTATTGCGTAAACTTTAACCACACTATTTAGCTACTCTAGTAATTTTTTTCGAAACTAGCCTGTTCTTGGCGTTCGGTTAATCAGTTAGGGAGCAGCGCGAAACACGGCGAATCACCGCGCTTATCCCGTTTTTAGGGCTGCTCCGCAACAAACCGAATGCCCGTAACAAGCTTTTTCGAAATCCATTTAGAGGAAGAGAACTTTAATATATCAGTTTTAAATCGTGTTCCCTTACCTATTAAAAAAATTCTGTTGGTGATTATTAGCTCACTAACTTTTCTTTAAATTTAATTAGTATTTTATTCTCTATTCGATTCTCATAATTGACGTCTAGCTAGGGTTATTACCGAAATGATTTCAATAAAATAGTGTCCCTTTGAAATGCATTTTTAAAAATTAAATTTCTTTCCGAGAAAGTAATGTATTCATTGAGGTTTTGTTTACAAATGCATTAATTAAGTTAAATTGGATGCAAATTCAATGCTTGTCCAACAGGACAGCTAAAAGACACTCCAGTTGTTGCATTGAAGCCAAAATTGCGCAAAATGAACGCCACTAACGCCAAACTATACAGCTCGCCAGATAACCTTTCATTTGATTTCTGCTCTAACCACAAGTTCAACCACACGCGAGGTATCGCTCAATAACTATCTTCACCTGTGTAACAGTTGCATGTTCTTCACCAGTTGCAGTGGTTTTGGCGGCAATTTGCAGGAACTCGTCTCTCAGAACTCCTTCCTACATTTTTCTCGCTGGACTAGCGTTAACAGACTTTGGTACCGGAATCCTTGGTCAGCCATTTTAGGTTATGTACAGAGCTGCTGAGCTCACGACAGACAGGAAACTGTACTGCATCACAAATGCTATCGCCCATAGCGTCGTTCCATATCTTGTTGTTATAACAGGGCTAACAGTGACAGCAATGGCCGTGGAAAGATGGCTGCTTATGAGTCGTCGACGCCTGACTACACGACGAGTTTATATAATACAAGGCGTGTTTTTACTCATACCAATACCATACATGACACTCCGCAGATTGCCTGGAATGAACGGATATTTCGATATACCAGTTGTCCCTATTATGGAAGGATCTATCGGTCTTTGCTGCTTCGTAATCTCATTCCTGGCGTATTACAAAGTGTTTCGCATTATCCGTCGACATAAGCCGCAAGTCCATGCCAGCGCTAATAACGTCACCAACAACCCAACAGGCATCAATCTTGAAAAGTATCAGAAATCCGTTTACACTATTCTGTGGATTTTGGCATTGTTCTTGTTGGGTTTTTCACCGTATGCATTTTCCACCATGTTTGTGGAGTTTCTAAACGTTTCCTACGAAACATCTACAACAGTGCGTCACGTGTCAACAGCAGTTATGCTGATGTCTTCTTCACTGAATCCTTTGCTTTACATCTGGAGATTGAGAGAAATTCGACAAGAGGTAAAACAACTAATAAGGGAAATATTTGCCAGACGTTGAGCTACACAAGAAAAATACGTACGCACTTCCTTCGGCAATCGGATTATCTTGGGAATTCGTTGCGCAAGTTTTGCTCGGAATAATTTTCCCATCGACGTACAGAAACTTATAATTAATTAGCCCTCTATGTTAAAATGGTACTGCGGAATATCGGACGGAATGTATAGTAAAATGTGAAATTTAAAAATTAACAAAACCTTTGTTACATTGTTACAATTTTGGTACTTTTATCCGGATCAAGCGGTTCGGGTTCGAGCCTTGCCCCAGGCCATTGTGTTGCGGTATTCTTGGGAAAGAAAATTTACTCTCACAGCGCTTCTCTCCACCCAGGTGTATAAATGGGTACGGGCGAACTTAATGCTGGGGGGTAAATCCTGCGATGAACTAGCATCCCATCCAGGGAGAGTAGAAATACTCCAAGTCGTGGTTTTCGACAAATTTCACATCGATCAATGGATGATAACCCTCTAAACATTTTAGACGTAATGTCCTGATTCGACTCAAATTAATAACTGTGCAGTCAAGTTTATCTTCATGTAGGTAAAGCAAACAAAGATATCGATTGTACAAGCAAAGGGTCAAGTCAACATTGAACAAAGACAGTAAGCTGCCCTAATCTGTCGCAATACGCGCGGAATGCGCTGCTAAAAATAATTGGTGATGTCCTCATCGCCAAATGTCGTTATCGCACTAATCGCGTACCTGTACGTACCGAGCCTCGCCAAACAGAAAACAGCTAGATCTGAGCACCTCAACAATATGAAGTTTTAGAACAAAAATACTAGCGTGTCAACTTGAGAGCCGTAGAAGTCTATGGAAGCGCTTAGAAATTCTTCATCGAAATAGCGTTCTTTGAATTGGTTTTAAAAGCCATCGGTGTTAGGTAATTTGACAAAAATATCGGACTGCCGGTCACTTAGTGATTTGAAAACCTTAACTAAAACAGACAGTTATGCCTGTAATGTATATCCTCTAAAAAGGCCAAGGTTCATAGCACTTCAAAATCCCCTTGTTTCTGATTTCCAAAAAAAAAAACAACAAAAATACACACGTTTCGTTCTGCTTCAATCCGTGAGAAAACAAAATAACTTTTCGAAATCCACCTGGTTAACTTATCAGTTTTAAAACAAAGGTATCCTTAGATTCTTCATCAGACGGTGAACATTACAAATTGCGTGCTTGGCACAGTAAGCTTCCTAAAGAATGCTTGCGGGTATGTTTTGCCAGTTGCTTTGCACTGGTTATCAAGATGAGTAACTCGAAGTATGGATATTATTCTGAAATGCTAGTCTCTCGCAAAGACTTAATTTCTACTGCCAAATAAAGCAACTATCGTAAAATAGCAAACATATCATACATCCCAGCTCTTTTCAGCATCATCATATTTCGGCAACTTGGTACAGCCACTGGATTATTTCTAATACTGACATGTACACGCAACGCCGAAAGGACATTACCGCCCAGCCTGATGACAAAAACGTTCACCGTACTGAGTAACGGATTTAGATCGGGTAGTTTTCGTAAAATATTAGCCATTGCTTATCCAGGCGCCAAAGGAATTCTATTATTAATTTATCGATCACAAATATCACCTTTACTTCCAATCAGTCCAATCAGTCTGGTGCTTGTCAACCCTATATTTGGAATGTAAATTTCGTGGCATGGGATTTGATATTAAATGATCTCCTCACGACCACAACAACAAAAAAGATCAGCTTTCTTTGCAGTCTTTTGCAGGTAACGGTCGTCAAAAATATCACTTATGAAACAGTCTGAGTGAAATTTTTGTTTATTTCTTCATTAGCAAATCTTCGTCATATACAATTAAAAAGCGCCTTTCAAATTCCTATTGGGGGGGGGGGGGGGGGAAATATCAAGTTGAAACAGATGTGCTTCGTAGGCTTTGGGAAAATGTAAATCTATTCGAAACTGAAAGTAGCTAAATATTTGACCTGTGCTTGTTTAAAAACATTTAATAGTAGACACAGAAGATATTAATGTGGAATGGACAAGAACAGAGACAGTGAAACTAAAAAGGCTCAGTAACTAAGCATGGTCAACCTAATTTATAAATAAATTATTATTAATCTAACGAAGCGTTATTCGATCTCCTTTAGGTGTCTGTATGGTGAACTTTTGCCGTGACAACACCCAACACAACAATTGTTTTTCTTTATCGAAAGCCAAAGATCGGTTTTGGCGCCTCAATACGTGCTGCTACGAGAATGAATGTTTAAACTGACTCTAATCCATAGTCATATTTTAATATTTTCGAATTGCTTCATTGCATCTCCTTCTGAACCCCTTCTGAAATCTGCAAGATAAAAAACAATTTGTCATTGAAGCAAATACGGCATGGTGCAAGATTTGTGTGGGTATGCTAAAGAAAGCTTTCAAATTTTCCTTAATCAAGTGGAAAGACTGTAAGCTTCCCGATATTCTTGCAAAATAAAAAATATGTAATTACTAATCTGTAGAATGTGTTACTGAAATACCACATTTGGGAGTTATATTTTTTCTGAATATGTATGCTGCTTGGAGTGGCTGACAGCATGTACCTGTTAAAATTGACAAAGCAAGGTCCATCTAGTTGATATGTTCCGTTTATTTTGCGGCCTTGACTAAAGAGGTTCGTGGCTCATCCTTAATAAAAAATGCGGGTATGCTCAGTCAGACATCAAGATAACTGCAAGGGAATAAAAGAGTTAAAATCTTTCATGGACCAGACAGGAAACGTATGATTTAGAGGTCAAGAAAACAATACTAACCAAGGCACGTTAAATATACTTGTTTTGTACCGATTTTACGGGCGAACAATGAAGCGAAATAAAATTATTCCACCATACCATGTGTCGGTATGTATCTTATCAAATTAATGATGCACATTCACTGATATGACTCAGAAAATGCAAGAAATCCTAATAAAAAGTTTTATTAAGCAATTAGCAAGTTAAAATTGAAGTTGAAAGTTGAATGACAAGTTTCAATTTGTATGTTTATCTTTTACAGTTCTTGTTATTCAGTGCAATTTGTTATAAACAAATTCTTATTGTTGTTGACTGTAGTGGTGACTGCCAAATACATTATTTTTACGCCAGGTTATTTTAAAATGAATAACTTTGGGTTAAATGGCAGAATATCACCATTAAGATTTTCAAAGGATATTCTACTCTTGTCAATACATGTATGTTCGACACTGTAATTATGAGAATACATTGTGATTGCCTCGTGTACGGACATTTTAAAAATAGGTTGCGTGACGAGACAAAGCTCGCATGCTTAGGAGTATTATGTTTGGATGGTTCTGTTCTATAAAAAATAGCAGTACAATGCAATGGCTAAAATTATGATTACTATGTCACAATTTTCCTTTACACAGAAGCACATAACAATCAACAACCTTTTTTAAATATAAGTTATGGTTTGGTCTATTTCAAGGTATAACTCCTCTGTATTTAGCCAAAACTATCCACGTGATGCTGCTGGCATGTCTTTATTAATAATTGTCACCACGACAATTTTTGGCTTCAGATACGGTTCCATCTAAGAGTATCTTCCAAACAGTTATTCACAGCAACAAGATTGAATTTTAAATTCTTTGTAGACAGATCATTTATTATTTCTCACTACTCCTGAAATTTCAAGCAGCCCTGGAACTAATGAGTACACAATGCACTCTGGGTCTAGGACACCGGAACCACTAAAAAAGCTTTGTCGAAGCCAGGATAGTCCAAATTCACCATAGGCAGTGAAAAAAGGAAAGCTATGCCCTTAATTTACAATTCCTCAAGAAAATTACGTTTTCTGATGAAACAACTAGCACTCGCCTTCGGTCACTTGGTATTAGCATGCATAAGAACATCATGGCAGAAGCTAAAAAAGTATTGGAATTACCGAAATTACCCCGTCGAACAAGATGCAGGTAGAGTGAAAGCGATTTTATTGTTATCGATATTTCTTTGAAGGGTATTAGACAGTAAGACAAGAAAACTGCACTTCATAGCCTCCAGAACTGTTACGAATTGTAACCTTGCTTTTTCTTCGTATGTACCAAGGGAAATAAATCAAAGTTATTGTCAATATTCCTTTCAGAGAAACAATCAATACAATGCACTGAGCCACCAGAAAATACGGAAGAAAGTGACATGCCAACAGTGCTTTATTGGTCAGAGAGAGGCCCTGTGGAACACAATAAATTGCCACAGTTGCAGAGCTTCTGTAACGCGATTGAATGCACAGAACCGCCATCATTTGTAGAGGGTGTATTACCCCTAGAACCTACAGAAGAAAGTACACTTCTGCCACTGCATTATTTGTCAGAGAGGGGCCCAGTAGAGCACAACAAACTTCCACTGTTTCAGAGGTTTCGTAACCCGGTAGAATGCACTGAAATCCCTTGAGCTGTACACGAGGTATCGCAGGATCAGTTATCAACATTTAAAAGAAGTCGAGTACATCGCTACGAGCCTCATTTATCAAAGTACTGGACTGACGATGTAAGCAACATTCAGTTTTAAGGGAAATACTTTGCTAAATGGACTTCAAATAGGCTAATTTTTAACTATATTGCGAAAAGGCATATTAAACTTATTAATGAATTCGATTATGTTGACCCATCTTTAGTTTAGACTGCTGTGCTTAGATAATATTATATGTCCCCATTGAGATTGCATATTGCCACGTTTCTTGGGGACATGTTTTTAATTTATAAACTAGTACTGGGAGCCAGTAGATCAGCTGTAATGCAATGGTTCTTATATCAAGTAACTTCAATTTCAAGTATGGCAAATTTGATATCCCAGCTGTTATACTGAAAAGGCCAGGAATTATCTTTATCAGCAATCACTAAAATAATCACGATTTTCTAATTTCTATACTTGGATAATATTATATTCACTATCGAAAATGGGTGCATTGCAGACAAACTTCATGTTCCGTTTGGAAATGTAGTCAGTGGAACAATTTAACTGCATTAAATTGGTCCATAGATAAATATAGTATTCAGCGACTATGCCACTGTTTAAATTTGACGCAAAATGGTGTAGCAGACATAAATTTATTTTGTTCCCACAGTATTTGATTGAGCTCGTTCGACGGTGTTCAACTAGCCTCCATTTTCATATATAGCTGAAAACAAAGTTTTTGTTAGCTATTTTCTGCAATGGACAAGTAGTGCAACATGTGTAGATCAAGAAGATCATAGTACAGTCTAATAGAACTGTAACAAGTTTCAATAATTAACAGCTGGGACAATAAATACATGACTATTTTGTCATTTCATCTATTGTAACCTTAATAAGTTTTTTTTACAGTTTAAAAGTTGTATAACAAATTTATGTTTTCTCTTTCCTTTAAGGTTAGAGATAGAAAATCTTGTATGGGTTATTTTTTATATATCAACCAACTCTCAAATCAAAAATAATGATTGTTTTTAAACTGCTCTCTGCTTTTGGAGGAGGTAGCAATTAAAGGCCTACTAATAAATATCATACTAGTCGATCTGATTCGGTAACGATTTCAAAAGGCTTAGAGACGTACGATGTAGAAATATCTTTTTTATTTACTATACAAGAAGTGGGCTTTTATAAAAGCACCTTGAAAATCCTTATTTTAATATACATTATTATGCATTATTTCAATATAATAGTGTGAGCTTATTTTATTACTTTTACAGTATTATATTTGGAATATAATGAAGAACAGTCACGTAGACAATGAATCAGAGAATAACAAAATATCCCTGCAATCACTGTAAACATTTTTGCATTTGGAGTGAGCATAATTGCCTCGTTTTAACATTTATTTTACTACTTGTTACGTAAACCGAATACGACAAGAAATAATACTAACAATTTTCAATATTTTTAAAAGAGATTAGAAAATTATAATAACCAAGGAACGCTGAATTCACTTGTTCTGTACCGATTACAGTACTGAATACACTTGTTCTGTAGTAAAACGCGATGACATTTTTCTACTATAGCACGTGTCGGTATATATTTTATTAAATTCACGATGCACATTCACTGATATGCCTGAGAAAATGCAAGAAATCCTAACACGAAATTTCCAGCAATCAGCGAGTATAAACAAGTGAATGTCAAGTTTCAATTTTTATGTTTATCTCTTACAGTTCTTCGTTAGTTAGTGAAAATAATTTGGCGTAAATAAATTGTTATTGCTGTTGATTGTAGTGTTTACTGCCAAATACTTTATTTTTTTTTATGGCAGGCTATTTGCACATGCATAGCTTTGTCTTAAATGGCATAATATCACCGTAAAGACTTTTTAAGGATATTCTAATCGTGTCAATATATTGGACACTGCACTTACGAGAATACATTTTGCTTGCCTCGTGTGCAGACATTAAATAGGTTAATTAAAGAGACAAAGCTCGCCTGCAAAGGAGTATTATGTTTTGATGGCTCTGTTCCATAAGAAACAGCTGTACAATGTAATGGCTAAAATTATGATTACTATGTCACAATTTTCCCTTACCCAGAAGCTCATAACATTCAACAACTTTTTTTAAATATTTGTTATGTTCTTGTCTGTTCCAAGGTATAACTCCTCTGTATTTAGCCAGAACTATCCACGTGTTGCTGCAGGCATGCTTTCATCGTTAATTGTCAACATGACAATTTTTGGATTTAGATATGGCTCCATTTAAGAGTATCTTTCAAACATTTAATCAAAGCAACAAGATTGAATTTTAAATTCTTTGTAGACTGATCATTTATTATTTCTCACTACTCCTGAAATTTCAAGCAGCCCTGGAACTACTGAGTACACAATGCACTCTGGGTCTAGGACACCGGAACCACCAAAAAAGCTTTGTCGAAGCCAGGATAGTCCAAATTCACCATAGGCAGTGAAAAAAGGAAAGCTATGCCCTTAATTTACAATTCCTCAAGAAAATTTCGTTTTCTGATGAAACAACTAGCACTCGCCTTCGGTCACTTGGTTTTAGCATGCATAAGAACATCATGGCAGAAGCTAAAAAAATATTGGATTTACCGAAATTACCCCGTCGAACAAGATGCAGGTACACTGAAAGCGATTTTATTGTTATCGATATTTCTTTGAAGGGTAGTAGACAAAAGGACAAGAAAACTGCACTTCATAGCCTCCAGAACTGTACAAATTGTAACCTTGCTTTTTCTTCGTATGTACCAAGACGAAATAAATCAAAGTTATTGTCAATATTCCTTTCAGAGAAACAATCAATACAATGCACTGAGCCACCAGAAAATACGGAAGAAAGTGACATGCCAACAGTGCTTTATTGGTCAGAGAGAGGCCCTGTGGAACACAATAAACTGCCACAGTTGCAGAGCTTTTGTAACTCGATTGAATGCACAGAACCGCCATCATTTGTAGAGGGTGTATTACCCCTAGAAACTACAGAAGAAAGTACACTTCTGCCACTGCATTATTTGTCAGAGAGGGGCCCAGTAGAGCACAACGAACTTCCACTGTTTCTGGGGTTTCGTAACCCGGTAGAATGCACTGAAATCCCTTGAGCTGCACGTGAGGAATCGCAGGATCAGTTATCAGCATTTAAAAGAAGTTGAGTACATCGCTACGAGCCTCATTTATCGAAGTACTGGACTGACGATGTAAGCAACACTTCAGTTTTAAGCGAAATACTTTGCTAAATAAACTTCAAATAGGCTAAATTTTAACAATATTGCGAAAAAGCATATTAAACTTATTAATGAATTCGATTATGTTGACCCATCTTTAGTTTAGACTGCTGTGCTTAGATAATATTATATGTCCCCATTGAGATTGCATATTGCCACTTTTCTTGGGGACATGTTTTTGGTTTATAAACGTAGTGGGAGCCAGTAGATCAGCTGTAATGCAATGGTTCTTATATCAAGTGAATTCGATTTCAAGTATGGCAAATTTGATATTCCAGCACGTTATTAAAACGCCATGAATTATCTTTATCAGCAATTACTAGAATAATCACGATTTTCTAAAATACTATGTACACTATATGTACAAAAATGGGTGCATTGCAGCGTTTCGTCTGGAAATGTAGTTAGTGGAGCAATTTAATTGCATTTAATTGGTCCAGAGTTTATTTTAGTATTCAGCAAATAACTTAATTTTGTGTATTCGAACATGCCACTGTTTAAATTTGACGCAAAATAATGTAGTAGACATATTTTTATTTTGTTCCCACAGCATTTGATTGAGCTCGTTCGATGGTGTTCAACTAGCCTCCATTTTCATTTATAGCTGAGCAAAAAATTTAGCTTTAGTTAGCAATTTTCTGCAATGGACCAGTGGTGCAACAAGTGTAGAACAAGTAGATCATAGTACAGTCTCATAGAACTGTAATAAATTTCAATAATTAACAGCTGGGACAATAATACATGGCTATTTTGACATTTTATCTATTATAACTTCAATGTGTCTTTTACAAGTTAAGAAATTGTATTTCAAATTTATCTCTTCTCTTCCTTCTATAGTAACCGATGGAAAATGTTGTAGGGGTTATTTTTTTTTATTTCAACCGACTACCAAATCTAAAATATGAGTGTTTTAAACTGCTGTGCTTTGCTCAATGCTTTTGGAGGAGGTAGCACTTAAAGGCCTATTTAAATATCATACTAGTTGATCTAATTCAGCAACGATTTCAAAAGGCTTAGAAACATAGGATATAGTGATATCTTTTGTATTGTTTATACATGAAGTCAGGTTTTATAAAACAAAGTTAAAAAAATCCTTAGTTTGATATAATTATGTACTATTATTTGTCAGTCACATAAATAATAAATCAGAGAATAAACAAATATTACTGAAATCACTGTAAACACCTTTTGCCTTTGATGTGAGCACAATTGCCTCGTTCTTAAACTGAAACTTAACCACAAAGTTTTGAGCCTTAATTGCTGTCGTCATACGATGTACAGGTATTCCTATTCACTTATTAAATTTAAAAAAAAAATAGATTCAGTAACACAGAATAACTGGATACTTCGTGATCTTCATACTGTTGCAGTTTTAACAGTATTCTTTTTCGCAACTGCAAGTTCAAAGTAGTTTTTTGTTCGACGAGGGAAGAATATACAGCTGGAAACGATTTAGACTTTCGGAACGAACGATACATTTTAAAGCGTCTGAAAGGCTTTATAGTGCTTTTTGATGTATGTATAAAACCGACAATAAACAAAAAAGTCACTTTATTCATATAGAAATTTCGCTTGACTGTTTGTATCAAATTTCTGGTCAAATTTTTCTTACACGAATTCCAGAGTGTTAACGCAAGTTCCATCACAAGAACTGTTTTAAATGCTTTGTTTATACATATTGTATTGTTAATAAAAAGTTCAAGAGCACACAAGGACTACCTTTCTACCTAGTCCCTTTGCACAAATTTAGACAACGTTTTATATTTGGTATTATCGTTCGAGAGGTACAAACCCGGAGTGTTTAACCTTGTTTTTGCGTTGTGATTTGTTTGACATGTATTCTGGTTTGAACGACTGGCAACACGTACCTGATAAAATTGACAAAGCAAGGTGCATGTCGTATTTCATGTTTTCCATGCTCTACTCTCCAGAAAACTTCGTCGCTCATCGTCACTTTCAAGCCTGGTTGGTTTGTTCACTCAGACGTTAAGATAACTGCAAGACAACAAAACCAATTAACAATTGAACCCTTAAAACTTCCATGGACTGGGCAGTAGCTTTTAATTTAAAGGTCAAGAAAATTATTCTAAATAAAAATGTAGGTGGTGCACCTCGCTGACTAGTTAACAATATATCTCATGGGCAACTTGGTGGAATTTATACAAAAGTATTGAAAACACCCTGCTGGACACTTCTCCGTGTTAATATCATAACTACTTCTTGGTAATGATTGTGTTGGGTAACACGAACAGAACAAAATTATTATAACTTTCTGAAAAAATATATCAACTAAAGGAACAAGAAGGAACAAGAAAGAAAATTGAATTAAGACGTATGCTAACTTATAAATTTCTGTATTGATTAACAGGCAGCTAGTGAAGTAGGGATAGTGCGCAATTATTTTATATAATGTTTATAATTTATTGAATTTATAATGTACGTTTAGTGATGTGCCTGGGATAATACAATAATTCCAAATATTAAAATTTAGCAGTCTAAGAATAAAACCAAGTGAAAGTTAAGTTTAAATCTACATGTTTATCATTATTTAGTGCCAATTTTGTGGCATAAATTAATTGTTGTTATTGTTGCTGTTGACTACCTGCACATTACGTTATTCTTATACCAGATTTCTTTTGAATGTGTTGCCTTGGCTTAAATAGTAGAACATCTTAATAAAGTTTTTTCTAACGATATTATGTTCTTGTCCATATGCCTGGTGGGATTATGTTTTGGTAGCCTCTTGTGCAGACAGAAAGAACAGGCAAAAGAACGTCTGCGCAGGAGAGAAATATAAATTTTGTCAGCTGAATGTTATAAAACTTAACAGCAACTAGATTGCAATGCTTAAAATAATGATTAATATATTACAAATTTATGCTGCTCAGAAAGCGGCACAGCTTTCGTAAACATAAGTGGTGATTTTGTCTCTGTTGCAAAGTAAAATTCCTCTCTTTTACTCGGAATAACAACAATTTTATAACTGAGCTAAATTGGTGATCTTTGATTACATTATATTCATCAGGATCATTAGGATTGGATATTACAAAGTTGCTTGCGACATGTTTTCGTTTCCTTTTTGCTGGTAAACATGGTTAGTGCAATCGCTCAACTGCAATAGCACTGACTGAAGTGCATCAGTTCTATAAGGAGCTGTACACTTCTACTGGTGCCAATTCAGATGACCAGCGCTTCGACACCTTTGTTAATAACCCAGTTTTACCTGAAATATCTGCGGACCAGAAGCAGTCATGCGAAGGCTTATTAACAAAAGATGAGTGCTTCGCGTCTCTAAAGCAAATGGCAAAAGGAAAATCTCCCGGCTCGGACGGTCTCTCCGCTGAGTTCTACTTAGCTTTCTGGGTAAGTGTAGGGCCACAGGCAGACCACCCTATGTGTTCGCGGTTAATTATTATTTGTTGACATGAGACGAACAAAAGAAATATTGAAATCTACGGGTTACGAATAAAGCTCCGAAAATTACATATCTAAACTACATTTCGCTCTGAATATCTCACTAAAGTTAAATGAAATGTTAATCGACTCATGTGTCGTGTTTTTTTGCCTGCGCGGGCCGTTTTAAGCGCCTTTTTACTAAAATACTTTCGGCCGAAGGCCGGTAAGAGAAGAAAGGGAGACAAGGCTTGCAAGTTGGCGGCCGCCAGCAGCGACCTCCTCCACTTCAAACCAGAATTAACGCCAAACTACTGAAAATCTCACATATCTGACGACGGCTGTCGATCGGTGAGATGTTGCTCTATCTCTTCGCCGAATTTGAGCTTCATCCCTCCAACATTTTCCGAGAAATCCATGCTGAAATCATGCATACAGCTTTCTCAATATGGTCGGTGCCAAACACAGCGACCAGAAGAATTCGAAGCATGCAGACCGTTTCAAATTTAGCAATCAGCGCTACGTATCCCGCGGCACTCCACCGCGGTTCAAAATCTCAACCCGCTGATTGGTGAATTTGAAACGACCTGCATGCTTCGAATTCTTCTGGTCGCTGTGTTTGGCACCGATTATATTGAGAAAGCTGTATGCATGATTTCAGCATGGATTTTCTCGGAAAATGTTGGAGGGATGAAGCTCAAATTCGGCGAAGAGATAGAGCAACATCTCACCGATCGACAGCCGTCGTCAGATATGTGAGATTTTCAGTAGTTTGGCGTTAATTCTGGTTTGAAGTGGAGGAGGTCGCTGCTGGCGGCCGCCAACTTGCAAGCCTTGTCTCCCTTTCTTCTCTTACCGGCCTTCGGCCGAAAGTAAGTTAGTAAAAAAGGGCTTAAAACGGCCCGCGCAGGCGAAAAAACACGGCACATGAGTCGATTAACATTTCATTTAACTTAAGTGAGATATTCAGAGCGAAATGTAGTTTAGATATGTAATTTTCGGAGCTTTATTCGTCACCCTCGTAGATTTCAATATTTATTTTGTTCGTCTCATGTCAACAGATAATAATTAACCACGAACAGATAGGGTGGTCTGCCTGTGGTAGGGCAAGAATTAGTTGACAGCCTAAATTACGCTTTCGAATGCGGGGAATTAACTATTTCACAAAGAAGAGGGATAATCACTCTTATTCCGAAGAAGAATAAAGATAAAACGCTCCTCGACAACTGGAGACCAATCTCGCTGTTGAACACTGATTACAAAATCGCTACTAGAGCAATAGCTTCGAGAATATCTAAAATATTGCCAAGCATTATTCACAGTGATCAAACGGGTTATGTGAAAAAGCGTTTTATTGGACAAAATATTCGCCTAATTTCAGATGTTATTGAACGTTGTCAATACATGAGGACTCCTGGCATTGCGCTTTTTCTAGATTTCAGGAAGGCTTTCGACAGCATTGAATGGTCTTTTTTATTCAGAGCATTAAAAACTTTTGGTTTTGGAGATCTGCTAGTTAAATGGATCAAAACATTTTACACTAACCCACAAAGCTGTGTTACCAACAATGGCTTTGCAACACCCTTTTTTTCTCTGGAGCGTGGTGTTAGACAGGGGTGCCCCCTTTCTGGAATTCTTTTTGTTATTGGGGTGGAGCTTCTAGCAGGCGCTATTAGAAGCGACAAATCGATAAAGGGCCTATCGCTTAACTCAAAGGAATTTAAATTATCCCAGTACGCTGATGATACTACCTGCCTTGTTGAAGATACTACATCAGCCAGCAACCTGTTCAAAAAGCTGGATTTGTTTAGACTGTGCTCGGGGCTCGAGCTAAATAGGTCCAAAACGGAGGCATTATGGTTAGGTCCAAACAAGAACAGAACCGACACACCCTTTGGTATTCGCTGGCCTGAGAATTATGTTAATGCTCTTGGTGTCTGCTTTACAACAGACCAGAACATCTCTGATAGCAAAAACTTAGAAACAAGACTGAGTTCCTTGGAAAAATGCCTTAGCGTTTGGTCGTCCAGAGACTTGACTCTGTATGGGAAAATCAACATAGTAAAATCCTTAGCACTCTCTAAATTAACATTTGTCTCAGCTGTTCTTCCCATTTCCGAACATTTTGTAAAAAGAGTTAATAAGAAAATTGTGGATTTTATCTGGAGTCACAAGAACCCAAAGATTAAAAAGACAACGATGATAGGCGAAAGAAAAGAAGGGGGTTTAGGTATGCCTGATTTCGAAATCATCAACAAATCGCTTAAAGCAGCTTGGGTTAAAAGACTATCCGCTCCTGAGTACGCTATGTGGAAATCACTGCCACTTGATTATCTGAGAGACATTGGCGGAAAACTTATTTTCGATTGCAATTTTTCACTAAAAACTCTTCCGCAACTTTCTTGTTTACCATTATTTTACAAAGACGTGCTCGATGCATGGCAGAGGATTGTGGCTCATACTCCCTTAAGCAAAAACGATGTGGAAAATGAGGTCATTTGGAACAACCGATTTATTACAATTGCGGGAAAATCTGTATTCTTTAGGCCGTGGTATGAAGCCGGAGTTAAATACATAAAAGATTTGATGTCTGAGGACGGAAATTTATTGACGTTTAACGAGTTCCAGTGTAAATTCTGTATTAAAACACACTTCTTGCAATATTTAGGGCTTTTAAATGCTATTCTCACAAGCTGGAAAATGTTGCTCAAGGGTACTTACGGGGAAACCGAAACTAACGACTGCAAAGAGAAGATTACTGACATACAAAGTATTTCAAGCAAGATGCTAAGACAACTACTAACAAAGCAAATTTTTGAGAAACCTACCTCACGGGGCAAGCTTGATAAGGCAGGTTTTTCTGCCGAGCAAATTGCATATATTTATGAGTTTCCCTTTAAGGTAACTCTCGACGTCAGAATGTCTGTTTTTCAATTTAAGATCAATCACAACATTCTGTACACAAAAAGTAGACTTTTAGAGATAAGTTAGCAGAAAATGACAAATGTTACCTTTGCAATGGCAGACAAACACTAACGCATCTTTTTGTTGAATGTGATTCAAGTAAAGTATTTTGGATTAAGTTTACTTCTTGGTGGAATTCAAAAAACAATCCGCAAGTTAATAACCTCCAACAACGCGATATTCTATTTGCTCTTCACCCTGAAAAGCAGACTTTTTTGGGTATTAATTATTGTTTGCTTGTGGCCAGACAGTACATCTATTTTGCCGCGAAAAATGAGGACCCTTTCTGTTTCACTGCTTTTCTAAAGTTTTTGAAAAACAAGCTTGGGATAGGCAAACAGAAGATTCGAGACCTAGTTACTTTATAGTTTACTTTACCTAGTTACTTTTTTTCTGTAAGTTTTTCAATTTGTATTTTGTACTATTATTATTTCTATTTATTTATTTATTATTATTATTATTATTATTATTATTTTGTTAAAAACTGTCTATTGTAAAATATTGTCTATTGTTAAACAAATAAAAAATTATTAAAAAAAAAAAATAGCACTGATTCATACCCATATTGTCTGGGTATGATGTCCTAGTACATAGTTAGAATGCCAGGGATAACCTTTATCTGCAATTCCTAAAATACAAATAAAATTTTAGAATTTCTTTTCTTAGATAATATTATATGTGCTATTAAAACGGTTTGTTGCTTAATGTTAATGTGAAAGTCTGGTCCAGACTACCATAATGTGTTGAGTTAATTTTAGGGTTGAGTGACCAACCTGTTATTGTTATAATTTAAACATGAAACTGAATTTACTAATGTTTGATGCTTTAAAGTAGTGTCCATAATCATATATAGACAAATAAAATAAAGTTGAGGGATCTTTTTTTCAAATAATGATTCCTATAATATAATATATGCGTTATTTTTATGTAATAGTGTGAGCATATTTTATTATATTACAAATTTAAATGTATTTTTTGGAAACTATAATACTATAATTACTAAATTTTTGGTTAGAATTAGTAGGTGAAGAGCCACCTAGTGGAAATACTAATAATAAAGTCTTATTAGAGAATTATTGCCTCTTCCCCAAATTTCCTCGCTACAGAAGTCAGTGAGAAGTGAGCACAGAGTTTTGAGCATAAATTAATTAATCATATAAATCGTCATACTGTAGGAAAGTCTATAACATGCTATAAAATAGAAAGCTTACTTGTATTAAGAATGGAGCTAGTAAAGAACTCTATATTCACTAAATACTATGGAAAGAACTGTTGAAAACTGCACTTCCCTGCTGATTGAATATGTGATTTATAGGTGTTCCCACGTCTTAAGTCTTAAAACTATAGATTTATGATCAATAAGATAAAAAAGTAAATTCGTCGTGTTTTCCTTACTTTTGCAGTTAAAATGATATCCTTGTCATTACAAGTTTTTTCTCTGGTCGATATTAATATAATATATTTGATTTGAAAATTTGAAGTCTTTCTCATTCGGCGATGAAAGCGTTTACTTGCAGGAAAGGGTTAAGACTTTCTGAGACGGATGGCAAAAGCAAAGGGGGCTGCAAAGCTTTGCAGTGCTTTTAAATGTATGTGTAAAAGGGCTACCTTTTGATCGATTCCGTTTTATAAAATTGTCAATCGAGAAGTACATGGAACATTTAGTGACAAGAGTGACAAGGAAGATTTTATATTAACAGACAAGAACATAAAGCATAGTTAGTAGAGGTGACATTTAACATACAATATACCGAAATGATTGCAAAATGTGTTGTTTTCGTCCCGATTAATTTTGGATTAATTTTGGCCGGCCTGGAAGGACTTAGACAGCTATTTTTATGCTCGGACATTGCTGGGGATTGGTAGGACGTAGGTGAGAAGTTTTCCAGCTGTGTTTGGGGCATAGGCTAATCGAATGGTGTGAATGCACAAAAATATCAGGATCAAGGTTCATGAAATGAAAACCGGTTTCGGTTTCCTGTTTTCATGGATACGTGCTATTTCGTCATGTAGAAATTAACCACGCGAGGAAATAGGAGACAGCTGCAAACAGGCTAAGACCGCACTCATGACCTCTACCTGACAATAATAGCGATCTCTACATTGTGCAATTTTTCCCCATAAAAACGGTTTCGGTTTCCTGTTTTCACGGATACCTACGCTACCTGATTATATTTACAGCCGTATCCTAGATTGCGTCAGCGAGGAATGTAGAAGAAGTGCTGCACGCCCTCCAGATCATGATCATGATCATGATCTCTAGATTATACATTACAGTTGTGTATAGAGTTACCTTTCCCAAGACGTATATGGCATAACAATAGCCGCTAATAGCATATTAAACGGCCACAATGCATCGCAAAGAAAATGATAAGATAGGTCCTAGCGGGTCGAGTATTTTGGCAATATTTTGTTTGGGCGATCGAACTATCTTGCTTCGCGTTTGGATACTATTAATTCTTGAGTCACAGGTTCACTTTACGTTTCGCTTTCTTAAGGTTCCATTTAATTAAGATTCCAATCAAGTTAATATCGATGAAGATCATAAAAGCCTTCCAGAAAGCAATTCTTTCGTTTTCTGCGGTGCCGCTGCTAAAATTCATTCGCTCTACAATTGGCATCGATACCGTTTGTATTGTGCGTACTGCAGTGCTATAAATACACTGTAAAGTTTGTTTTGCTGACTCAGCTTATTTGTACATGACCCACCGAGACGGAAACGTCAGGACAAGCACGGAAATATAAAACGCGATTAAACATTCTTCCTCCTAAGCGCCGCTTGACTGATTTTACATACCAAGTCGAAGCAGACGTGTAAATTTACAGATGCCATATTATGCCATTCCATTCAATTTCTTGGGTTATCTACCCAAAACTTTTTCTTAACATATTAGCGAGTCAATGTTATGATTTTGTAATATTACCAAAATTGTATGGGAGTATCAAAGTGGCAGTCAGATCGACAGCGCGAGAAACAGAGAAACAATTTGGTGTTGAGTTTCTGTCGGGCCTTGATCTTTCTTTTTTATCAAGCAGACTAGTACTCTCTATTTATACAGGGAACTTGGGAACTTGTATCACTAAACTGAAGTCTCCAAGGCAAGAGTTTCGACAAACGGTCCATCCAACTTCAAGACGGATTTTGTGTCGTTATCAATTCTTTCCCTCCGTTGTTCCGCCTAGTTACAGTTTGGCATCGCAATTGGCATCGATACCGTTTGTATTGTGCGTACTGCAGTGCTATAAATACACTGTAAAGTTTGTTTTGCTGACTCAGCTTATTTGTACATGACCCACCGAGACGAAAACGTCAAGACAAGCACGCAAATATAAAACGCGATTAAACATTCTTCCTCCTAAGCGCCGCTTGACTGATTTTACATACCAAGTCGAAGCAGACGTGTAAATTTACAGATGCCATATTATGCCATTCCATTCAATTTCTTGGGTTATCTACCCAAAACTTTTTCTTAACATATTAGCGAGTCAATGTTATGATTTTGTAATATTACCAAAACTGTATGGGAGTATCAAAGTGGCAGTCAGATCGACAGCGCGAGAAACAGAGAAACAATTTGGTGTTGAGTTTCTGTCGGGCCTTGATCTTTCTTTTTTATCAAGCAGACTAGTACTCTCTATTTATACAGGGAACTTGGGAACTTGTATCACTAAACTGAAGTCTCCAAGGCAAGAGTTTCGACAAACGGTCCATCCGACTTCAAGACAGATTTTGTGTCGTTATCAATTCTTTCCCTCCGTTGTTCCGCCTAAGTTACAGTTTGGTCAGTTACCTGTTTGCAATGTTTCTAACTCGATGATGTAGGCATGTCACACCATATCATTTAGTAGTTAATGTTGAACTCACCTGTAGTACGGGTTGCAAGAGAGGAGAAGCTCCGACCACAATGCGAGAATGCGAGAAAATCGAGAACCTCGTATGTGTAGCGCCAGCCAGCGCCAGTGCAAGCACATGAAATCGATCTGAAGTTCAATAGATACATGACATTCGATATTCTCCTGCAATAGACATTACACTCGATATTCTTCGTCATGTAGAAATTTACCACGCGAGGAAATAGGAGACAGCTGCACACAGGCTAGGACCGCACTCATGACCTCTACCTGACAATAATAGCGATCTCTACATTGTGCAATTTTTCCCCATAAAAACGGTTTCGGTTTCCTGTTTTCACGGATACCTACGCTACCTGATTATATTTACAGCCGTATCCTAGATTGCGTCAGCGAGGAATGTAGAAGAAGTGCTGCACGCCCTCCAGATCATGATCATGATCTCTAGATTATACATTACAGTTGTGTATAGAGTTACCTTTCCCAAGACGTATATGGCATAACAATAGCCGCTAATAGCATATTAAACGGCCACAATGCATCGCAAAGAAAATGATAAGATAGGTCCTAGCGGGTCGAGTATTTTGGCAATATTTTGTTTGGGCGATCGAACTATCTTGCTTCGCGTTTGGATACTATTAATTCTTGAGTCACAGGTTCACTTTACGTTTCGCTTTCTTAAGGTTCCATTTAATTAAGATTCCAATCAAGTTAATATCGATGAAGATCATAAAAGCCTTCCAGAAAGCAATTCTTTCGTTTTCTGTGCCGCTGCTAAAATTCATTCGCTCTACAATTGGCATCGATACCGTTTGTATTGTGCGTACTGCAGTGCTATAAATACACTGTAAAGTTTGTTTTGCTGACTCAGCTTATTTGTACATGACCCACCGAGACGGAAACGTCAGGACAAGCACGGAAATATAAAACGCGATTAAACATTCTTCCTCCTAAGCGCCGCTTGACTGATTTTACATACCAAGTCGAAGCAGACGTGTAAATTTACAGATGCCATATTATGCCATTCCATTCAATTTCTTGGGTTATCTACCCAAAACTTTTTCTTAACATATTAGCGAGTCAATGTTATGATTTTGTAATATTACCAAAATTGTATGGGAGTATCAAAGTGGCAGTCAGATCGACAGCGCGAGAAACAGAGAAACAATTTGGTGTTGAGTTTCTGTCGGGCCTTGATCTTTCTTTTTTATCAAGCAGACTAGTACTCTCTATTTATACAGGGAACTTGGGAACTTGTATCACTAAACTGAAGTCTCCAAGGCAAGAGTTTCGACAAACGGTCCATCCAACTTCAAGACGGATTTTGTGTCGTTATCAATTCTTTCCCTCCGTTGTTCCGCCTAGTTACAGTTTGGCATCGCAATTGGCATCGATACCGTTTGTATTGTGCGTACTGCAGTGCTATAAATACACTGTAAAGTTTGTTTTGCTGACTCAGCTTATTTGTACATGACCCACCGAGACGAAAACGTCAAGACAAGCACGCAAATATAAAACGCGATTAAACATTCTTCCTCCTAAGCGCCGCTTGACTGATTTTACATACCAAGTCGAAGCAGACGTGTAAATTTACAGATGCCATATTATGCCATTCCATTCAATTTCTTGGGTTATCTACCCAAAACTTTTTCTTAACATATTAGCGAGTCAATGTTATGATTTTGTAATATTACCAAAACTGTATGGGAGTATCAAAGTGGCAGTCAGATCGACAGCGCGAGAAACAGAGAAACAATTTGGTGTTGAGTTTCTGTCGGGCCTTGATCTTTCTTTTTTATCAAGCAGACTAGTACTCTCTATTTATACAGGGAACTTGGGAACTTGTATCACTAAACTGAAGTCTCCAAGGCAAGAGTTTCGACAAACGGTCCATCCGACTTCAAGACAGATTTTGTGTCGTTATCAATTCTTTCCCTCCGTTGTTCCGCCTAAGTTACAGTTTGGTCAGTTACCTGTTTGCAATGTTTCTAACTCGATGATGTAGGCATGTCACACCATATCATTTAGTAGTTAATGTTGAACTCACCTGTAGTACGGGTTGCAAGAGAGGAGAAGCTCCGACCACAATGCGAGAATGCGACAAAATCGAGAACCTCGTATGTGTAGCGCCAGCCAGCGCCAGTGCAAGCACATGAAATCGATCTGAAGTTCAATAGATACATGACATTCGATATTCTCCTGCAATAGACATTACACTCGATATTCTTCGTCATGTAGAAATTTACCACGCGAGGAAATAGGAGACAGCTGCACACAGGCTAGGACCGCACTCATGACCTCTACCTGACAATAATAGCGATCTCTACATTGTGCAATTTTTCCCCATAAAAACGGTTTCGGTTTCCTGTTTTCACGGATACCTACGCTACCTGATTATATTTACAGCCGTATCCTAGATTGCGTCAGCGAGGAATGTAGAAGAAGTGCTGCACGCCCTCCAGATCATGATCATGATCTCTAGATTATACATTACAGTTGTGTATAGAGTTACCTTTCCCAAGACGTATATGGCATAACAATAGCCGCTAATAGCATATTAAACGGCCACAATGCATCGCAAAGAAAATGATAAGATAGGTCCTAGCGGGTCGAGTATTTTGGCAATATTTTGTTTGGGCGATCGAACTATCTTGCTTCGCGTTTGGATACTATTAATTCTTGAGTCACAGGTTCACTTTACGTTTCGCTTTCTTAAGGTTCCATTTAATTAAGATTCCAATCAAGTTAATATCGATGAAGATCATAAAAGCCTTCCAGAAAGCAATTCTTTCGTTTTCTGTGCCGCTGCTAAAATTCATTCGCTCTACAATTGGCATCGATACCGTTTGTATTGTGCGTACTGCAGTGCTATAAATACACTGTAAAGTTTGTTTTGCTGACTCAGCTTATTTGTACATGACCCACCGAGACGGAAACGTCAGGACAAGCACGGAAATATAAAACGCGATTAAACATTCTTCCTCCTTAAAGCGCCGCTTGACTGATTTTACATACCAAGTCGAAGCAGACGTGTAAATTTACAGATG
Organism: Meandrina meandrites; assembly: GCA_963693305.1. Classification (NCBI taxonomy): domain Eukaryota; kingdom Metazoa; phylum Cnidaria; class Anthozoa; order Scleractinia; family Meandrinidae; genus Meandrina; species Meandrina meandrites. Next base: position 23,771,730 of record OY855911.1, on the reverse strand, counting down.
CCATATTATGCCATTCCATTCAATTTCTTGGGTTATCTACCCAAAACTTTTTCTTAACATATTAGCGAGTCAATGTTATGATTTTGTAATATTACCAAAACTGTATGGGAGTATCAAAGTGGCAGTCAGATCGACAGCGCGAGAAACAGAGAAACAATTTGGTGTTGAGTTTCTGTCGGGCCTTGATCTTTCTTTTTTATCAAGCAGACTAGTACTCTCTATTTATACAGGGAACTTGGGAACTTGTATCACTAAACTGAAGTCTCCAAGGCAAGAGTTTCGACAAACGGTCCATCCGACTTCAAGACAGATTTTGTGTCGTTATCAATTCTTTCCCTCCGTTGTTCCGCCTAAGTTACAGTTTGGTCAGTTACCTGTTTGCAATGTTTCTAACTCGATGATGTAGGCATGTCACACCATATCATTTAGTAGTTAATGTTGAACTCACCTGTAGTACGGGTTGCAAGAGAGGAGAAGCTCCGACCACAATGCGAGAATGCGACAAAATCGAGAACCTCGTATGTGTAGCGCCAGCCAGCGCCAGTGCAAGCACATGAAATCGATCTGAAGTTCAATAGATACATGACATTCGATATTCTCCTGCAATAGACATTACACTCGATATTCTTCGTCATGTAGAAATTTACCACGCGAGGAAATAGGAGACAACTGCACGCAGGCTAGGACCGCACTCATGACCTCTACCTGACAATAATAGCGATCTCTACATTGTGCAATTTTTCCCCATAAAAACGGTTTCGGTTTCCTGTTTTCACGGATACCTACGCTACCTGATTATATTTACAGCCGTATCCTAGATTGCGTCAGCGAGGAATGTAGAAGAAGTGCTGCACGCCCTCCAGATCATGATCATGATCTCTAGATTATACATTACAGTTGTGTATAGAGTTACCTTTCCCAAGACGTATATGGCATAACAATAGCCGCTAATAGCATATTAAACGGCCACAATGCATCGCAAAGAAAATGATAAGATAGGTCCTAGCGGGTCGAGTATTTTGGCAATATTTTGTTTGGGCGATCGAACTATCTTGCTTCGCGTTTGGATACTATTAATTCTTGAGTCACAGGTTCACTTTACGTTTCGCTTTCTTAAGGTTCCATTTAATTAAGATTCCAATCAAGTTAATATCGATGAAGATCATAAAAGCCTTCCAGAAAGCAATTCTTTCGTTTTCTGTGCCGCTGCTAAAATTCATTCGCTCTACAATTGGCATCGATACCGTTTGTATTGTGCGTACTGCAGTGCTATAAATACACTGTAAAGTTTGTTTTGCTGACTCAGCTTATTTGTACATGACCCACCGAGACGGAAACGTCAGGACAAGCACGGAAATATAAAACGCGATTAAACATTCTTCCTCCTTAAAGCGCCGCTTGACTGATTTTACATACCAAGTCGAAGCAGACGTGTAAATTTACAGATGCCATATTATGCCATTCCATTCAATTTCTTGGGTTATCTACCCAAAACTTTTTCTTAACATATTAGCGAGTCAATGTTATGATTTTGTAATATTACCAAAACTGTATGGGAGTATCAAAGTGGCAGTCAGATCGACAGCGCGAGAAACAGAGAAACAATTTGGTGTTGAGTTTCTGTCGGGCCTTGATCTTTCTTTTTTATCAAGCAGACTAGTACTCTCTATTTATACAGGGAACTTGGGAACTTGTATCACTAAACTGAAGTCTCCAAGGCAAGAGTTTCGACAAACGGTCCATCCAACTTCAAGACGGATTTTGTGTCGTTATCAATTCTTTCCCTCCGTTGTTCCGCCTAGTTACAGTTTGGCATCGCAATTGGCATCGATACCGTTTGTATTGTGCGTACTGCAGTGCTATAAATACACTGTAAAGTTTGTTTTGCTGACTCAGCTTATTTGTACATGACCCACCGAGACGAAAACGTCAAGACAAGCACGCAAATATAAAACGCGATTAAACATTCTTCCTCCTAAGCGCCGCTTGACTGATTTTACATACCAAGTCGAAGCAGACGTGTAAATTTACAGATGCCATATTATGCCATTCCATTCAATTTCTTGGGTTATCTACCCAAAACTTTTTCTTAACATATTAGCGAGTCAATGTTATGATTTTGTAATATTACCAAAACTGTATGGGAGTATCAAAGTGGCAGTCAGATCGACAGCGCGAGAAACAGAGAAACAATTTGGTGTTGAGTTTCTGTCGGGCCTTGATCTTTCTTTTTTATCAAGCAGACTAGTACTCTCTATTTATACAGGGAACTTGGGAACTTGTATCACTAAACTGAAGTCTCCAAGGCAAGAGTTTCGACAAACGGTCCATCCAACTTCAAGACGGATTTTGTGTCGTTATCAATTCTTTCCCTCCGTTGTTCCGCCTAGTTACAGTTTGGCATCGCAATTGGCATCGATACCGTTTGTATTGTGCGTACTGCAGTGCTATAAATACACTGTAAAGTTTGTTTTGCTGACTCAGCTTATTTGTACATGACCCACCGAGACGAAAACGTCAAGACAAGCACGCAAATATAAAACGCGATTAAACATTCTTCCTCCTAAGCGCCGCTTGACTGATTTTACATACCAAGTCGAAGCAGACGTGTAAATTTACAGATGCCATATTATGCCATTCCATTCAATTTCTTGGGTTATCTACCCAAAACTTTTTCTTAACATATTAGCGAGTCAATGTTATGATTTTGTAATATTACCAAAACTGTATGGGAGTATCAAAGTGGCAGTCAGATCGACAGCGCGAGAAACAGAGAAACAATTTGGTGTTGAGTTTCTGTCGGGCCTTGATCTTTCTTTTTTATCAAGCAGACTAGTACTCTCTATTTATACAGGGAACTTGGGAACTTGTATCACTAAACTGAAGTCTCCAAGGCAAGAGTTTCGACAAACGGTCCATCCGACTTCAAGACAGATTTTGTGTCGTTATCAATTCTTTCCCTCCGTTGTTCCGCCTAAGTTACAGTTTGGTCAGTTACCTGTTTGCAATGTTTCTAACTCGATGATGTAGGCATGTCACACCATATCATTTAGTAGTTAATGTTGAACTCACCTGTAGTACGGGTTGCAAGAGAGGAGAAGCTCCGACCACAATGCGAGAATGCGACAAAATCGAGAACCTCGTATGTGTAGCGCCAGCCAGCGCCAGTGCAAGCACATGAAATCGATCTGAAGTTCAATAGATACATGACATTCGATATTCTCCTGCAATAGACATTACACTCGATATTCTTCGTCATGTAGAAATTTACCACGCGAGGAAATAGGAGACAGCTGCACACAGGCTAGGACCGCACTCATGACCTCTACCTGACAATAATAGCGATCTCTACATTGTGCAATTTTTCCCCATAAAAACGGTTTCGGTTTCCTGTTTTCACGGATACCTACGCTACCTGATTATATTTACAGCCGTATCCTAGATTGCGTCAGCGAGGAATGTAGAAGAAGTGCTGCACGCCCTCCAGATCATGATCATGATCTCTAGATTATACATTACAGTTGTGTATAGAGTTACCTTTCCCAAGACGTGTATGGCATAACAATAGCCGCTAATAGCATATTAAACGGCCACAATGCATCGCAAAGAAAATGATAAGATAGGTCCTAGCGGGTCGAGTATTTTGGCAATATTTTGTTTGGGCGATCGAACTATCTTGCTTCGCGTTTGGATACTATTAATTCTTGAGTCACAGGTTCACTTTACGTTTCGCTTTCTTAAGGTTCCATTTAATTAAGATTCCAATCAAGTTAATATCGATGAAGATCATAAAAGCCTTCCAGAAAGCAATTCTTTCGTTTTCTGCGGTGCCGCTGCTAAAATTCATTCGCTCTACAATTGGCATCGATACCGTTTGTATTGTGCGTACTGCAGTGCTATAAATACACTGTAAAGTTTGTTTTGCTGACTCAGCTTATTTGTACATGACCCACCGAGACGAAAACGTCAAGACAAGCACGCAAATATAAAACGCGATTAAACATTCTTCCTCCTAAGCGCCGCTTGACTGATTTTACATACCAAGTCGAAGCAGACGTGTAAATTTACAGATGCCATATTATGCCATTCCATTCAATTTCTTGGGTTATCTACCCAAAACTTTTTCTTAACATATTAGCGAGTCAATGTTATGATTTTGTAATATTACCAAAACTGTATGGGAGTATCAAAGTGGCAGTCAGATCGACAGCGCGAGAAACAGAGAAACAATTTGGTGTTGAGTTTCTGTCGGGCCTTGATCTTTCTTTTTTATCAAGCAGACTAGTACTCTCTATATATACAGGGAACTTGGGAACTTGTATCCCTAAACGTAAGTCTCCAAGGCAAGAGTTTCGACAAACGGTCCATCCGACTTCAAGACAGATTTTGTGTCGTTATCAATTCTTTCCCTCCGTTGTTCCGCCTAAGTTACAGTTTGGTCAGTTACCTGTTTGCAATGTTTCTAACTCGATGATGTAGGCATGTCACATTATATCATTTAGTAGTTAATGTTGAACTCACCTGTAGTACGGGTTGCAAGAGAGGAGAAGCTCCGACCACAATGCGAGAATGCGAGAAAATCGAGAACCTCGTATGTGTAGCGCCAGCCAGCGCCAGTGCAAGCACATGAAATCGATCTGCAATAGACATGACATTCGATATTCTCCTACAATAGACATGACATTCGATATTCTCCTACAATAGACACGTGTTGCTACGTCATCAACTCATTGCACGTGACTCAAATGGGTAAACAAACACGCGTTCAGCTCGAAGTGAAGTATTGTGCGCGATAAGGTTACGATATGGTGGATTACTGCTGTGTGTATAACTGCTTTAACAACTCTACTAAGGAAGGATTATCTTTCCCGGTTTTCCCAGCGATAAAAAACTCGTCAAGGTAACCGTAATTTGATCGCTAAAATACGATCCGACCTACGCTTTGCCTACGATTTACATTTACAACATTATTGATGAACTTGAAACATTCAGTTACTAAAGCTTGCGCTTGTTACATTGTCGCTTTACAGTATGGATTTCAAGAATTAGAAGAGATCCTAAAAAAAGATTTCACGGTATCAGTTTGTTCGGAGCATTTTCAAAAAGAGGATTTTGTGTGCCTTGACACAAGTTCAAGAAGACTGAAACCGGGCGCTTCCCCATCAGTTTTCAGCTGGACGAGAAAGGCTCCTGAGCGATCGCTTCCAGAGAAGAAAAATACAGATAGAAAAGCTGAAAGCTGTCTTTGACGCAAATTTAGCTGAGACTGCTTCAGAGGGTGAAGGCGAATTCGATCTAACAAATAAATAAGATTTCTTTTCGAGAGCTACTCAAGTAAATGTTGAGATGCCCTGCGAGCACAGATTTTCTGTAAATGTTTAGTTGGCTCTAGCGGATACTAGAGCAAGCGAAGAGAACTACTTCAATCATTTAGCTATGAGATTTAGAGTTGCAGAAGCAACAGTATCCAATACCTTTTTCAGGTGGCTTAACTTTTTGTACATCTCAAGATATGACCACATAGGAGGGTGATATTGGAGAACATGCCAAAAAGGTTCAGGGAGGATTACCCGAACAATATTATAATCATAGATTGCACTGAGTTGAAAATCCAGTGCCCATCTTCACTCGTACTTCAGTCACAAATTCATTCAAATTACAAATCCATTACTTGAAATCTCTTGTGGGGGTTGATTCAAAGCGAGGTTTTATGATTGTTTTGCAGCTGTACACAGGTTCAATATCTGATAAACAAATTTTCACAAGGAGTGGATTTCTTGTGGTACTATCAGGAAAGAAAGATGTATCCGACCTTAATGATGGTGACAGTATCATGGCAGATAAAGGCTTTTATATTGAAGAAGACTTAAAGAAAGTAGGAATTCAACTGAACATTCCTCCCTTCCTAGAAGAAAAAATCGCAGTATAATGAGAATGAGGCCATTAAAACACACACTATTGCAGAGCACAGGATTAATGTAGAAAGACCTTTAGGAAAAGTCGGAATTTTCGTATTTTTAACACCCGACTGCCAATAAGTTCATTGGGTAGCATCAATTAATTCTGGGCAGTTTATTACTCACTTTCAAACTTCATGAATCCCATTTTAACTGATGAAGAGGATTAACTTGTGATTGTAACAGCTTTTGGAAGAAGCTAGTTAACATTTTTCAAGAATTACTAAAAATCAAAACACTGGAGATATTGAAAGCAATGGATATACCTTTATGTTTGTCCTAATTATATAGTGCTTTGTTTAATAACAACGTATTAACAACACTGCTAAAGCAAAGGAGACTATTGTCTGCGCATGCTCGAAATATCTCCGAGATAAATTCAAAATTGTGCTTGAGACGCGGGAAGCTGTTTTCGAAGGTGTCGAGTTTTACACTTTGACTTTGACAGGAAAGGATTCCGCGCAGATATAGCAGAAAGTTAAGGGAAATGCTTCAGTGAACAGATTAATTCAAGCTGAAGAAAGGAAACTTTGTGTGGGACCGTAACTAAATTTTATTGCGAATGATAAATGTCGTTTGCTTGTTTGTGTTGACAAAAATCAAGATGGCCGTTGTGTGGACGGAAAATGTTGGGAGATTTTCGGAGTATATGCCTTCTCCAGACGAATCACGAACGCCAGATTGAAACCAAACCAAAAGAGGTTTGTTTTTCGGGTAAGTTGAACTTTCAACTGGCTCCTATAATTTAAATTTAGCTTCAACTATTTATCTGGCAGGTATCGAGTAATTTAGCGTATCTTGTGCTCACAAAATGTCAACAACACTCGACAAAGACCGAAAATATTTACCTTACACTTAGATTATGTGTAGATAAAGCATTTAGCCCAATGTCTAAAGCCTCGTTTGTTTCCAATTTAATTGATTTATATCGTTTAATACAGTGGATTGGAATGACAATCGAAGAGAGTACGGTGTTCATGTAATTTGATTTTTTTGTTTTACTGTTATGAAATTTTGACACCTTTGATCCGAGACTTTTGTCTCCCTTCGTGATATGGGAATTCCCACCACTGGGTGGCTGATCCATTTGTATACTATACGTTGGCAAGGTTTTGCAGATTTTCAAGGTGTATCACGGTATACTCCAATTCGGAAAAGTGCCTGATGGTACAATATCAATTTTCAAATTCAGCTTAGAAACCTACAAACTTTTCAGCCCTCGGAAATAACGGGAATATAGTCCACTGGAAAAGAAAAGCCACGGTTTACTTAAAGCCGAGTTGAAGTTTGGGTCTGCCAAATTTTGTTATCATAGGCCTTACCAAAAGAAATGAGTCAACATTTGATTCCGCGAAATTCGCTCGCAGGTCTGTTTTGTAGGCTGATTCAATTTGTCAGGGCGTGCATTTTTTGGAATATCAAAATAACGAAATTGTGATATGAGAATCGGCTTAAAGCACTGAGCTTATGATTCTTCCTTGACAATTTGACGAAAAAATCACTCATTTGAATAGTGTACCGGTTGCCCAAAATGCAGCTAGAAGAGAAATCTCATAAGAACGAAATTCGTTCCTTTCGCTGGTGGCGTGACATCCTGGGCTTTCGAATGCACTGAACTATTTAGCTTTGCGGTTCGTAACATATCTTACATTCAAAAGTGCCCATCATAATAGTTTTAAAGTTAATGTTTTGAGCACTGTCGAAAGTTTTTTGGTGATGAATTTCTCATTTTTTATCTCACAGATGCAGCTGGGCCAAAAGTACATGACAGAATTAACACTCAGAGTGCATTTTATTGACGTAGTACATGTATCCACAATAAACAATAAAGAAAGTCTTTTTTGGAAAACGTTGGTCTCCTGGTTAAAGTCATTAAGAAGACAGGCCACTGCCATAATTTTCTTCCATTCAAAATGGGGTCCACAACATCTTTCATATAAAGATTTGAGTATTTTTTTGTGTTTACTTAAAGCATGCTTGCAAATGAAATTGCTTTTCATAAAACGTTGCACCTAGCATTTTGTGATGGCAACATTTACTGGATATTTTGAATTTTCATCAGAACTAAAATGGAATAGTGAACATGTACTGTGTGTGCTTGCTACAAGGTATGTGTGTATAACCCTACAGCATGCTGGTTTTACTGGTAGAAGACCAGTACATACAAAGTATCATTAACAGGAGTGCATGCACTGTCAGAAGGAGAAAGAACAACATCAGACAACTTAAGCAATCCTTGATCCAATTTTATTGTCCATAACTATTTAGACAATTTTTAAGCTTATTGAGCATTATCAATAATTTCAAAAAGCAAAATGTAAAATATTCAATATTCCATGCACACATTGGTTATATGTACCTTTTCAGGCTCACTGATATAAGTTATTTACAATATTTACAACATATAATATTCAGTTTATTGAGTATTATCGATTAAAAAATATTTAATAGTAAAATACAATAATATAATAATATTATTTACAGAATTCTTTATACAAATTCCATGCACGCATGGGTTTTTTATGTACCTTTATCACACTCATTGATATGACTGAAATTATTGTAGTTAAGTGTGACAATACTTTCCTTATAAAATACATATTTAAAGCACTCAATATGTACAATGCCCAAGGCATACTTTTGCTAAATGCCAACTTTTGCCCATGAGGTTTATAATACTTTACATGCACACTATTGGGGCATACTTGTTACTTACTTTCAATACTGTTCCTGAATAACAATAAAATGATTGTTATAATGTATATCACAAACCCAACACAAAAAAATTGAGATTAGCACCACACATGGAAGCAGAAATATTAACAAGCACTGCTGTTCAATAAGTGTCACTCCCTTTGAAAACCATGTGGTGCTAATTTATAGCAATTGAGTTCTACAGTGGTGCAGCTCATTTAATCGTATTGCAAAACAGACAGATATACACATTTCAAATCAACTTTTTCAGGGAAATGATTCTGCTCAAACAAAGTAAGAAAAACCGAAAGGATTTTCAATTCAAATAAAACATTTGGAAATCAGTTATTTCTGTAGCAATTATTGCAAAATAATGGAATTTATAAGTTTACAAACTGCAACCAAGAGATTACAACTATTAAGATTGGTGGTAACATAATTTCAGCATGTTAATAATTTAGTGCAATCTATTTTTGTAGTTAATGCAACCATCATAGTAGGGTTCTACTACTAAAAGAAGCAATGAATGTACCAGAAAGCAAAAACTGTTACAGTATCTGCAAGCAATGCTTTTGTTGTTTGGAAGACCCACACACAAAGGAGTTTCAATAAATTTAAGTAGCAGGTACACTGAGCTAATGGTCAGAGTGCTGGGCCCCACATTGAGCAGTCTGGGTTGGTGCCCAGGCCAATTGCAAGCACTGTGTTGTGTTCTTGGGCAAGACACTTAACTCTCATAGTGCTTCTCTCCACCCTGGGGTATAAATGGGTACAGCAAATTTACTGCTGGGGGTAACCGTGTGATGGACTAGCATTCCATCCAGTGGGGAGTAGAAATAACCCTTAAGTCACTTCATGCTAAGGAAACCACTGTAAGCTCAGCCTTGTTGACCACTTTGCTCAAATTCAGCTTTTATATATACCTCATAAGTATATAGGTGGTTGCCAATGTAAAATTATTGAAATGGGTTATAATGGATTCCCTCAAAGCCACCCTCCCTGGCCCTTGAACAATGTAAACCTCAACTGAAAACTTACCTAACAGTGTTTGAAGTAGTGAAATGGCTGGAAACAGCAATAGCATCAACATTTAATTTACTTACTTTTATTATACAACTGTAAACTGACTGGATAACAAACAATTCATATGAGGAAGAAGACAGAGGAGAAATAGAGAAACACTTGAGGAAAGACACAGAGCTAAACAGTTGGTTCTCATTCATGAAATGTTCTACATTATTTACTAGTTATTCGTTCCATGGAGTTCCAACCTAAAATTATAAGGGACAAGATAAATATATAAATGTTGTAACTAATCTCGTAACATTCACTTTTTGTGGAGTTTGGACTGAATTTTTCAGCACAAGTTGTATGTTGGCAAGTAAAGTTCAAACAATAAAGAAAAGAAAAGTGCACAGTTTACTTTCAAGAAATGAGGTGACAGTAAAAAAAGAACTGTTTGAATCCCTGATTAAAAAGAAAAACACATTTACTGAATAATAATACCATGCTGGTATCCTGCAAAAATGTTATATACATTGTACTGTAATGTAACAACCCATCAATTTCTTTGAAGTTAGTAGCTGTGAGGCAAATGTAGAAACAAGCTAAGAGAAAGAGTTCAGAGTTAGGAGGATGAAGGACAAGGTGTTAACCTGCAAGAAAAAGTAAAGTCTTTAAGACTTGCTTAAAATGAATGGAAGTGCCCTTTTTAGAGGTACCGGTAATCTAAGGAAATCTTCATTAATTTTGGAGAGGGAGTCAGGCTATGATGATTTCGCAGTTTAAAAATATAAGATTTTATGATCCCCATCCCCTCCCACACACACACACACACACACACCTCAAAAAAGAACCGTTTACACGTTTAGACTCTGTAACATCTCTTTTCCCTTGAATCTACTGGGCTGTATGTTATAGAAAGAGTTTTGACTAATAGTTACACAGCAAACTTCCCCAAGGGAAGGTTACAAGGTGCTATGTGTAAGAAATGACATGGATATACCTGAAGATTTTAGCAGTTATGGGTGGTTAATAATAATTTCAGGTGCACTATATGTTGGCTGCTGATAATTCCCAAGCCAGTTGTAGCTTTGGTTATAATCATGAACTGTTTGAAAACACAAACAAATAAACTTCTCTGATAATCTACCTGGTGAAGGCAAATTCTATATTTTTCAAGAACAGAATTTCACAGCATTATAAACAGCAACAATTGTGCAGTCATTACTGCCCAATTGACCAGGTTTAACTGTTGACCTTGAAACAGAAATCACCCATTCAGTTACATCAGGACTGACTTGTGTTTCCTGTAGAACAACTTGGCCCTGTGAAGGAGAAGTAAAAGATATGTGTAAAAAAATAAGCCTACGTCTGTCACTTGAATTTGGTGGAGGCGTGGGCAACACTACTTCTGAAACTTTTTTTGCATTTAAGAAGAAGAGTGATTGAACCTAATTAAACAGAAAGCACTTAAAATTAATTTATCTTAGCAACGTGCGAGTAAGCTTTGAACCTACCTGCTGCACTGACGTAACCAATTTTCGCCGGGTGAACTCTGACAATTTCCCTCCTTCTTAGTTTGCAGCAACATTTTCTACAGCGCTCTTCTTTTCCAAACTGCATGTTTTGAATGAGTTTTTCTGCATCTGGCACACTTACGGAACATTTTAAGCACACTTATTTTAGCTTGCTCGCTCGAATTAAAAGCGAAAACCTGTGAAAAATATGACTTTCCCGCCCCTAAAATACCTTCTGCTAAATATTTTTCTGCCGATTCGAGGAAAGGAACAACGCCTGAAACTGCCACATTTACCTGAAACTCAAGAACAAGTGATCAAGCAAAGGCAACTGAAAATCGCCCCTTCGACCGCCATCTTTGTTTATACCATTTTAGTGGCGCGCGCATTAACAAGAATCTGGGTACGAGGGAAAAAATTGACCAATCAGACAAAAGTCTCCTTTGTTACACTGCTAACAGTTTTGGAGTTAATGGAGCTTATACCGTCTGTGTGTAACATTTCTACTTTGAGAATATTTGTACAAGTACAAATTTGCCTAACTGTTCAGTCTTTTGAGAAACAAAACTATCATTATTTTGCATCATGCAGGTTGATCACATTATTCCAGTCTTAAAATACAAGACAGTTACTAGTTAGCAAGCTAGGTTCAAGTAACATGACTTTTTCTCTTAAGATATGCAATTGATTGAAAGCAGCACTCATAACATCTTCCACATAAGGTAATGGCATGGTTCGGATCCTTAGTTTGGCTTACATAACAAGCATGATATCCCACATATATCTGCATAACAACAAGAGTATCTTGTATCATCAGGTGTTTTACTCATCTGACGTGGTGGTAAGAACTTACCAAGCTTTATAAGAGCATTTCGCTTCTGTGAAATTTCCCATTTCATTTTTACTTTTCAAAGGTTTAAAATTCATTGTGCGGGAAGCTTCGTTTTTCCTTTGGCTCCTATCCATGATCGTCTTCTTTTACAAATACATCGGGTGTATGTAATTCTCTGTAAAAATTTATAACCTTTCTTCCAAATCACCTTTTTCCACAACCTGTCAAGTGCTTTGTCATAGTAATTGAGGATACTTTCGGGACGTTTACCAAGGATTTTGACGAGTGCAACTCGCACACCACGACCGCATCCGCCATCTTGAATGTTTTGTTTACCCATTTCAGGTCACGTGATCAGGAGGTTAAAGAGGTCTATAGACGACCCTGCGAGTTACCTTCGCGTATCCACTTACAGTTTCCTGTTAATATTTCCCCTTGCAAGCGAGCTATTTTAGCTCATTTAGCCCACAAGGATAGCACTGCTCATGTTTATAATAAATATTCTGATGATTGTAATATCTCTTCACTGTCTTTCGTCTGTTTTTGTGAGGGAAATTCTGCGGATGTTAGGCGCCAGCCAGCGCCAGTGCAAGCACATGACGTCAACCTTCCAACAGATTTCTGCGAGTGATCGCTTTCGGAGAATTTTGGAGCGGAAATTTAGTTCCCTTACGCCCGCAGTCACGCAGAGCAGCGCTCTCCTTTGAAACCTTTAGCAACCCATAGCAACCATAGCCAGCGCCTTTCTTTACGTTTCGCAACGCGTTAAGGGGGGAGACTCTTAACTACAGATCTGGAGCAGTTGCTAAGGAATTGCTGAAGACTGTATTTTGAAGCAAGCGATTTTGACGCTTTTTGTAACACTGAATGGTGAATTTTATTTGTACACCTACTTTAAAAAATATATCATTGCGCGTGCGAAACTAGTGCCAGTCCCAAACCGCGCGTTAGAATTTTAAATCCCTAAAACTCCTCGGAAACAAGATAAAGTTCCGATTTCTCTTACGAATCAGAGATAACGTAGCCGTCTTTATAATCTGACGTATGCTTTTACCGTTTACACGAAAAAAGGAAACGCTACTGATGGAAGTCTGTAAATATGAGTGTTTATTACGCCATAACTCTTATAATAATGCGAATTTCACAAAAACGATACGTCACATTACGCATGTGCACATTCTTTATCTATTGACACTCATTTTAATTTTAAAATCTATCCGCCGTTTGAGTTTTAGGGTTTATTCTGTTCTGGTCACGTGACGCGTTAAATATGACCGTGACCTGAAACCCTCGGAGGAATCGTCAGTAGAACAAACTCGTGCAAAAAGCTTATCTGTATGAGGTTTTGTTTCCAAAATATAGCAATTAGAAACCTGCCTTAGAAACAAATTGGTAGTTAAGAGTCACCCCCCTTAAGCTTCGCATATCCGCTGACAGTTTCCGGTTAATATTTCCCCTTGCAAGCGAGCTATTTTAGCTTATTTAGCCCATAAAGATAGCCCTGCTCATGTTTATAATAAATATTCTGATGATTGTAATATCTATTCGCTGTCTTTTGTCTGTTTTTGCGCGGGAAGTTCTGCGGATGTTATGCAACAATATTTGACAAGTATTCATTGAAAACATCCATCGAATGACCCAGGCTCGAATTCATGAATAAGGTCACGAAGGAGGTCTGCGATGACGTTATTGCTTTTATATCATCATGTGAGTGTATCGGATCTGTTGAGCGCGATCGACCGATCAGTGATCATCAGCAGAGCCGAATATAATAGGACTTCGAAATCATGTTTAACTCGACAAGAAATCGCCACGTACAACTCAAAGCAAAATACTCCCAGGCAGTTAGAAAGGACTAATACAAAGTATTAACGAAAGAAACAAATAATATTTGCTGAGTTATAGCAGATTCAGTAAACAGACTGAACCTTCACATTCTTTTAAAACAAAGGGCCGGTGTAAACAATTTCAAGACAGCGTTGACTTTGTATCGTATCTCGTTTCAGATCGGATGACGCATTATTGTCTTGTCATGCAATCTTATTTGAATTGCGTCCTACATACGAATCACAGCAAAGATGGTTAAAAGAACGACGAAAAGAAGGCTGAAAATAACGCGAAAAGCCAAGTCACCATTTAAGTTCACCACAGTGAAGTTAAAAGGAGCAGCCAAGCCACCGTTATATAGGTCTTCTTGGCAACAAGAGAAGTGACATTCATCTTCCATTTGTGCGAATTCGGCGCATAAGTCCCTTCAACACTCTGCGTATGGGCCACAAGTTCAAATTCATAACTCTTCAAATGTCTCGTTGATTATTCTTATTTTGGCATGAAATTTTCATGCATTTGTTCATACCACCAGTGCATGTTTCTATCACTAGATCTTGTTCGCACTGAGCAGGTAAATATGCTTCCCAGTCTTAACATGCTTAAGGACCACCACAGTGATAACACTGAACAGTATAACCTGTTTCCAGAAACAAATTCAGGCAGCTAGAAACAATGCTACTAGAGCAGCCTGCTCTTACATGTACTGATTGCTGCGCTTTTTAACTTGGAAAACGGCGAAGCCATTTCCGAGTTTAGTGAGGGGGGGCCAGTTTCACTCCGTCACCCCCCATCACTTCCCGTTAAACATTTTAATTAACTAATGGATAACTTAACTAATATTAACTGGAATTTATTAATTAATAAATAAGGAAAGGATAATTCATAAATTAGATTAAGAATAATGAAGAAAATAAACTATAACGTCCGAAAAATCTAATGATTACAATGAGCTGATTATATTACATCTAATATGTATTTTTTGAGAATAGGTGAGCAGACATAAAAGAGAAATAATAGAATAAAAATAGAGAGGCTGTAACATGAAACGAAAACATGCATCAACTATGATTGTTTTGATTAATTTAGAAGGGCCTTGAAAAAAGACGTGCTTTGTATTGCTTATCGTTGTCTTGTGTCGCATGGCTCAAAGTCACTTTGATTAAGACGTCCTTAGTCTTGCAACCTCGTCCCTAGGAATGGACTGTCAGAGACGCGTATCTTTGATCTTTATTTGCCATCCCTATTATCCAGTTGACGTTGGTGTTGGTAGCAATGTGGTGTGACATACTTCTTCAGACAATTTATTTACCTTTGTTCTGAATTCACGAAATCTAACAAACACATATGGGTGCATTCGATTGGGAAATGCGGATTTTGATTTTCAAGCTATTTTTTCGATGAACAGATCCAACATTGGATTTGGCGGATTTAAATTTGCTTTTTTGCGTTTTGCGGTGGAAATCTGTAAAAGGATTCGCAGAAATGTTTGCGCGCGCAATACATTGGGAGCTTTAGCATACCACGACACAAACACCAACGATATCCTTACTCTGAACCAAAAAGTTACGAGCAGAACAATATCTCTCCAGCAAGTGCGTTGCACCTTTTAGTACATTTCTTTGCCGTCTTCTGAAAATGACAAAATTCTGCGTATTTCAACCAGGACCGCTAATTTTCCATATTTTCTTTGGAACTGAACGTCAGTTATATTTGATTACACAATGGAACATATTCTTGAGTGCTTTTTGGTCAGCCATTTATGGATTACGCGCTCACAGTACAGCTGACGGATCATATAAACCCATGCTCACGGAACAGTTAGATAATGATAAGGATAGATAGTGCTTTCCATTGGAGAAATCACTATCCCGCGGATGTCGTCGTACAGTGCTTCGTTAAGACAGGATTGCTATTTGTCCAGTGGATAGCGTCACCCAACCTTTCGATAACCGGGGCTAGATTCCTCTCTATTCTTTGTTTGTTTGTCATGCGTTGCAGACCTAGGCGGTCAGGAAGGAAACACTGTGAGAGTAAGGTGTCTTGCCCCTCACCTCCACCATACCCCCCTCTCTCACCTACGCACACGCACCCACGCCCAAACAACAGAATGATGGCGCCCAGGGCCAGAAACCAGCGTCCCCAGCAACAATCATTAGGTCATCCGGCTTCCACATTAGTAGCATTAGTAGACGTGATAAACGAATTGATTGATTCAAACTGAGCTGTGCCACGATGTCATTGTCTGATGTAATAAAAACATCATTTCAAATTTCAAATTAAAGAAACCTCTAAATAAATAGTTCTCTAAGGTAGAAAAACAACAACAAACAAAACATAAATTAAGACTCGGTTTATAAACGGCGAAACCGAACTAACTGGAAGCTTGGATAGGCCTTCCTTGAAGTGAAACGTCGACGAATAGGCCATATTCGTATTCTCGGTATTGGACTGGAACTAGCTTCCAACTGAGGCTAATGCGGGGAATCGTTTCAAATGCAAATCACATGAAGCTCTTTTTAACGGTATTCCCCCGCATTAGCCTCCATTGCAATCTAGTTCCAGTCCAATACCGAGAATACGAATATGGCCTATTTAGTTCTTTCCGTTAACATGGAAAATAACCAGTCACTTTAATCCTTGTATGTACTACTACAACACAGTAATATTTAGAGTTTTTACATGTAAAAAATATATTTCATTAAAATTAATAGTAATTTTGTCAGTTATTATTCAATTAAATAGATTTATTTGAAAAAGGGTAATTTAAGTTGCCATGAAATTTGCAGCACCACGTGTACAGACAATCAACCAATAGACATCCTAGTGTTGTTCTACGTCGGGGAAAGTTCAGAACGGTGACAACCTTCGTGTATGCAGGCTGCATACAGATGTTTCGCTAGGTAGTAACAAGAATGATGTAATGTATATGAAATGATTCATATGTGAACTGCGGATATATATGAAGGTGATATGTGATCTTCGCAGTGAATTTCCAATTAAGCAATTGGAATAAAGAAGCCTGAAAAAAATCAGGGCTTCAACGGGAAGCCCTGATTTTTTTCAGGCTTCTTTATTCCAATTGCTTAATTGGAAATTCACTGCGAAGATCACATATCACCTTCAGTAACAAGAATGTTAAATGGCTGACTTGTCAAGTTAATTTTTTGTGCAACAGGAACGTGATTCAATACATTTTTGACAAAGAAGAATTCGAGTGGCTTTTCCACGTCAACGTGTTTTAGCTCTTCTGTAGTAGGTAGGTTACGCCGTTTCTAACTCAGTTTAAATCCAAATATTTCATTTTTTTTGAATCATGTAAATCCTCATATTAATTTGGTCCCAACTTATATCAAATCCTCATATCAAATCCTCATATTAATTTGGGTCCCAACTCATATCAAATCCTCATATTTAAACTTGTGGGATTTATATTTTGCTTTACTGTATAAATCCTATAAGTTAAAATTGAGGATTTTATTCTGAGAAAACTGAGTTAAAAGAATATGTGTATTTTATATAATTAATCATGGAAAGGCAAACCGTCAAACAGTTAAAGGCCCTCGCCAAAGAGCGAGGGATTAAAGGTTATTATAAAATGCGAAGAGCAGAGTTGATTGAGGTGTTGACTCCAGTAAATGATCTAATCGACATCGGGCAAAATTTGGGAAATATAAGACAACCGATGAGTAATCAACCCTCATCTAACGCTATTGATCAACCCATACCAGAGATTAATATCCCCATCCTCAGACCGTCAAATCTCTCTAAAGTATCAAAACTAAAAAATCTTGCCTCTAAGGTGGCAGCGCCGGTGAAGAGAGAGATAAACAAGTTTGCAGAGTGGATAATATCCTATATCCCAGAACCGATTAAAAAGACAGTGAATAAAGAGATTGATGGATTTAAAGAGTATATTTAAGAGTCATTATAACCTCACACCCAAAGAGCATAAGACTGCTATAAAGGGTTATTTTAAAACATTCAGAGTGGATGGAGTAGAGGGTATGGATGAGAAGACGTTCATTAACAGCGTTAAACCAAAGGTTATAGATCTCATCAAGAGTAAGGGATCTATCAAAGTCAAATTCATTCTCACCGTAAGGTTTACCAAAGAGAATCCCGCCACCGGTAACATCGATACTAATGTATGGTACTTTTCCACAGACCCGGAGATAGTGACAGAGTCGACTGATCTCTCCAACCTATACAATACGATGACGAGTCGAATCTTTGAATCGATACAGAATTTTCAAAACAGAGGTTCCGGTTGGCAATTCGACCGAGTCGAGCACCTCGACATTAACATTAACCCTTACAATCCTCTCTCAGCTTCTTCATACATTCCCTTACCGAAAAAGTTAGCCTCTAAAAAGGCGTTCATCAACGTGAAGAATGAAAATGATCATGAGTGTTTCAAGTGGGCAATAACCTCAGCTGTGTTTCCCAAGGAAAAAAATTCAGAGATTGAGTAAACAGATGAGAAAAAACTCAGAGAAGTTTGACTGGACAGGTATAGAGTTTCCCGTCTCAGAGGAATTTATCGATAAGTTTGAAAAGCAGAATACTTACGCAATTAACGTCTTCGGATATGAAAAGGTTGTGTACCCTTTGAGAATAAGCAAAAAGAATGAGCAGGTGATAAACCTTCTCCTTATCTCAAACGAGGAGACCAATCACTTCTGCTGGATCAAAAATATGTCGAGACTTATATCCTCTGATATTAATAATCACCAACACGTAAGACATTTCTGCTACAGATGTCTAAACTCGTTTCCTTCGGTAAAATCACTCGAGAAGCATAAAGAGTACTGCCAAAATAACGAGGCTGTCAAGATAGAGATGCCTGTTGATGAAGAGGGTAATCCTCGATACATCTATTTTAAAAATCATTATCGAAAGCTGAGAGTCCCCTTCGTTGTCTACGCAGATTTCGAATGTTTCACAGAGAAGATTGACACATGCCAACCGAACGATTGTAAAAGCTTCACCAACCGATACCAAAAGCATAAACCCTCAGGTTTCAGTTATCTGATCAAATGCTTTGATGATAACCTATTATCTCCCAAACTCGTTCAGTACACAGCCGACTCACCTGATGATAATGATGTCCCTCGGTTATTCATCAAGTCTTTGGAGAAAGACATCAAGGAGATCTATAACAAGTTTAAAATACCGAAGAAGATGGTGATGACTCAGGATGATGAGATCGACTATATTTACGCGAGTCAATGTCACATCTGTGAGGGAGAGTTAGAAGAGGGAGATAAAGTAGAGAAAAACTATAGAAAGGTCCGCGACCACTGTCACCTCACCGGTAAGTATAGAGGCGCAGCCCATAGCATATGTAATTTGAAATACAGACTACCGAAGTTCTTCCCTGTCATCTTTCACAATCTCTCCGGTTACGACAGTCATCTATTTATTAAGAACCTCGGTAAATCAGACGGAAAGATAGACTGCATACCCAATAATGAGGAGAAGTATATCTCATTCACCAAGCAGATCCTCGTGGATAAATTCACTAATAAGGAGGGAGAAGAGAAAGAGGTCAAGCGTGACTTAAGATTCATCGACTCTTTTAAATTCATGGCTGCCAGCCTTGACAGTTTGGTAACCAATCTGCCGAAAGAGTCTTTTAAAAACCTTACAGAATTCTATGAAGGTGACCAATTAAACCTTCTCCTAAGAAAGGGTGTCTTTCCCTACGATTGGTTCGACTCTTTTAAAAAACTCTCTGCCGATAACCTACCCTCGAAAGAGGCCTTTCACTCAATACTTAATGACAGTGACATCTCAATCGAAGACTATCAACACGCACAGAATGTTTGGGAAACATTCAAAATGATGACTTTAAAAGATTACCATGACCTATATCTCAAGAGTGATGTTCTCCTTCTCTCTGATGTTTTTGAAAACTTCAGGGATGTCTGCCTCGATAATTACCATCTCGACCCTGCATTCTATTACACAGCGCCCGGACTTGCTTGGGATGCATGTTTAAAGATAACCAAGGTCAGACTGGAGTTATTAACCGACTACGACATGTTAATGATGGTAGAGAAAGGAATTCGAGGGGGAGTCTCTATGATCTCTACGAGATACGGAAAGGCCAACAACCCTTACATGAAAGAGTACGATCCCGACCAACCGTCAAAGTTCATCTCTTATCTCGATGCAAACAATCTATACGGTTGGGCAATGTGTAAACCTCTACCGACTGACGGGTTTAAATGGATTAAAAAAGAGGACTTGAAGAATTGGAAGAGTATGCCATGCATACTTGAGGTCGACCTTAAATACCCTGATAAACTTCATGACCTTCATAACGACTATCCTTTGGCACCGGAGAGACTCACCGTGAATAAGGTAGAGAAACTGATCCCCAATCTCAACGACAAGACAAAGTACGTAATTCATCACGAAACTCTCAAACTCTATCTCTCTCTCGGATTGAAACTCACCAAGATTCACAGAGGCATCACATTTGAAGAGTCAGCGTGGCTAAAACCCTACATCGATCTTAACACGAATCTCAGGGCGAAGGCAACCAACGATTTTGAGAAAGACTTTTTCAAGTTGATGAATAACTCCGTATTCGGAAAGACTATGGAGAACATCAGACATAAGATTAGTCACTCGAGAGAGTCACGCGAAGAAGTTAACATCGAAACCGAACTATCAACATCACACAATCTTCTCGGAGAATCTCGCAGCCGTTCATATGAAGAAGGTCAGTCTATACTTTAATAAACCCGTCTACCTCGGCATGTCCATCCTCGACCTGAGTAAGACCTTGATGTATGATTTTCATTATAATTACATCAAACCCAAGTACGATGACAGAGCAAAATTACTCTTTACAGACACGGACAGCCTTGCTTATGAGATAGAGACGGAAGATTTTTACAGAGACATCTCCTCCGATGTGAAATCAAAGTTTGACACGAGTAATTACCCGAAGAATCACCCAAGCGGTATTATCACAGGAGTTAACAAGAAGGTCATCGGAATGTTCAAAGATGAGGCCGCAGGTAAGCAGATCGCTGAGTTTGTTGGCCTGAGAGCCAAACTCTACTCATACAGAGTTCAAGAGGGATATGAGGAGAAGAAGTGTAAGGGAGTGAAGAAGGCGGTCATCAAAAAGACCATCACCTTCGATGATTACAAAGATTGTCTCTTTGATAATAAACCCTCTATGAGAAAGATGAATGTGATCAGAAGTCATCTACACACCATGTACACAGAGACGGTAAATAAGATTGCTCTCTCACCGTTCGATGATAAGAGGATCATACGGGAGGATAACATAAACACCTTCGCTTACGGTCATAGAGCAAAGCTCGCAGGCAACTCAGTGTCTTCCGGTATAACCTGAAGCTCCTCCCTGACAAACGATCTCTTCGGTCCGTCGAGAAGATAATATAACACAGGTTGATCGGAAGAGACCACCACACGAGTTATATTATAGACCTCGATACTCCATATGGGATCGGTCGCTCTCCTTCTCTCTCCTCCCTCATCCTCACCGGGAGAGAGAAGATACCGAACCTGAACCCCCGGAGGCAACCTCTTCTCATTCACACCGACAGGTCTTTTGTAATTAACCTGTTTGATCTCTACCTCTCTCTTACTTATGGCCTCATCGGGTTCCTTACCTGTGATCCGAATGACCTCAGAGTTTAACGCTTTCATGACCTTGGGCAATCTCTTCACCCAGACTCGTGATCTCCCTTCACTAATCATTTCCTGCGCATACTGATGAGAAAATAATCTCTCTCCCAAAGTTCTGTTCGCTCTCTCGACGAATGCCTGAGCTCGATGGTTACCCGCTTCGCTTCTCTGTATCTTTACGTTGTGTCTCTCCATTAATCTCGTAACCGATCCCATAAACTCTTTACCGGGATCGACCATGATTCTCTTTGGCCAATCAAGTTTTCTCGAGTAGATCCTCTCAAAGGCTTTCGCCACCTCTTCACTCTCTTTCGATGTTAACGCCTCCGCATCTTTATATCTCGAGGCAACATCAATCACAACCAAAGCGTATCGATAAGTCTTTCTTACCACCCTGTCATGAGGTAGAAAGAGAAGATCAGCTTGGTGAATCTCATTCGGTCTCTCTACATTCCAATGTGGTCTCGGGATCACCTTCGGCGGAGGTAAGTAGATCTGCCAAAGTGCCTGCCTCTCCAACCAATCTCTCGCCTCAACCTCACTCACTTTAGCCAAACTTGATAGTTTTGATACCGCAGAAAATCCTTTCCAATAACCTTCGGGGCTGTAATAAATCTTTCTCAAATTTCTCATTTAAAAATAACCTCTCTTCTTTTAAAATGTCGCAGGCTATCTCCGAGATTATCAATCCGAACCGAGTACCGAGAGAACCGTTCGGCCTTAAGGCGGAGTCCTCTCTGAACAGGATCACATTTAATCCTTCATCCGCTGAACCGGGTAGTACCCTATACATAAACATTCCCAAACTATCAGACAACGTGGTGATCGTACCGGGAAGTGTTAAACTTCTCTTTGACCTGAAAGTCGGTGGTCATGCAAACAACACACTCGTAAATAACGTCGGTCGAAACCTTGTCTGTCAACTCAAAGTCTCTTTCGGTGGTGAGAAACTACAGGAGACAGAGAGATACGATCTCTTTCAGACCTACCATGACCTCTTTCTTGAGGATCGAGATGATAGATTAAGACAGGGAATCTCATCTGAGAATATGAGAAAACTTCGAACAAACGCAGGGGATAAAGTCACCTCTGACCCTAAGGAGGTCACACTCGCAGCCATTCACAACACCAAGTACGTTATACCGCTCGACCATCCCGTTCTCAGTGATCACGGTGCCCTCTATCCGAAGGCTCTTCCTCATCCCCTGTTGTTTGAGATCACTCTTCCGAAGGTCGATCAGATCGTAAATCATGATAAAAAAGAGAAGGAGAAGTCACCACCGACATATAGAATGACGAACCTTGAGTTGGAGTATCGATGCATCGCAAGTGGTGACCTGACCCGTGAGGCCGCCTCTACCTATCAGATCGGTAAAGGATTCTTCTACGAGAACGTAATCCTTCACAAAACGATCCCCATCTCTAAACCGAACGACAGCATCATTAACGAGCACGTCAATCTTCCGAGAAGATCGATGACGGGAATACTCTGTCTGTTTGAAGAGAGTCATGATGAGGGAAAACGAGACTCTGAGAAGTTTGTCAATCCTGATATTAAATCGGTCAACATCAACATCGACGGCATGCCCAACCGACTCTACTCGAAGGGAATGGTACCGACCGACTTTTGGAATGCCATCAAGATACGAATGGGAGGAGCGGGCAATTTAAAGGAGGAGGATTTCTGTGCGGACAAGTTCGCTCTCTGGATCGACCTGAGAACCTTCCCCGATAACACAATCCACGGAGGAGGTCTTCACGTAAACAACACACGAGACGGAGTCAAGTTGGAGATCAAGAGAAAGACCGGAGGAACGGGAAAGATCACCTGCCACATGTTTGTGGTGGCAGACGCGTTGATGGAGATCATGAACACAGAGTTAAAATCGATTATGTACTGATAAAGTATTAAAAAACCATGAGATTAATAATAAATGAAAGAGTTACGAGATAAGATTCCCTTTCACATGATCATAACCGGACCGACAAACTGCGGAAAGACAAACTACCTTATAGAGCAGCTCCGAGGTCCCTTCCGAAAGGTCTTTGAGTACATCGTTCTGATCTGCCCGACCTATGCGAAGAATCGGTCCTACCACGGGTTCGCCCGAGGTGATAAACGCTTCTTCGTTCTGTCTCCGGATGCCTCCAACTCGGAAGAGATTAATGAGTTATTAAAAGACGTATCAGAACTCTTCTCCGGAACGAACTCCTTGATCATCCTCGACGACTGCGCCTTCTCCAAAGACCTGAAGAATCGCAGTAATAAATTCATCGACCTCGCCTTCTCGGGGAGACATGACGGCCTGTCTGTATGGGTGATAACGCAGCAGTTGACCTCGATCGCAAAACCCTTCCGAGAGAACGTCGCCTGTGTGGTCGCTTTTCACAATTTCTCATCGGTCGGCATGAAGACCCTGTTTGAGGAGTACGGAGGAGATCTTGACATCGAAACGAAGAGAAGATTTATAAAAATGTTAAAGGAGGAGAGATACGCTCGACTCTGTCTCTGCCTTCGATTTCCGTTTGAATGTTATCTCGAGATACCTTCATAGAATTTCGTAAGAACCGGCTTTAAGAGAAGCGTGAGAGAAATAAAGTTTAAAGGTTTCACCAATCATATTCATGATGGCGAACGTAGAGGACTACATTGAGAACCTACCGGAGGAGATTAAGGATAATACCCCTGATGACGATCTCGAAGTGAAGAGAGAATCACTCGCGATACTCGCCTCACTCGGCTCGACAGAGGAGTTTCTCGGTAAAGCGATGAGCCTCGGTGATGTTAAGAAGTTATCATCCAAGCAAGTGGAGAAGTACTTTAATCGATACAAGACCGTAATGGGTAAACAGGTGTCGACCGGATTGGTAGAGTCTGCCATCTCAGCCGCGAGTGTTCTCGTCTCGTACGTAATTCCCGTTGATGATGTGGAGGCTCTCAATGAAGACTTGAAGAACGATGATCTCGTCAAACGTGAACTGAGTAACTTCGCAGGTCTGTTGGTACTGAAGGGAGGAAGATTGGTAGCGTTAGCCAGCGGACTTTTTAAGGTCGCCAAGCATGTGAAGTTAAGACCCTTCGAGGAGAATGAGGATGAATCTAAAGAGTGAGTGGTTAACCATTAAGCTTAACAGTCTTATTCAGTTAAGCTTAACTAAATCAACCGCGGAACCTGTTTTAAACATTTCTTAAGAGTTAACTAAACATGTTATATGAAGAGAAGTGCAGAAGAATATTTCAAGACCTATTCAAAACAGAGTTTAAAACGGTGAGACCCGATTGGCTAAAAAATCCTTGGACATATCAGAACCTCGAGTTGGATGGTTATAACCCTGACGTGGTCACTCCCCTGGGTAAAGGTTTGGCATTTGAGTACGATGGCATTCAGCACTCGAGGTTCACTCCCATCTTTCACTCCTGCGTGGGTGATTTCGAGTATCAAGTGATGAAAGACTCTTTGAAGGATGAGATGTGTAAAGATGAAGGGGTTCTCTTAATAAGAATCCCTCACTACATTCCTTATTGGGACCTTAAGCCTTTTATTATCGGTAGATTGGTAATAGAGGGTGTGAATATTAATTAAAGACTTCTCAATAGAGATTAAAATATGCATTACATAGATCACAGAGTGACCATTTCTGAGGAACAGAAAGATAAGTTCTCTTCAGCCATCGATAACAATGAGGGTGTCATCATTAAATTCAATCATAAGGATCTTATGGGTGGAGATAATGTCATCGCTTTTACTGACCAACAGTTTAAAAGAGTAGCCAACGCTTTTAGCCAAGGAAGGGGATTGGTAATAAAGATGAGTGAGGATCAGGTACAGAAACACGAAATCGTTGATGAGGATGATTTTTTCTTGTAACCATCTGCGTAAACTTAAATAAACTACATCGGTTGATTTAAAGACAAGCTTAGACATTACTAAAACATGCATTCGCAGGAGAAGGTGTCTGAAGAAGTTGAAGAGATCACAAAGACCCCCGTACAGGAGAGTAAAGGGAAGGAGAAGGACCCCAAGAAGGTCGCCGCAGGAAAGAAACTCGCCGAGTATAACAGGGCGAAGGAGGCGTTGAAAGAGAAGATGAAACGTGAGGCAGAGAAGACCCCAGAGATGGAGGATAGAGAGACGGTAAAGACAGAGCCTTGGATTCCCGAGTTATCTTTCACAACCGTGATCTCCCTTTTCGGAATAGGGTTGACCGCTTTTGATCTCTTCATGAGATTCAGTAAAAAGGATAATAAGCCTGATCCTCTTCCGCCACGATTACCTGAACCACCGAGTGAATTACCAAGACCATCAAAGATTCCTGTACCCAAGATGGGTATGTACTGAAAGTA
Source organism: Meandrina meandrites (assembly GCA_963693305.1). NCBI lineage: Eukaryota > Metazoa > Cnidaria > Anthozoa > Scleractinia > Meandrinidae > Meandrina > Meandrina meandrites. The sequence goes on along the minus strand of OY855911.1, from coordinate 23,745,882 downwards.
CCACTCTTTGAGGGTCGTGATTTAAAGATCTTCTCTCTCAAGATAAATGCTAACGCAGAAGGTTGTGTCGAAAGAGAAGATTTTCAAGATGATTTATGACGCCTCCGTTCTGATCGGTATCTCTTCTGGGTTCGGGTACTTTGTCAGTATGGATGATCCCTCAGACAGTTTAATCGACTACCTTAAATGGGTAGGAATCCTCTCCGGTAGCCTTTACTTAAAAGATTATCTGCAGAGAGAGGAGATCATAAAGAGGATTGATAACCTTAACAGACCGCAGGCTAAGGAGAAGACACCGAAGAATCTCGATCTCAAATTAAAGAAAATCACGAACCTCGCCAATCCCGTCGGTGACAGAGACGCAGTCAATAAAAGTTATGTTGACGAGAAGGTGCTAGATATCTCTCACAAAGTTATGATTAAGAAGGGAGATCTCGACATGGGAGGGAATGAGATACATAATGTCAAAGACCCTAAACCCTCAGATATAAATCATGCAGCGAATGTCAATTATGTTAACAGAACCGTTGACAAAAGCGAGTCGATCACTCTGCGAAAGATGTCAGAGATTCGAAATTATGTAGAAGAGACCGTACCCAGAAAAGTCTTTTATAAAGGTTATCTTAAACATGACAATGAAAACACTATAAAATTCTATGCAAACGGAACGGAAGACCATACTCGATACACAAGACAGAGTGATCCCTCCGATTTCGTCGTGAAGTCAGAGGACAAAGAGAGAATCATAATCAAGAACCCCGGAGTCTACTCTATCTCTCTCATCGATGGTTTGAAGACTGCCACTAACGATGATAACGGAACTGTTCAGTTCATATTGAATCCCGCACCCTTCCTGAGTCTGAGCGATGATATCAACATCACAGTACCCAACTCGAGCAGGGGTTGGAAAACGTATAATTTCATCTCCATCATAGATATATACGAAAACACCTCATTAAAGATACAGACCTCAGATGCCAAAACCATCTTTGACGGTTTGGGATCAGGATATAAGAAGTTCGGTATGATTCTGATAAATAAGATCGATTAAAGAGTATGTTCACTCTGTAAAAATGTCCTTCGGATTGATGTGGAATAGTGTTCTGTTAACGGTAATCGTTGCCTTCGGTCTTAATCTAACGTTTCGTTTACCGAAAGAACACTGCGTCTGCGGAGTTAGGATACCTGAGGGAGGGGGAAAGTGTGAATGCGGAGAGTATAACGGTCGAATGGTTATAAAGATTGACAGACAGAAAGTGTTTGAAGATGAGTTGAAACGAATCGAAGAGGAGAAGAGGAAGGGGAATTCTTACGACACCTTCCTGTGAAATTCGACAGCACCTTTCTCTGAAATGCGATAGCACATTTCTGTAACTGCGACAGCACATTTCTCTGAAATCGATTTAAACATTCTCTCCTGAAATTAAAATGTCAGAGAATAAACTCGTAAAGACCGTTACCGATGCCTCCGTTCTGATCGGTCTCTCCGCGGGGGTCGGGTACATTGCGAAGAAGGCTATAAAAGAATCATTTATCAACGACCCCTCATCAAGTGTCATCAACTACGGTAAATGGGTGGCCGTTCTGTCCGGAAGTATGTACTTGAAAGAGTATTTGGAGAAGCAGAAGATTCTTCCCTCTTAAAGTCTTTACATTCTTTATAAATAAGATAAAGTCTTTACTTATGATATGTAAAGGATGGCCTCCATTGCGTTAATGATCGGTGGAGCAGTTTTAAATGCGACGGCGTTTGTCGGGGGATCGTATTTGGCAAAGTATCTGAGCGGATCTTCCACGGATACAGAGAGAGTTAGACACGATAAGGCGATAGAGAAGTACCAAAAAGATTACGCAGCTTACCAAGAGAAGAGGCAGAGACTGTTGGATTGGTATAATCAACAAGAGAAAGCGGAGCATCAGGCTAATACCAATATGTCGAACACTGATGAGGCTTTTAAGTTATATTCACAGAGTCATCCGGATTACTTACTTCAAGAACCCAAACTCTCTGATTACTACAGACCGAGTGATGACCAAAAAATGGGTGAGATGGCGTACGTCGGTGGAGGGATGCTTGCTCTGGGTTATGTCGCGAGCAGATTGTTTTAATTTAAAAGATTCTTTACTTGATAAGTAAAGAATCATGGAATATGACCCGACAGAGACAGGTGACAGAGATAATCCTTTTGACCCGGTTGATCCCGGTGATGATGATGAGGGAGAATCGATACCGATGACCTCCACATCGAGAAGAGACAGAGGAGGTTATGATAATCCATCTTACCATGAGGAGAACTCTTTTATTGATGATGAGAACACTCCACTTATAGGAAAAGAAGAGAGAAGAGATGACGCATGGGAAAGAATTCGAGATAAGTATCCGAAAGTCAATCCTGTCAACTCCTCTTTCACTGCTGACATAGATGAGTATGATCGAGTGGTTGTGAGAATGAAAAGAAAGGGTGGTAAGAGTTACCCTCTTTTTAAATCGAGCGGTGAACTGAACGATAAATTACCGAAGACCATAAAAGAGAGTCTCGGCCCGACAGCAGAGGAGGTGATCAGAGTCAATGAGAATGAGATAACGAGGCGAAGAGAGAAAGTCATCGCCTTAGAGTCCTCTCGTAAAGAGGTAAGAGAAGGTCAGAGAGAGAACATCGATCGTGACATTGATCAGCAGAGAGATACGATAGACCAACTGGAGAGGGAGAATGAAGTGATAGAGGAACGGTTGTCACTCAGAGACAGAGTGAAGGCCATCTTTAAAAAGAACGGGTTCACTGCGTTCGCTGTTCTGTCGGCAGTCGGCGCTGTCATCGGTGTCATTCTTTCTAATCTGAAGAGCGGTCTGTCGAGATTGGGTAAGGGCGTCGGCAACGGTTTGAAAGCCATCGGCAAAAAGTTGGGAGAGATACTTCCCGGAATGGTGGGTGCGATCGCAAGTTTCATCTTCAAAACGGCGGGTGAGGCCATCGGTTTTCTTGCAAAGAATGCGTGGTTGTTGATCGTCGCTGTCGTTGTCTACTTTGTCGAACAGGTTAAAAATAAACGGAAGAAATAAAACATGGAGAGTTACAAAGAGATATACCCTCAGTTGCCGAGTGACTCCGGTGATAACTTCAGATTGAAACAGTGTGCAGATTGGCTATCTTGTCTCGAGAATGATTTGCAGTATCGAGAAAACATTTATAAAAAGTATAAAAGGGCAAGGAGTGATCTACTGAACGTCTCTACAGGCAGCGGAACTCTGTCGGTCATCTTCAGCGGGGGCGGATTGGGAACGGGACTCACCGGATTCGGAATTCCGATCGCGGTCGCATTGGGGGCAACGGGCGGTGTCTGCGCCTTGACGAGCGTCGGTGCGGCGAGTCTGGCAAAGGTCATCTCCGAAAAGGTGAGTAAGCATGAAAAGACCGTCTCTGTCTGTAGAGCGAAGATAAACACGATAAAGGACATCGTCTCCAAAGCGTTGACAGATAATAAAATAAGTCATGAAGAGTTTGTCTTGATAAAATCAGAGTGTGAAAAGTACCATGAGATGAAGAGATCGATTAGGAAAAAAGAGAGAGAAAAAAAGCCTTCACCTCCGGTAGATGTAAAGAGAGTGGAGGAGGAGATTCGTGCAGAGATATTAAAAAGACTCACCCAGTCAGAGTGAGCTGCAACTGCCTGATAGTCCTAGATGAGTCATTTAGAGATCCACCCTATAACCCTTATTTCGTTTGATTTAAAAGTAAACACGCCGGATAAGTAATAATGAGTGATGATCTGTGGAAGAGATTTCTCAATCGGTATCCCCATGCTGACCTTTCTAAATTTACACACGGAGTCGACCCTCTCGATAAAGAAGAGTATGTCAGATTCGTCGGAAGAGACGGTTCAGAGTTTGAAATGTTCTTTAAGGGAAGATTAAACTATAGTATGTACTTCTCCGACGAGTTGAAAAGATCAGGAGTTGACACTCAATCCCAATCCCTCATTACCGATTCCTGCGATCGATTTCGGAAACGGCAGACCGTTGAAGAGCCTCAACCTGTGGGAGAAGTTGAAGAGATTAGAGATCTACGCGACACCCACAGATTATTTCTCTGTACCTGTCAGAAACATCTTTACGAATACGGTGATCAAACACACCTCTTCGAAAGAGACACATGAGTGGTTGGCCGGACCCAACATGAAGTATTGGACGCAGCAGCTTAATTTTGCAGTTTGGTGTGCAACGACAGGTTGCGGGGTGAGCCTACGTCTTCTATTAGAGGAGAAGATGGCGGGAGGATTATGGGATAAGACTGACAGTGAACTCAAACTTCCGCCGCAGATACGAGCTATTCTCTGGTTTCACGTCTACTTTACAATCAGACGAATCTTATTTCAAATGGGAGGAATACAGAGCTCAGTCGCATTACCCGGTGATCCACCCTTTAATGATAAGGACAACAGATACGACACTCCTTCTTATGAGAGAATCTGCAAAGAGTTTAATATCTCAACCGATCGTGACTTTCGCTGTATTAAAGGACCGAATCACGGTTTGGGAACTGTGTACATTTGGGTAACTGGTCACGGTCCGCAGAGTACCTACGCAGACTACCCCGGTCACTTTAAATTTAGTGATGAGGGAGGTAACGGTTCGGACGGTAATCTTCTACAGTACATTAAAAACTCAGAGACATCGTATCAGTATGAATACTTTCTCACGAGGGTATCTCAAGGATTGACAACTGCCGGTCAGGCCAGACTGAATCAATCCATCGAGGCGTTGGTCTACTGTGTATTGGGTGCGCAGGTGAACGTAAGAAGCAGCGTACTCGGAGAGACGGGAAGTGCGCAAGAGGTTCGTCGAGAGTTTCTCGTCCTACTGGAGGATGCGATTACACAGCCGGACATAAGTAAGAGTGTACAGAGATTTCAACTGGCGGTGCAGGAGGCAAAGGTGAAGTTGGATTTGGCAGTCTCTCCCGGTACGTGGTTAATGCCATCGAGAATGGTGATCAATACAGAGAGTACAATCGGTTATAATAATAGACTGAAGAGGGTTGAACCGACCATGAGATTGGGTGTCAACTCTGATGTCAATGTAAAGAGCGGGCCGGTCGGAATAAAGCATAACCTCGGAAAGAGTAAGGTTTTACTTCATCATGTGGTTAAAAAGGTGGAGAGACCTAAGGTTGTTGAGAAGGAAGAGTCACCTAAACCTAAACCGCCGCCGGCTAAGCCTGAAACATCGAAACATGAGATTAATCTTGCGGTGATGACTGTGGTGGTCGGGGGATTGGCTTGGTTTATGTTCCGATGAATGAGAAGGTTATTTTTCATAACTCGACCAAGTTATGAAAAAGTTTGTGGGTTAGGGTCATTCTTTACACTCTTCAGGTGAGGGAATCTGTATTAAGATAGCTTTACACTCTTTGCATTGAGACTTTTGTTTGAGGTGAGGACAGATCTGTGAACCTCTACACTCTTTACAGTAAGATTTATTTATTTTTCCGTGAGGGCAGATTCCTTTTCCTCCACAGTCTTTAAAATGATATCTATCTCGACCATGAGGGCAGATTCCTTTTCCTCCACATTCTTTGCAACAATATCTCACTCTATTATGTTTACAGATGGCGCTGCCTTTACAGTCTTTACAACGAGATTTACGCCGGCTGTGAGGACATAATTTAATCCCTCCACACTCTTTGCAAGAGTATTTATTCCATGAGGGCAGATTCCTTTTCCTCCACATTCTTTACATGTGTACTTTACTCGATCATGTTTACAGATACCTTTTCCTTTGCAGTCTTTACAATTATATTTTTGCCTTCCATGAGGGCATTTTTTTGGTTGTTTACTCTGCGTTACGTCTTTTTCTGGCTCTTCGATACCTAGAACCTCAATCAACTCTGCTCTTCGCATTTTATAATAACCTTTAATCCCTCGCTCTTTGGCGAGGGCCTTTAACTGTTTGACGGTTTGCCTTTCCATGATTAATTATATAAAATACACATATTCTTTTAACTCAGTTTTCTCAGAATAAAATCCTCAATTTTAACTTATAGGATTTATACAGTAAAGCAAAATATAAATCCCACAAGTTTAAATATGAGGATTTGATATGAGTTGGGACCCAAATTAATATGAGGATTTGATATGAGGATTTGATATGAGTTGGGACCAAATTAATATGAGGATTTACATGATTAAAAAAAAATGAAATATTTGGATTTAAACTGAGTTAGAAACGGCGTAACCTACCTACTTCTGTTAATGTCCTTTAATTTTCTCCTTTTTGTTCCCACTCTGGCTCTAGTTATAAATCTTCATGTGTAAATTTCATCTAAAGCTGCTGACGTCTATTGTAGTGCATGAGTTTAAATTTTCCTCTTGAAATTAGACGGTTTTTTTAATTAAACGTTCGTTTATAGATGTCATTCAGTTTACATAATTATCTTTCCCACTTGGTTGTGTGGAATTGCTTCAAGGTGTGTTTTTCTACACAGGCAGGAGATTGAATTGAATTAATTAAAAGTGAAAAACACTTTCGTAATCAACTAAAAAGTCACTATTGCGTAAACTTTAGCCACGCTATTTAGCTACTCTAGTAATGTTTTTCGAAACTAGCCTGTTCTTGGCGTTCGGTTAATTAGTTAGGGAGCAGCGCGAAACACGGCGAATCACCGCGCTTATCCCGTTTGTAGGGCTGCTCCGCAACAAACCGAACGCCCGTAACAAGCTTTTTCGAAATCCATTTAGAGGAAGAGAATTTTAATGTATCAGTTTTAAATCGTATTCCCTTACCTATTAAAAAAAATCTGTTGGCGATTATCAGCTAACTAGCTTTCCTTAAATTTAATTAGTATTTAAGTCCCTATTCGATTCTCATAATTGACGTCTATATGGGTTATTACCCGGAATGATTTTAATAAAATATTGTCCCTTTGGAATACATTCAGTTTAAAAATTAAATTTCTTGTTCTAGATATGGATGTATGCATTAAGGCTTTGTTTACAAATGCATTAAAATAAATTGGATGCAAATTCAATGCTTGCCCAACAGGACAGCTAAGAGACACTCCAGATTTTACACTGAAGCAAAAACTGTGCAAAATGAACGCCACTAACGCCAAACTATACAGCTCGCCAGATAACCTTCCATTTGATTTCTGCTCTAACCACAAGTTCAACCACACGAGATATCGCTCAATAACTATCTTCACCTGTGTAACAGTCGCATGTTCTTCACCAGTGGCAGTGGTGGGAAATGCTTTGGTTTTGGCGGCAATTTGCAGGAACTCGTCTCTCAGAACTCCATCCTACATTTTTCTCGCTGGACTAGCGTTAACAGACTTTGGTACCGGAATCCTTGGTCAGCCATTTTACGCTATGTACAGAGCTGCTGAGCTCACGACAGACAGGAAACTGTACTGCATCGCAAATGCAATCGCCCATAGCGTCGTTCCATATCTTGTTGTTATAACAGGGCTAACGGTGACAGCAATGGCCGTGGAAAGATGGCTGCTTATGAGTCGTCGACGCCTAACTACACGACGTGTATATATAATACAAGGCGTGTTTTTACTCATACCAATACCATACATGACACTCCGGAGATTGCCTGGAATGAACGGATACTTCAATATACCAGTCGTCCCTATTATGGAAGGATCTGTCGGTCTTTGCTGCTTCGTAATCTCATCCTTGGCGTATTACAAAGTGTTTCGCATTATCCGCCGACATAAGCAGCAAGTCCACGCCAGCGCTAATAACGTCACCAACAACCCAACAGGCATCAATCTTGGAAAGTATCAGAAATCTGTTTACACTATTCTGTGGATTTTGGCATTGTTCTTGTTGGGTTTTTCACCGTATGTATTTTCCACCATCTTTGTGGAGTTTATAAACGTTTCCAACGAAACATCTACAGCAGTGCGTCACGTGTCAACAGCAGTTATGCTGATGTCTTCTTCACTGAATCCTTTGCTTTACATCTGGAGATTGAGAGAAATTCGACAAGAGGTAAAACAACTAATAAGGGAAATATTTGCCAGACGTTGAGCTACACAAGAAAAAATACGCACGCACTTCCTTCGGCAATCGGGTTATCTTGGGAATTCATCCCGTCAAGTTTGGAATCGTCTGATGTCCACTGGTATTTGTTCGGAGTAATTTTCCCATCGACGTACAGAAACTTATAATAAATTAGTCCTCTATGCTAAAATGGTACTGCGGAATATCGGACGGAATGTACAGTAAAGGGTGAAATTTAGAAGTTAACAAAGCCTTTGTTACATTGTTACAATTTTGGTACTTTTATCCGGATCAAGCGGTTCGGGTTCGAGCCTTGCCCCAGGCCATTGTGTTGCGGTATTATTGGGAAAGAAAATTTACTCTCACAGCGCTTCTCTCCACCCAGGTGTATAAATGGGCACTAGCGAACTTAATGCTGGGGGGTAAATCCTGCGACGAACTAGCATCCCATCCAGGGAGAGTAGAATACTCCAAGACGCTTCATGATACAGAAACTGTGATAAGCTCCGGCCACTAGATGGGCCACTAGGCTCGAATGCAGACATAACGTTTAATTTTATATTGAAATTTTAGTGTTTTTGTTTTCTCTCACGAGATAAATCAGTGAATGAGGCTTTATACGTAATGCCATTGCTTACACCACTACGTAGACGAAAACGAACATTATTTTTTCAGATCTTTTTTATCGTTTTAGCAAAGTTAGATTGCTTTTTGGGCGTTGATTTTTAATTTTAATGAAATATACTTTTTACACGCAAAACTCTAAATATTACTACGTTGTAGATTAATGAGGAGAAAAATTACTTTGTATGTGTTTTTAAATCTTAGTATAATATTTCCGAGCCATTGTCTGCGAAAAAACAATGTGAAATGACCCAGTTATTCGTATTTTGTAGAACGTGATCATGAACCACGACTGCTATTTTTTCGTTTTCTATTTAATGTGGAACACTCTCTTCAAGATGCTGTTCGCAGAAAATGGAATACCCAAAATACTTCAGTGCGACAATGGTACCCAATTATATCATAGCATTTAAGCCTTACCTTAATTTTTAGTTTTTAGTTATACGCTCACGAGAATCTTCAGAATTGAAGGAGGTGAGTCACCCAGGAAGAAGAAGAAGAAGAATTCACCTTGGCGGTGTTCCAGCAACTGGCAAGCCAGTACGGCTTCGAGATCGTGACGTCATCCCATCACTATCCACGTGGTCATGGTTTGGTTGAACGTTAAGTCCAAACGGCAAGAAGACCATCCTTAAGTGCAGAGAAACTGGGGAGGACATTCAGTTATAAATTGGCACTGCGATCCACGCCGTTGAGGTCCAATATAGCATCACCGGCTAAATGGCCGAATTTTCAAATCCACACTCCCTGGGAAGATTTATCCATCAAGAAATCAAGAGGATTTCAGGAATTGGTTTAAGACGAGACAAGAAAACCAGAGCCATTACTACAACAGACACAGTAAGGAACTCCCTGAGCTACACAAGGGTCAAGCCATCAACGTAGAAGATCCTGTGAGGAAGACGTGGAACCCTGCCAAGGTTATAAGTCGGGGAGAAACACCCAGGCCCTGTATTGTGGAAACAGAAACAGGCGCTCAATTACGAAGGAATAGGATCCACCTGAAACCAAGCAGCTCACCCAACAGCTCAACAAACAACTCGCTGAGCAGTATCCCACAAGGATGTACAACAACCGGGATTCGAATGCCTTCAGGTGTCGACCCACAAGAACTCGCCCCAGTGGACAAGCCACCAAGGAGGGAAACGGAGAACTGTCCAACAAAATGGAAAATCTTCGCTGTGTGCCAGCAAGGAAGGGAAAGCACGGCGTTACTATCTTATCCTTACTACCTACCTTGTATATAAACGATCTACCCAACTGTCTTTGTCACTCACAACCGAGAATGTATGCTGACGATACCAGCATTACTTTTGCGACCAATAGTGTCGAAGAAATAAATGAATGTATAAATTCTGATCTAGAAGAAATTCGATTATGGCTTGCAGCTAATAAACTTGACAAAAACGGAATTTTTATTAATTGGATCTAGACAAAGGCTGTCTAATCTACCTGAGAATTCCTCAATCAAAATAAATCAAATCCCTATTGAACAAGTATCCACTACGAAATCTCTCGGCGTATATATTGATCAAAATCTAAATTGGGAATTTCAAATAAAGGAAATTTCAAAAAAGATCGCCTCCGGCGTAAGCGCCACGCATAAGGGATTTTGTTCCACGTGAGATACTTCTCACCGTTTACAATTCATTAATTCAGCCTCATTTCGATTATTGTAGTGTAGTGTGGGGATGCTGTTCAAAGGGACTCTCTCAGAAACTACAAAAGCTACAGAACCGTGCTGCGCGTATCATAACCTTCTCTAATTATGATAGAAATACTGATGAACTCTTACATAGTTTAAATTGGCACAAACTTGAGCATCAAAGGGCCGTGAGTAAGTCGATTATGATGTATAATGCTCTGAACAACCAGACTCCGAATTATTTGAGTTCTCGGTTTTTCTCGCGTAATGAAGCCTTGACTTACAATCTCAGGAATACTGAAGGAAAGCTATCCATACCACAGCCGTGCACTAATTATTGCAAACGAAGTTTTAGCTACAGCGGGGCTGTGTTAAAACTATCCAGAACACTTAACGAATTTAAGAACAAATTGAAAAATCACACTTTCGGATCTTGTTGCATTTAAATTTGGAATCACGGCATCCTTGTAAAGCAGGTTTTGTTTGTTTGTTCTTATTAGTAGTTAGCCTCTCTTAGTTAGTGTAGTTAGTGTTTTTATCCTTTGTTTTTTATTCTGTACCTGAATGGATTTCACCGTGTTTAAATAAAGTTACCTTACCTTACCTTACCTGATTCATATGATATTTGCCTATCTATCTCGCCGAGATGGCATCCCTGAAGGACACAGACCCCTGCATATATGAAGACTTCACCAACGACAGCCGGATAGTAAACAAGAACCAGGAAGTTCCATTTTGTGCGGTAGGACGCGACAACGCTCTAGCACATCTAAACCGCTCCATGAAAGTGTTCGGTGGACTAGTTGGGATCACGCTGAATGCCAGCGCACGCCGGTGCTACAGAACTAGCAAGACTAGCAACAGAGGCCAAATCTATGGCAAGGCCTGACTACAGATGCACAAGAACACCACCTTGACTGGCTACCTGCTATAACGACGAGCTGGAACAAAGCCATCGATCAGCTGATGCAGACAATCAAGAGCTACACTAACCCCCCTTTTCACCTGATGATAACGCTGGATCAGATACCGACCTTTATAATTTGGTCACGAAGAAAGTTGTGTGCGAAAAGACGAAGAAAGATCTGGTTCAACAGAGTGAAATAGGGCAAAAAATTGCAGAAAGAAACTCGAAGAAGAAACTTGAAGAAACTCATATTCCACACCAAGACCAAAGCAGAACTAACAGCTTTTCTGGCCCAGAAGGTGATGGAGAGAGGTGGGGCTTCAGAAAAGCAGGTCATTGTGGGGTGGGCGACAGACTGCAAAGCAACACACAAGGACGTGAGCGAAGAAGCGGACACAAAGATTATCCTCCAGCAGCGCTAGACGCTACAACAGACGGTGCTACAGAACTTTCGGTCTATTCTCCAGACAATGATGTTTTAGTGCTAGCTATCAGACGCTATCTACGAGATGTGTCCAAATACAAGTTTTGTGACTGAATCAGCAACAACTAGCCAAACAATCAAGTTGTAGGCAATTGTAGAAGCTCTTGGATCAGCCAGGACAGCCGCACCACCAACATTCCATGCCTTAACAGGGGCTGATAACACGGGTAGTTTCTCAGGAAAAAGGAAACTGACTGGAAAGAATTTGAAGAGGCCAATGAGTCGATCCTTAGATCCTTAGCCAATTTGGGTAAAAATGCAAAACCCGACGAAGAAACCCTTGATGGGATTGAGCAATTCGTCTGCCAGCCGTACAAGCAAAAGACCGCAATTAAAACTGTCAAAGAACTCAGGTGGTCGTTGTTTAAGAAGAGACAAGCTGAATCTGACAGATTATCACCAACTTAGGCAGCTCTGCACTAAGCCATACTACAAGCACACTACCAGTTGGTGGTTTGGAACAATGACTGTGTACCTAATCCTGTTTTATCGCAACCACGAGGGTATGGCTGGACAATGGAAAATGATGTGGGGATCCCTGTCATGACAGCACTTTCACCCACTCCCGAAGCTATTATACAGCTTGTAAAGTGCAGATGTCGAAGTGAAGGATGCTCGACGAATGCTGTCAGTGCCGCAAAGCAGGGCTGTTATGAACGGACCTCTGCAGCTGTTCCGATGGTACTGATGAATGTGAGAATCAATTGCAACAAGGCGAATGTGACAATGATGACAGCAATATTGAGGATGAAGAGGATGATGATGATGCGTTAAATTAGATATGGTAAGCGTCCTTAGATAAATACTTCGCCAACGAAAGGTGAAAAATATGGCCATTTTCATTTTTACTACTGCTGTTTTTAAGTTGCTGTTTTTTTTTTAATTATGTCGTTTGCTACCAGTTTTGGTGCAGGGAATTTGTTCATCGGTGAAACCGTATCATCGAGGGATTAATTATGAAAAAGTTTGACAAGCTATGTGAACATTTTAAATAAGTTACATGCATTTTTCTGACTCAGCCTCGCTTTCATGCTAGATCACGTGACCACCTCATTATTAGCAGCTGTTACTAAATGATCAAATTTAGTATTTCTGACAATTTTGAGTAAGTTTTGACAAGCTTTTGCAAACATTAAATATAGAAATTGTAATATTCTATTCCAGCCTCGTTTTCATGCTAAATGGTCACGTGACCATCTCATAATCAGCAGTTGCCACTAATAAATCAACTTACGAATATCTTCAAAAACACTCTTGTTCATGTGTTATGTTTGTTGCCGCTGTTTTATTTCTCTCTACGAATATCTGCCAAGTTTGGTGGTTAACCGATGGTAATTGATGAGGTTATAAAGAATTTATTGTATCAGCCTCGTTTTCATGTTGGCTCATTTTCATCCAATTTTCAACCCCTCCCCCCCCCCCCCCCTTAAAACCCATCCTAGCAAGTTGCAGAGTTGCCACCAAAACATTTCATGTTTACTAGACCCTAATGGACACTTTTAGACTAGTGGCTTCCTTTCAGCACGAAATTCCCACGGGAGAAGTGAAATCAAGATACAAGAGATAAGCATGAACAAAATGATTAAAAAAATGTTTAAACAAGCAAGCAACCGTGGACGATGATCCTACTGGTATACGTTGGATCAATAATGATCTGATCGGTTTAAAATAGAAAAATGAAGACTATAAAAAAGCAGAAACCGATACAACGTAGAAAGGTTTTAAATTTGTGTACTATATTTCGGCTGGCCAAACCAGCCTTCTTCAGGTACAATGGGAAATTACATTGGGAAGGGTTTTATATGTAGTGATTGCGGTATTTTGCGTAATACCGGAAATACGTAAAGGTAATGAAATTGACAGTGTAGAATGAAATAAAAATAAAGTAAAATAAACTAAAAATAATAAAATAGCTGATAATACAGTACAGATAAATAAATCAGTATGTTTCTTCGCGAATGTTAAGACCTTCGGGATCAATTGTCCTGCCTTTTAAGATTAAAAAGGCTTCCCTGGCCTTACGGATTGAGTCCCTGTTTGAAAAGACTTTTTCGATGGGGAAAGGGAAGCCTTTTTAATCTTAAAAGGCAGGACAATTGATCCCGAAGGTCTTAACATTCGCGAAGAAACATACTGATTTATTTATCTGTACTGTATTATCAGCTATTTTATTATTTTTAGTTTATTTTACTTTATTTTTATTTCATTCTACACTGTCAATTTCATTACCTTTACGTATTTCCGGTATTACGCAAAATACCGCAATCACTACATATAAAACCCTTCCCAATGTAATTTCCCATTGTACCTGAAGAAGGCTGGTTTGGCCAGCCGAAATATAGTACACAAATTTAAAACCTTTCTACGTTGTATCGGTTTCTGCTTTTTTATAGTCTTCAAAATGATTAAGACGGAATCCACCAGGACGTCGAGTAATAGCGGAGCTCCTGCGCGCGAAGCGCGCCAGCGGAGCACCATGGGTAAGAATTTTTGGTAAAACCCATGAGGCCAAGAAAATTTGGTGCGTACGCCCGCCCGCGCGCCCTCCCGTACAGACTCTCCGGGAGGGGGAGTGGAGTCCTAAGGCAGCCCGACCGGGGGTGGAGGGAGGAAAATAGGCCGAGGGAGATGGGGAGCAGATGAATGCGCGCTCCCATATCCCTACGTACAACTTTGACATCCATGTTATGATCAATTGACAGCTGTCAAAACAAGCTACCCGCTGACCATTATCACGTGGCCATATCGCGGGCTCACATGTGGAGCTCATTGAGGTCACGTGTTTTTGTGAAGTTGACCGCTGACCAGATGATGGTTTTCTAGTTGATCGCGGGCTCAAGTCCTAGGTTTTTACAAATTTTTTGATCATCGCTTTAATTCAGATTTAAATAAAGGGCAAAGTTAATAACCGAGGAGCTCAGCTTTTAGGCTTAGCTAAATCTATTTTAAAAAGTTTTTTCTCATGTTAAAAAAATGATCTGGACATTTCATTTCAACTTAAACGAAGCGATTGTATGAAAAGGCGGTAAACTCGTTTGCACGTTGTTCGCTGCTGAATTGAAAGACGGGAAGAAAGCGTGCTGGAGGGCATAGATCTTCGTGAATATTTCTCTCTTTATTTACTTATCTACAGCATGGAAACTTATGCCAAGTGATTTAGGATAACCTCTTAACGGGAAGATCCGAAATAATTGTTGACCTGAACATGATATATCGGAGTACGAGTCAAAAACAGCGAGAGTTGAAGCACTGTCTTCGGTTCCAGCGGCTGACCAAGACTGGAAATTAAAATGAACTGAGCTAATATAAAAGTGTGCTCAGAGCCGGTAAAGTTGACTGAAGTGACGGATAAAAGACTGTTAAAAGCTACACCGAAAGGAAGAAAGATATTGATCTTCGCTGATAATTCAAATTATGTATATTACCGTGGTGTGAGATTATTACGAACATTGGACGAAACTACCGTTTTCGTTGCTTCGTCTCCGATGTTATTTGGCTGGTTTGAAAGCTTTGCCCTGCAGAATTTAAAAGCCTTCTCAAAATATGAGGTAACAAACGTAAATGTACACATTTTGTTATGAGAATCTGTTTATACGTCATTTATGAGCAAATTCGATGTTATGTCGGTTTTCAGATCTTCCCGTCAATTATATTTCGTTAAAACGGCTGCTTTCAAACCTCTTAGCTCTAATCACTTTTATTCACTTTTGCGTATTAACCGTTTCGTTTCAAATATTGTGTTTTTTTAGCTAGTGGAGTTAAATTCTTAACTGTGAGGTTCATCGTTGGATTTTGAAAAGCGTATTCAATTATTGAGCTACACGGATCAAAAACATATAAATTTCGCGCGCTGCATTTGCAGAAAAATCCCCGCGCAAACAAATCAAAGCAAAAAACGAGCAAACCTTCGGCAACGATACTTCACACCAACGATTAAACGACTTATTATCCAACTGCTCTATCTCACTAGCTTGCATTTTTGTTATTTTGGTGAGTGTGTTGAAATCTCGTACGCGCAATAATTTTTTAGATTCGTAAACGAGTATTTACGCCGGTTTTTATATTGCGAGTTGCCTGTGCTTGGGTGAGTGAGTTCAGACTTTTCCCAACGTACATTTGCCTGTTAGAAACGAAGGAAATTCATTCACTTCTCTGCATAAAATTCTCTAAGGTATTTAGCAATGTGTACGGTAAAACCTGCAGCGTAGTAATCATGCAACCAAACCAAGATGGTTCAAAACTACATTGTAAGCTTATTAGACAGCGAGCACCACTTTCTAAGTCACAAACCGTGACAATTCTTACACAAAAAAACTGCTTAAAAAAATGACTTAAAACCGGCTCCCAATGAATTTGCCGAGTTAGTTTTGCCGCTGTGATTTTCTTTGTTGTGGTGTGAGTTCATTTTGTATAGCCGCGAGTTCACTTTGTTCAGTGCATTGAGTTGATCTTTTTGCCTTGAGAGTTTTGAAGTAAATCAAAAAAAAAATCTTCGCCTTCATGAAGGTCATTTTTACACTGAATAACCATTAGAGTTATGAAAAGTCTTTACACTAAAATTTCATGTGTGCGCCTACGTGCGTACGTGCATGAGGAACCCAAGAAAGTGCAGTGACATGTACCTATATGGGCAACCGTATACGCTTAGAAATAGTGTGGCTACTTATTAATATTGGGAAACAATGCAAACTCAAGCAGAAAATATTAATAAATAGGAGCTCCGCTTTTAGGCCTGCCTAAATCTATATATTATTTATTTAAGTTGGACAAAAATCGAGTACCAGAATAATTTAAATCCTATTGCGTTATTTTCTACCCTAAATAAAAGGTAAAGATGTAAGTAATAATCCCTGATAACACCGACAACAACTTCTTATCAGAGTCTTAGAAAATGAATTTCAAAGTTCACAAGGTATAGGCAAATTCTCACGTGCAGCCATTTTGTAAAATCGTCTTTAAGCGATTCAGTGGAATTCAGTGGGAAATTCGAATGTTTGGTGTTGTTAGAAAAGATTTCTTTTGATAAGATATTTGAAGCAGTAACACAAAAGTTTGCAATAAGGTGTAAATAATTTTGGTACATAATTTTGTCCAACAACTACTCGAAGTCCTGGCGGATTCCGTCTTAATATTTCTACTTTCAACGGCATGTTTTAATTCTCCATGATTTGATTTCTACCAACGACACGAGGACGTTTTTGTAAATGCTAATTCTGGCTAATTTATTCAGCTATTTTTGACCAACGAAAGCACGAAATCGATTTTCTCAAATATTTCCAAAATTTGGCAGTGTTTTCAAAAACAAAGCTCGAAACCGTTAAAACTCATTAATAGCTCTCTATAAAATGAAAATAAAGATAGGTTTCATTTTTGATCGTGGTTGCGATTTTAAAATTTTGAACCATATTTCTGTGCCTTTGCTCTTAAGTTACTCACGTCTGTCTACTGAAGCAAATCAGCTTGTCACATTGTCTTGATTTATAAAGAATAAGTGTTCCCGAGAAACTTCTGCTCGATGTAATTAAGTTACTCACGTCTATCTACTGAAGCAAATCAGCTTGTCACATTGTCTTGATTTACGAAGAATAAGTGTTCCTGAGAAACTTGTGCTCGATGTTCTTAGGTTATTATATTCACGTCTATCTAATGAAGCAAATCAGCTTGTCACATTGTCTTGATTTATGAAGAATAAGTGTTCCTGAGAAACTTCTGCTCGATGTTCTCAGGTTATTATATTCACGTCTATCTACTGAAGCAAATCAGCTTGTCACATTGTCTTGATTTATGAAGAATAAGTGTTCCCGAGAAACTTCTGCTCGATGTTCTTAGGTTATTCACGTCTATCTACTGAAGCAAATCAGCTTGTCACATTGTCTTGATTTACGAAGAATAAGTGTTCCTGAGAAACTTGTGCTCGATGTAATTAAGTTACTCACGTCTATCTACTGAAGCAAATCAGCTTGCCACATTGTCTTGATTTATGAAGAATAAGTGTTCCTGAGAAACTTCTGCTCGATGTTCTCAGGTTATTATATTCACGTCTATCTACTGAAGCAAATCAGCTTGTCACATTGTCTTGATTTATAAAGAATAAGTGTTCCTGAGAAACTTCTGCTCGATGTTCTCAGGTTATTATATTCACGTCTATCTACTGAAGCAAATCCGCTTGTCACATTGTCTTGATTTATAAAGAATAAGTGTTCCTGAGAAACTTCTGCTCGATGTTCTTAGGTTATTCACGTCTATCTACTGAAGCAAATCCGCTTGTTGCATTGTCTTGATTTATGAAGAATAAGTGTTCCTGAGAAACTTCTGCTCGATGTTCTTAGGTTATTCACGTCTATCTACTGAAGCAAATCCGCTTGTCACATTGTCTTGATTTATGAAGAATAAGTGTTCCCGAGAAACTTCTGCTCGATGTATATAATTAAGTTACTCACGGCAATCTACTGAATCAAATCAGCTTGTCACATTGTCTTGATTTATGAAGAATAATTGTTCCTGAGAAACGTCTGCTCGATGTAATTACGTTACGCCAATTTACTGAGGCAAATCAGCTTGTCACATTGTCTTGATTTATAAAGAATAATTGTTCCCGAGAAACTTCTGCTCGATGTAATTAAGTCACTCACGTCTATCTACTGAATCAAATCAGCTTGTCACATTGTCTTGAATTAAAAAAAATATAATTATTCCTGAGAAACTTCTGATCTATATTCTTAATATGCCCAAGTCTATCTACTCAAAAAAAGAAAAAATAAATAAACTGGGCTGGTCAATGAATCCTGAGAAACTTACACACCAGTGTACTGTTCAAAGCAATTAGCTTATATTTTTTAAAGCCTACTTAAGTTACTCACACTCAGCATAGGCGTACGGGCACCTTCAGATTTGGGAGGGCGGTGACCTTCTTGCCCGAAAGAAAAACAATTCAACTAAATGTTTACAATTCTCTAATGAAACCAGTGTATAAATTCCAGAAATTTTAATTCTCAGTCTCGTTTATTAACTAAAGGGCGTTTTTGTTTGTTTTCTCTCAGTGCTTTTGCTCGAATCATAAGCATTTGTCCGAAAAAAGTTACGACTGGGGCGGCTGCCACCCCCTAGCTCCCCGGCTCGTACGCCTATGACACTCAGAAACTTCTGCTCGTGGACAATGACGCATCAACCTCGTAGCTATATATATATATATATATATATATTTCATGCTACAACCACGCAAACATCAGCTTGTCACAGTGCATTGATTTATAAAGAATAATAGTTCCTGGGAAACTTCTGCTCTATGTACTTAAAATACTCACGTCAATCTACTGACGCAAATCAGCCCTATTCTTAGAAACTTCTGTTCTTGACCAGTGAAGTGAAGTGAAGTGAAAGACTTTATTTAATGAGGGTGACCCGTGTGACCCGTGACCAGTGACGCTTAAACCTCGTAGCTATATATTTCAGGCTACAATCACTCACTTCTTTGCTTTAGAATCGAGTCAGAAATGGCGCTGCCGGCAGTTCAAGGTACTTCTTTGCCTGAGACCGTGTGCGGAAAGGACGAACGGGTGGAAGTAGATCCAAAGACTTCACCTCCGTACAAATGGATTTGCTCTTTGACAATACAAAGCACTACTGGTAGAGTATATGTTGGAAGTGGATTCAAGATCAATCTCCCACACGTCAATCGTACAGCCGTTGTCACCAGCGGCCATTGCACGTATGTGAATGGATCGTACGCTACAAATATCACCGTACAGTTCCCAGGACAAGCAGCGGTTGACGTCCCTCGTAATGACCTCTATGCAGCACCTGAGTATATCAACTCACGCAGTGCAGACCACGACTATGGCCTTATTCTTCTTCCAGGGCATTCTGATGATGGCTTTGGTTGGTCAACGATAGTCCCAGATGATGAGTTAAACAACCGTCTTGTAACCAACTGTGGGTATCCAGGTGACAAGCCCAGAGGAACCATGTGGATCACAGGAGGAAAAATCGACAACTACACAGCCAACAGGATTTTCTACATGAATGATACGATGGGTGGACAGAGTGGAAGCCCAGTCTACACCTGGTACGGTGGTTATTGGACCGTCATTGGTGTTCACAGTTACGGTGGATGTCCTAACTCCGCTCCACGATTCACATGGGAGATGATTTCCCGTTTTCTGGAACGTATGAACGGCCTGACGTTAAAATCGTTGCGGTCTGTAGCATTCCCTGATGTGTACGTTCGTTGTGACGGCAGTGAAGTACATGAATATACAGGCCCCGGAGGTGGAACTGTCAACTGCCAGTACAAGCCACCATCGCTTTGGGAGAGCTTCTACATCTACCCTGCAGAGATGCCTCCTTCATTGGCCCCACAGAATATCTATAAAGTGGTGATAGAGAGTGCAGAGTTCCGCCATGTGTTTATCCGCATGGATAGCAAGGGCATGAGCGCATATGCGGGCCCTGGAGGAGGGGAGGTGAATTGCCAGTTTACAACAAGCACCTGGGAATCGTATTTCCTCAGAGAAGAAGCAAATGGAAGCTACTCTTTTCGAAATGTCCAGTTTCCTCACTGCTATATTCGCTTAGACGGGACCGGAGTTACTTCATATTCAGGTCCTGGCGGCGGCACAGTCAACTGCCAGTATTATGATGACCCATCTGCTCCAGCATCAACATGGGAAAGTTTTTACGTGGAGGAACATTAATAACTGCTGTGACATACACTTACATGTAAGGTATTCCTTGGACTATGACACGTGTTTATGCTTTTATGGTAGCATGCATTCAATGGATTTATATGCTAGTTTTAGTCGTTGAGATGTAGTTCATGATAAGGTGTATTGATGATATATACGCACTGATAGGTATTCTTACGTAGTATTCTCTTAATAGCGCTAGTATTCGTAATTTTAGCCGGCTGAGTGCAATTTTACATGCACTTTTTGATTTAGTTGTACTAATTGATTTGGTAAGTTTGTTTAGGATATCCATAATTGTTATTGCCATCAGTGATTTTTACGTACTAGGTGCAAGTTTGTTCACTTCTTAGCCGCTTTAATACCTCAATCGACCTACAAGTTTATCGTTTAAGTTTTGGATTTTTTATATTTTATCTGCGTGTTTTGGACCAACCAATTCCCTGTTTGCATTTAATTATTATAGTTAATTTTCAATAGAAGTTTTTAACCTAGTTACTCCGTGATATTCATCCGTATTTACCCGTTTGTATTTTTTGAACATTTTATACTCAATCATTAAAAAAAAATGCTTACTAAAGCCAACAGTGGTTGTTTCCTACTTGGTTGAACAACAAAGCCACGAAACTTTCAACATCGTAACTAGTAACTAACAGTATTTAGACTGTACCAACCGTGAACCATTTGAGCTCAGCCTTTCAAGTTCAAGGTAAATTTCTCCAGTTGACCTTTTATCGTTTTCTTCCTAGTCTATTTGATTCGAGGTGCAGTTTTACTTGCTGTTAGTTACTTAATTTGCTATTGTAGTTACTCAGAAGTACAAGAAAGCCGCCACGTTCTTGTAAAAGAGACACAGACAAATGACATATGAATAAGAAAACTAGCAACATCTTAGCTTTTGAGACAATGCTTTGAATAAACTACTGTTGGACCCAAGTATTATGTCTTTCTTTACGTCCTTAGAAGAAACCGAGTTTAAATTCACGAAGTAGATCTCTGGTACCAAGAAAATAAATTAAGTTTCTATCTCTGCAACCAAGCCGAGCTTATAAAGAACTCTCAGTTTTACCATGAGCTCATCAGATGTATTTAGAAGCTGCAAAATAGTCTCTCAAGTATCGTTGCATGATTCGCGAATTTTGAGGCCCGAAGCATCTGTAAGGTCGCGCGTGAGTAAATTTCTCCTACCCAGATCTCATTCTGTCTGACGTGCGAGATATGGGTTCCAGATTTGCGACCGGCGCCTGGTGGCCTGGGGAGTAGGAACCACACGGAAGAGAAAATTAGATCATATCTTCTTGCCACACGTCACTTAAAATTCGCTTCACATTTCTAGCCATATTTTTTTTCCAAGCTAATTTACAAGAAAACTGTAATCTCTACGTTTCGGGTTTTTTTTTCCGAAATAAACACCGACGTATTTATGTCTTTCGCGGTAAGGATTAAAGTAAAACAGAACATTTGTAGGTTTTATCCTTTATTTTTCAACTGCATTAAAAGAGCCTCCTATTTAATTTTCGCAAGTCGCTGTTAAATAGAATCCAGCAAAAATTAACAACAACTGCCCCTTCAGAAGTATGCGAAGTTTCCTTGTCAGTAAAGTTACAGGACTCGACAAAGCTACGACAAATGCAGCGCTCGTGCTAGTTTTTGATTGGATTCCATGAATCGGAAACTGGTCGGATGTTTATATGAAGATTTGCCAGAAGAGGACTTGTTCCTTCCGACTGAAATAACAGGTCCTAACATCTTGAAATTTCGACCTCGTGCGTGTTCCCCGAGATAGAACTAGCACTCACTGCAGTCACATATTGGTTACAGTGCGTGCTTTTGTGACGGGCGCTTATTTTTCTTTTTATCTCCGCACCAGTGAAGTGTCTAACCCATCAATCTTGAACTTGGCTAAGATCTGATTTACTGAATTTAACTTAACTCATAACTGACAAAACGCATAGTTTTCAACTGAACAAGGTGAATCATCACGGAATGTCATCCAGATACATTTATTCTTTGCTTGCTCTGCAAATGGAGACTGACTTAGAAACTGTGAACTGTTAAATGAAATAAATGATGGTGAATTTTAAGCTCAGTGATAAATGTGATAAAGATGAAATAATGGACATGACACCAGCGTGGGACAAAGAAAAAAATCTGATTCCTCGACGGGAATCGAACCCATGACCTCCTGAACACCGAGTGGGTGCTCTATCCACTGAGTTATGAGAACTCATTTTTTTCTTTGTCCCACGCTCGTGTCATGTCGATTATTTCATCTTTATCACATTTATCACCGAGCTTAAAATTCACCATCATTTATTTATTTATCATTTACCACGACGATTTCCGACATTGCTATTCCTAGCAGTATGTAGGAGCATTTCATACATGAACTCAGTTTAATGGCTTCACTCTCCAAGAGTTCTTGTAGCTCAGTGGAAAGAGCCCCGGTGTTCGGAAGGTTATGGGTTCGATTCCCGTCGGGGACTCAGATTCTTTTTCTTTGTCGCACGCTCGTGTCATGTCGATTATTTCATCTTTATGTGAAACTGTTATTTTCACTCGGGCTTTCCAAAGGAAACGCCCGAGTTGAAATTCCGGCTTTTTTTACTTTTAACCGCAAATCGAAGTCAAGTCCTTAACACGCATGGCGACATTGACTCTGATTCGCCGCCATTGTGACACTGTTAGCGCCCATTCCCTAGCGCGCGGAAATGTGCGCGCCTGCGCTCTCATTTTGCCGAAGAGTACATGGTATAGTGTAATGGCCGAAGAACAAAAGTTTTGATGGTGGAAAATCAACACAAATACCGCTGTGTGTACACACACACTTTAAGTTGTTTGACTAATTTGCCGATCATTTCGTCGAAGTCAAAATCGATTCATATTTTGTTTTAAATTAAAGTAATCTACGCATGCATGTATTTGCAAATAACACGTGATTTCTTGGTTTCATTCCCGGTTTCATTCCTGTTACAGACATTCATGGCGGACGTCATTGAATAAGCCAAGCCTAGGAAACCCGTTCGAAAACAATTCAATTCAACTCAAACACGAGGCTTCGAAGGCTAATTTACATGCTTACAAAAGAATGCACTCTAAGGTATCAAATGCTTTTTCAAACTCTACGAATAACAAAAGACCCGGTATTTGTTCTGTTTCTGTGTATCTTATGATACCTTCTATATATATCAGTCGAATGTTTTCGTTTATTGACCTCCGTTTAAGAAATCCTGTTTGGTCGTGGCTAATTACTTTCGGTAAACCATTCTTTAGTCTGTTCGCAATAGCCTTTGAAGCAATCTTGTAATCTGTGTTTAAGAGAGTTAAAGGCCTCCAATTTTTTAATTTACTCAGTATACTGTTTTTTTTAGGAATAAGTTTAATTGTTCCTCTTCTTTGTGAAATTGAAAGCTTTCCACAGCTATAAGAACGGTTTTAAAATTGCTTTGATAAAAGTAGTTGATATATCTTTCCAAAAAAACTTTGCAAAATTCGGTCGGTAGGCCAACGTTCCAAGGAGATTTGTCTTTTTTCATTTTCTGCAACGCCTCCAGGCATTCTTTTTCACTGAGAAGTCCTTCACAGGAGTGTGACTCTTCAGCAGTTAGTTTATTCTGGTGGCCTGAAGAGGGGAAAAATAATTCGCCCTGATTTTGGTCGATTCATGGATTAGTTGATGTATATAGTTTGATAGAAGCGCTTACACTCCTTTAGTGTGTCTTCGTCTTTTGTAAGCGTCTCTTCTGAAGTTTCAAGCTGTCCAATAGTGTTAAAAACTGTGTAATCGTATCTTAGACACGTAGTCCTCCAATGCCTGTTTCTCAAGCTCAGTTGTAGTTTTCCTAGCATACCTTTATCATTTTGACTACTCAGCAGTTAACTAATTAAAAGTCATGCTACTCAATTTCTTCACTAACATAACGATAGTTGTGCATTTTTTTCTTACATTTTTTTCACTGCAGTTTTCAATATTACAATTCGCTGCCTCTATATCTATAACCCTGCTAAATTATCAGCAGAACACACTCTGCATTCACTTCGATTCCAGTTTCATTATTTACCAAATGTTAGGACACCGCAAATAGAAATAAGCTTGTTGACTTGCGATGGCAAGGTAGGAGCTATTGATCTTAGAGTTCATGACAGTACATTTACCTACTGTGTTTCGACGGTTATCGTGTTCGGTTAAAATGCACACATGCTGCAACTGAAACGGTTTTGCCTTCTTGATGGGAGGGATGAGGAATACCACCCACTTACGAATAAGCCACAATGCTGCCATCACAACAAAAAGCAATAAAAAGCAAAAATACAAGCTATGCACCGACGGCTCCACCAATACACGCTGGTTTAGTATATATGCCATTTTTTGCAGTTCGCAAAATGCCCCATCTTATGGAGTGTTGATATGATAAGAAAAGGGCAGTGGCAGTCGATTCGGAAAGGAAGGCCTGGGGTGAGATCCAGAAATACACTCCTGAGGGGATTAAAAGACACCCCACAAAAATGTCAATCAAAGCCCGAGACCAGAAGCAATCTGTCGTTGTTCCCAGGCCTTTCTGCGAAAAAGAAGTGGACGGGAGGGGAGAGGTAATTGTAGGCGGGATTTGCGTAGCTTCGAAGGCTAATATGCCAGTTTTAAGAACATCAAACTCCCTGTCGAGGTGTCGACAACATCACCAAACAAAAGATTAAATGAGGAAGACAATTACTTCGCAAGTGCTTTCTAAATCTTGGTACATCGAAACAACAATAGGGAGCTTAAGCAATGACGACGGCGACGCCGAGGAGAACGCCTGGTGAGAAATGAATTTATATTTTACTCGAGAATCTCGCGATTATCCAGATGTATTCAGTGTAACTATCGGTTTAAGAACTGGCCCTAACTGAATATGTGAAGAGAGCATTCAACTCCAAAAAGAAAAATCAAAAATTAACCGTCGTGGCTCGCGTTGTCCAGAATACGCAGAACTCGGTCATTTCACGTCGTTGTTTTGCAGAGAACGGCCAAGAAATGTACCAAGATTCAAAACGCACGTGCAGAGCTATTGTTCTGCTCATTAAACCTTTTGTTTGGTGACGTTCTCTTTGCCGTTGCCGTCGTAGGGCCAATTCGCACTAGCGGAAAAAAATTGTAACAATTGGTAGATTTCATCACTTGTGTGTCACTTGTTACAGAAAACAAGTGCGAATACGTTTTTTGAAACCTAGAACTTGTCCAACAATGCAGGAAAACAAAGAAGCAGTTGTCTTATGATTGGTCCGCGTTGCACGCGCGATACATTTTGTCAAACAATCGCAAAAACAAGTGCGAACGACTTGTTGGACAAGGGCAAATTTTTGTCAACACGGACAAATCTTCAAAGGGGCCGATGTCCTGCCTCAAGGCAGGACAAGTCATGACAAGTCGCATTCCAACGCCCCTCGTAATGCCAGATAACAATACGTTGTTGATTGGCTATTGTGTTTGGTCTGGATTGTACTAAAAAACAACACGCGAAATTTTTCCGCCATAGGCGGCAAAACATGTTTGTGTGCCGAGGTGAGGTCGTGGAAGGATGGGAATACCGGGGTTGGAACAAATGAATGCGGAGGGAACCAGTTTGTACCGATAAATGGAGGGGGAAAGAAATAGTTTACTTGCGACATTATCCCCGCACGAGCACAAAAACATCAGAACACGCGCACTTCAAATGCAAATCGTTTTAACATTTTTCACCACGTGGACCTGCCTGATTATTTGATGTTTGCACAAGACGACCGTGCCGAGAAATGTACCAGGATGACAGAAGCACGTGCAGAGCTATTGTAATAATAATTACACCTTTTGTTTTCTTCAAAATGTCTCTGACTTGTCGCGACAATTTTTTTGTTGTCAAAAATGTCATGACATTTGAAACTTGTCCGCTAGTGCGAATTGGCCCGTAGTTTGCTTAAGCTCCCTATTAATGTGAAATGACCCAGTTATCCGTAATTTGGAGAACGTGAACCACGACTGCTATTTTTTCGTTCTCTATTTGGACGTGGAACACTCTCTTTATATATTCAGCTGGAGCGATAGATATACTAAATACAACTGGATAATTTCAAGATTTTCAGGTAAAACATACATCTATTGAGTAGACGTTGTACTCGACGTCGCCCTCGTCATTACTTAAGCTCTCGAATTAACCCCTTTTTGTCCCATAATTTTCCATTTTTTCGCAGCATTCCGTAATCGGTTTATTATCTCAAGTTTATTCGGGAATTTATGCACAGACTGTTGGCTGATAATGCTGTCGGTGGAATTATTATTTTTTGATTGATCGATTTTTGTTGTTGTTGTTTCTCTCATTTGGCGTTGTAGTTCACAGCAACGAAGAAAAAATAAACGGCACGCAATGCATGCAGAAGCGATGAAGTTTCACAAGGGGTCTTTAATGATTTTCGGGAATTTATCAAAAAAGTAACGTAAATAAAAGCAGCTGACAACTTCTGTGCTGAATGATTGTTCAAGAACTGAGTTGCGTTATCTTGTAGCGTGACACACGATTTACTATACGAGGTCAAAAGTTGCCTTGAAATTGCTTACACCAGCCCTTTGGTTTTAAAAGAATGTAAAGATTTCTGTAAACTAAATCCAGTTGAACTCATCAAATACAATAAGTCCTTACTGCCCGGGAGTATTTTGCTGTGAGTTCTACGGGGTGATTTCGTGTTGACCTGCACTTGATTTCTTAGTCTACGGACGTTTATTCCTGTAGTTAGTTCCAAGTCCTATTCGGTTCTACAGATCGGTCGATCGCGCGCAACAGACAACAGATCCCTTCCGATCCACTCGCACGATGACAATAAGGGATGATGACATCGCTTAAAAAAACATGAATAAAACAAATTTCTTAGAAGATAAATAACCGGGCGGCTCCGCTTTAAACCGGTTTTATAAACCGGATAGGAGAAATCAAAAGGTCAATTTGGCCAGTGGCAGCGAGCCAGTTGTCGCAGGAAATGTGCGCTTTTAATTTGCACGCAACGAAGGAATGCCCTATTCCCCCTATGAAACGTCCCTGCAAGGAATCATTGTAGTTGTATTTAGTGTTGCCAAGTCTTCGATATGTTTTGTTGAATACAACTCCCATGATTCCCTGCAGGCGTGTCTCATAGAGGGAAGTGGCCATTTCAATCAGAGGTGCATTGATTGAGCCCGGCGTGTCCAATGGATGATAATCGATCATCGGAAATCAATCGATATAATCGATACAAATCAATCAATTAATATCGATTGGTCTCACCAATCGATGAATATCGATACTCATCATCTCAAGTCCTCTTAGTTGTATCGATTTTTTACGATTTTCTCCCTTATCATCGATTTTAATAAATGAACCATTAATGAATTCTTCTTACTGACATTTGGGATTGAGTCATGGTACTAGTGTGTCACAACGTCGTCTTTTTCACGTAGTGTGATCAGTGGTTTCATTTTTTTTCGGCTGATTAAATGTCTTGCAGATCCTATGTTCAGCAGATTATTGTCGGCTGTTTTGAGTTTTAACCACAACATAGCCTCGAACCATAATTAGTAGAGGATTCCCCCTCTACTAATTAATTATGCTCAAACATAGCCTCGGGACTGGGAGGGAGGTGGGGGACTAATTAATAGCCTCAGTGATAGGAAGTATGATTAGTAATGAAAAATAAGGGCGCATTCAGTAATAAAATAATGCTTTATAAAGGGCAGGTAAGACCCAAAATACAAGTTTTTCTTATTTTCCTTAGTTAACCAATTGACACCTGAACCAGCCTAAACCGGTCGTAAAGGGTTCGGGCATTTGTCCCGCTTGTGAAGTCATCAATTTTTACCCGAAAGGCAACATCTATGCTCAAATTGTGAAGCAAGAACAAGACCTTTCCAACGATACCTAAACCAGCGTGATTAGGTTGATGGAGCTTGAAACATGCACCAAAACGCTTCAAAATTTCAGTGAAAAACTCAGAGGAAAATTTCGATCCCCTTTCCACCCCTTGCTTGTCCATGGTAAGTAGTTCTTGCCTCGTTTACGCTTTCGCAGAAATTCTTCTACTTGAAAGAAGCCTGGTAGAAGGCCAAACACTGCAGCAAAAAGAAAGGAAGAAGAGAAAAAGGAAAAGCGCGAAAAAAAAAAAAATAAAAAACGAAAAGCCTAAACTGGTAGGATGGTTCTTTGACTTTGAAAAAGTTGTTAAACGTGATTCTTGTAAGGACGCAGTTTGCATTTCAGGGCCGTTTTGAGTGATTTGGAGCTATTTTAGCTTATAATAGACCTTAAAACGTCAAAAACGTCTAAAAATGCATTTTTTGGAAACACTCCAGGTGTCAATGGGTTAATCTTATAGGACTGCACGAAACAATGATTTACCATCATAGAGAAATGAAAATGAATATTTTCCAATAGAAGCTACGTACAAATATGGGTCCTATCTTATATGTATTCCACAAAATTAAAATAGGAGATATTTAACTTCCCGTCCGCTATCCAAAGATTCCACCGATGACGTCAAACTGAGCGCGAGTGCGCAATTCAACATGGCGTATATGTTTCGCATTTTGAGGATTCTTCAATACGAAAACGGGCTAAACTAAAGAGAAATACAAATTTGGCCTATATGGAACACGGCGAAGCCATTTCCGAGTTCATTGAGGGGGGGGGGGGGCAGTTTCACTCCGTCTCCCGTCACTTCCCGTTAAACATTTATTGAAATTAATTAATTGACTAATTAATTAACATAAACTGGAATTAATTAAGTAATAAATCTTGTGAAGAAAATGAACTATAACATCATAAAAATATATTGATCACAATGAGCTGATTATATTACATATTATATGCATTTTCTGAGAACAGGTGAGTAGACATTCTTTAAAAAGAGGTGTAAATACTTGAAGAGAGTATTTGACCTTGGTTGCATCCCCACCACACATCGGATGTCCCGCTACAATATTACGCAACTTTTGCCGAATAACAACACGGAAGGTTAAGAAACAAAAAACAATAATAATTGGATAAAATTAAATATAAAAAGAAAAATATATTGTAAAAATGAAATAAAATAAAAATAGAGAGGCTGTGAACTGTCTTACTATGATTGTTTCAATTAATTTAAAAGGGTCGTGAAACAAGACGTGCTTTGCTTGTTATCTACACGTAACTACATTTTGTTGACTGTTTGATTCATTTTCCGAGTTCAATGGCTCATAGTCACCTCGATTACTGGATTTTCAGCATATGCGCCCGAGACTTCCCTAGTCTTGCAACCTCGTCCCTAAAAATGGACTGAGAGACGCGTATCTTATAAGTCTTTGAAGGGCCAATTCCCATCCCATTATCCAGTTGACGTTGGTATTGGCAGTAATTTGGTGACATACTTCTTCAGACAATTTATTCACCTTTGTTGTGAATTCAAGAAATGTAACGAACACATATGGGTGCATTCGAATGGGAAATCCGGATTTTGATTTTCAAATTATATTTTTTGATAAACAAATCCAGCATTGGAAGCTAGGATACGCCTTCCGTGATGTAAAATGTCGACGAATTTAGTTCTTTCCGTTAACATGAAAAACAACCTGTCACTTTAATCCTTCTATGTACCACTACAACGCAGTTATATTTAGAATTTGTACATGTAAAAAGTATATTTCATTAGAATTGATAGTAATTATATCAGTTCATTTTCAATTAAAAAGATTGCTTTGATAAAGGGATAATTTAAGTTGCCATGAAATTTGCAACACCATTTTTACGGACAATCAACCAATAGACATCCTAGTGTTGCTCTACGTCGGGGAAAGATCAGAACGATAACAGTTCGCATGCAGGCTGCATATAAAGATGTTTAGTTAGGTAGTAACAAGGATGTTAAATGGCTGACTTGCAAAGTTTATATTTTGTGCAACAGGAACGTGATTCACTACATTTTTTGACAAAGAAAAATTCGATGCGGCTTTTTCACGTCAACGTTTTTCAGCTCTTCTGTTAATGTCCTTTAATTTTTTCCTTTAATTTGTTTCCTTTTTGTTTCCCACTCTGGCTCTAGTTATAACTCTTCATGTGTAAATTTCATGTAAAGCTGCTGACGTCTATTGTAGTGCATGACTTTAAATTTTCCTCTTCAAATTGGACGGTTTTTTTTTAATTAAACGTTCGCTTCTAGATGTCATTCAGTTTACATAATTATCTTTCCCACTTGGTTGTGTGGAATTGCTTGAAGGTGTGTTTATCTACACAGGCAGGAGATTGAATTGAATTAATTAAAAGTGAAAACCACTTTCGTAATCAAATAAAAAGTCCCTATTGCGTAAACTTTAACCACACTATTTAGCTACTCTAGTAATTTTTTTCGAAACTAGCCTGTTCTTGGCGTTCGGTTAATCAGTTAGGGAGCAGCGCGAAACACGGCGAATCACCGCGCTTATCCCGTTTTTAGGGCTGCTCCGCAACAAACCGAATGCCCGTAACAAGCTTTTTCGAAATCCATTTAGAGGAAGAGAACTTTAATATATCAGTTTTAAATCGTGTTCCCTTACCTATTAAAAAAATTCTGTTGGTGATTATTAGCTCACTAACTTTTCTTTAAATTTAATTAGTATTTTATTCTCTATTCGATTCTCATAATTGACGTCTAGCTAGGGTTATTACCGAAATGATTTCAATAAAATATTGTCCCTTTGAAATGCATTTTTAAAAATTAAATTTCTTTCCGAGAAAGTAATGTATTCATTGAGGTTTTGTTTACAAATGCATTAATTAAGTTAAATTGGATGCAAATTCAATGCTTGTCCAACAGGACAGCTAAAAGACACTCCAGTTGTTGCATTGAAGCCAAAATTGCGCAAAATGAACGCCACTAACGCCAAACTATACAGCTCGCCAGATAACCTTCCATTTGATTTCTGCTCTAACCACAAGTTCAACCACACGCGAGGTATCGCTCAATAACTATCTTCACCTGTGTAACAGTTGCATGTTCTTCACCAGTTGCAGTGGTTTTGGCGGCAATTTGCAGGAACTCGTCTCTCAGAACTCCTTCCTACATTTTTCTCGCTGGACTAGCGTTAACAGACTTTGGTACCGGAATCCTTGGTCAGCCATTTTAGGTTATGTACAGAGCTGCTGAGCTCACGACAGACAGGAAACTGTACTGCATCGCAAATGCTATCGCCCATAGCATCGTTCCATATCTTGTTGTTATAACAGGGCTAACAGTGACAGCAATGGCCGTGGAAAGATGGCTGCTTATGAGTCGTCGACGCCTGACTACACGACGAGTTTATATAATACAAGGCGTGTTTTTACTCATACCAATACCATACATGAAACTCCGCAGATTGCCTGGAATGAACGGATATTTCGATATACCAGTTGTCCCTATTATGGAAGGATCTATCGGTCTTTGCTGCTTCGTAATCTCATTCCTGGCGTATTACAAAGTGTTTCGCATTATCCGTCGACATAAGCCGCAAGTTCATGCCAGCGCTAATAACGTCACCAACAACCCAACAGGCATCAATCTTGAAAAGTATCAGAAATCTGTTTACACTATTCTGTGGATTTTGGCATTGTTCTTGTTGGGTTTTTCACCGTATGTATTTTCCACCATGTTTGTGGAGTTTCTAAACGTTTCCTACGAAACATCTACAACAGTGCGTCACGTGTCAAGAGCAGTTATGCTGATGTCTTCTTCACTGAATCCTTTGCTTTACATCTGGAGATTGAGAGAAATTCGACAAGAGGTAAAACAACTAATAAGGGAGATATTTATCAGACGTTGAGCTACACAAGAAAAAATACGCACGCACTTCCTTCGGCAATCGGGTTATCTTGGGAATTCATCCCGTCAAGTTTGGAATCGTCTGATGTCCACTGGTATTTGTTCGGAGTAATTTTCCCATCGACGTACAGAAACTTATAATTAATTAGTCCTCTATGCTAAAATGGTACTGCGGAATATCGGACGGAATGTACAGTAAAGGGTGAAATTTAAAAATTAACAAAACCGTTGTTACATTGTTCCAATTTTGGTACTTTTATCCGGATCAAGCGGTTCGGGTTCGAGCCCTGCCATAGGCCATTGTGTAACGGTGTTTTGGGGAAAGAAAATTTCCTCTCTCAGCGCTTCTCTCCACTCAGGTGTATAAATGGGTACTGGCGAACTTAATGCTGGGGGGTAAATCCTGCGACGAACTAGCATCCCACCCATGGAGAGTAGAAATACTCCAAGTCGCTACTGGAACTGGGATAAGCTCCGGCCTGATGTGTCATTAATATACTCTCAGTTTCCAAAGATCGACCGACCTCAAGGTTCTCATTACAGATATTTTTACCACAATGTTGGGTGTACAGGATATTCTGTGGTGTCGTAATCTTGTAAATATATAAGTTGTATATATCTATATAACACATTGTAAATAGTCGCATTTGTGTTTGAGGTAGTTTGTACTTGTAGTTATAATTGTGTAAGATAAAGACCTGTTTAAAACATTGAATGTTCTTAAGTTAAAATAAATTTAGTTTATTTATACAGTTTTATACGCAGCAACAATGATTTTTTTTCTCAATAAAAAAATAATACAATGTACACTCTGACTAATTACTTCTTAGTAGTTGTATGAGCGACAACAAAGATGGAAGGGAAAATGTGTTGTGCCTTGTGTACACAGTGAACTGAACTGAACTGGCCATTGCTATTGTTTTTTAGTCTAAAAAACGCTCCAAAATATTAGTACTAAGTTTGCCAAAATCCGTGTCTTGTCTAAATCTTATTTGAATTGCGGTCCCACACACAAATCACAATTAAGGTGGGGGTACACTCGATTTTGAGTGAAATGTTAAGAGATTTAAGGAAGGGATAGAAGAAAGAAAATTATTTTTGAAACACTAACAGACAGTTGACCCCCACGCAAGAGCACCCCAGGTTGTCAGGGGACTGTTTGGGTGTCCATATACTAATTTTTAACTTCAAATTCTAATTTTAAAATCACATTAAATCTTTAATTTTTCTTATTTCTCCAAATTTTACTTATCCTCTGAGAAAAATTATCTCTTTCCAAACATCCCCAAAAATCCCCCAAAAATTTACAAAACACCGCTAAACATAGCTTTGTGAAATGAGCATAGAGTTTCTGGATTACTTGAAATGCGGACGAGATATTCGCATTAAACCAAGTTTAGCGGTGGAAAAACAGGCTTCAGGTGTACCCCCACCTTAAGGTAATTAAAAGAGCGACTAAAAGGAGGGTGATGTTAACGCGAAAAGCAAAGTCACCATTAAAGTTCACCACAGTGAATTTAAAGAAAGCAGCCAAGCCATCGTTACATAGGTCTTCTTGACAACAAGAGAAGTGGCATTACTCTTCCATTTGTGCGAATTCGGCGCATAAGATCCGTCGAAACTCCGCGTATGGGCCACAAGTTCAGATTCATAACTCTCCAAATGTCTCGTTGATTATTTTTATTTTGGCATGAAATTTCATGCATGTGTTAATACCACCAGTGCATGTCTCTTTCAATTGATCTTGTTCGCACTGAGCAGGTGAATATGATTCCCAGCCTTTAGGACCACAGTGAAGAGTATAGCATGTTTCCAGAAACAACTTCAGACATTTAGAAACATTGCTATTATAGGGAATCTGCTCGTACTTGTGCTGATTGCTACGCTTTTTAACGTGAAACACGGCGAAGCCATTTCCGAGTTTATTGAGGGGGGCCAGTTTCACTCCGTCTCCCGTAACTTCCCGTTAAACATTTTTTTTTTTAATTAATTAATTGACTTATTTATTAACATAAATTGGAATTAATTAACTAATAAATCTTGTGAAGAAAATATAAACTATAACAACCGAAGAATCTAATTATCACAATGAGCTGATTGTATTACATCTAATATGCATTTTCTGAGAACAGGTGAGCAGACATTCTTTAAAAAGAGGTGTAAATACTTGAAGAGAGTATTTGACCTTGGTTGCATCCCCACCACATATCGGATGTCCCGCTACAATATTACGCAACTTTTGCCGAATAACAAAAGGGGAGGTAAAGAAACCAAAAAACAAAAAACAACAATAATAATTGGATAAAATTAAATATAAAAAGAAAAATTTATTGTAAAAATGAAATAAAATAAAAATAGAGAGGCTGTGAACGGTCTTACTATGATTGTTTCAATTAATTTAAAAGGGTCGTGAAACAAGACGTGCTTTGCTTGTTGTCTACATGTAACTACATTTTGTTGACTGTTTAATTCATTTTCCGAGTTCAATGGCTCATGGTCACCTCGATTACTAAATTTTCAGCATGTGAGCCCGAGACTTCCCTAGTCTTGCAACCTCGTCCCTAAAAATGGACTGAGAGACGCGTATCTTTCAAAGACCAATTCCCATCCCTATTGTCCAGTTGACGTTGGTATTGGCAGTAATGTGGTGTGACATACCTTTTCAGACAATTTATTCACCTTTGTTGTGAATTCAAGAAATGTAACTAACACATATGGGTGCATTCGATTGGGAACTGATCCGGATTTTGTTTTTTAAGTTATATTTTTGATAAACAAATCCAACATTGGAAGCTAGGATACGCCTTCCGTGATGTAAAATGTCGACGAATTTAGTTCTTTCCGTTAACATGAAAAACAACCTGTCACTTAAATTCTTCTATGAACTACTACAATGCAGTTATATTTAGAATTTGTACATGTAAAAAGTATATTTCATTAGAATTGATAGTAGTTATATTAATTAATTTTCAATTAAAAAGATTGCTTTGTTAAAGGGATAATTAAGGTTGCCATGAAATTTGCAGCACCATGTGTACAGACAATCAACCAATAGATATCCCAGTGTTGCTCTACGTCGGGGAAAGTTCAGAACGGTAACAGTTCGCATGCAGGCTGCATATAAAGATGTTTAGTTAGGTAGTAACAAGGATGTTAAATGGCTGACTTGCAAAGTTAATATGTTGTGCAACAGGAACGTGATTCACTACATTTTGTGGCAAAAAAGAATTTGATGCGGCTTTTCCACGTCAACGTTTTTCAGCTCTTCTGTTAATGTCCTTTAATTTTTTCCTTTTTGTTTCCCACTCTGGCTCTAGTTATAAATCTTCATGTGTAAATTTCATGTAAAGCTGCTGACGACTTTTGTAGTGCATGACTTTAAATTTTCCTCTTCAAATTAGACGGTCTTTTTAATTAAACGTTCGCTTCTAGATGTCATTCAGTTTACATAATTATCTTTCGCACTTGGTTGTGTGGAATTGCTTCAAGGTGTGTTTATCTACACAGGCAGGAGATTGAATCGAATTAATTAAAAGTGAAAAACACTTTCGTAATCAAATAAAAAGTCACTATTGCGTAAACTTTAGCCACACTATTTAGCTACTCTAGTAATTTTTTTCGAAACTAGCCTGTTCTTGGCGTTCGGTTAATTAGTTAGGGAGCAGCGCGAAACACGGCGAATCACCGCGCTTATCCCGTTTTTAGGGCTGCTCCCCAACAAACCGAACGCCCGTAACAAGCTTTTTCGAAATCCATTTAGAGGAAGAGAATTTTAATGTATCAGTCAGTTTAAATCGTATTCCCTTACCTATTAAAAAAAATCTGTTGGCGATTATCAGCTAACTAGCTTTCCTTAAATTTAATTAGTATTTAAGTCCCTATTCGATTCTCATAATTGACGTCTAGGGGTTATTACCCGGAATGATTTTGATAAAATATTGTCCCTTTGGAATACATTCAGTTTAAAAATTAATTTCTTCTTCTAGACATGGATGTATGCATTAAGGCTTTGTTTACAAATGCATTAAAATAAATTGGATGCAAATTCAATGCTTGCCCAACAGGACAGCTAAGAGACACTCCAGATTTTACACTGAAGCCAAAACTGTGCAAAATGAACGCCACTAACGCCAAACTATACAGCTCGCCAGATAACCTTCCCTTTGATTTCTGCTCTAACCACAACTTCGACCACACGAGATATCGCTCAATAACTATCTTCACCTGTGTAACAGTCGCATGTTCTTCACCAGTGGCAGTGGTGGGAAATGCTTTGGTTTTGGCGGCAATTTGCAGGAACTCGTCTCTCAGAACTCCATCCTACATTTTTCTCGCTGGACTAGCGTTAACAGACTTTGGTTCCGGGATCCTTGGTCAGCCATTTTATGTTATGTACAGAACTGCTGAGCTCACGACAGACAAGAAACTGTACTGCATCGCAAATGCAATCGCCCATAGCGTCGTTCCATATCTTGTTGTTATAACAGGGCTAACAGTGACAGCAATGGCCGTGGAAAGATGGCTGCTTATGAGTCGTCGACGCCTGACTACACGACGAGTTT
Source organism: Meandrina meandrites (assembly GCA_963693305.1). Classification (NCBI taxonomy): domain Eukaryota; kingdom Metazoa; phylum Cnidaria; class Anthozoa; order Scleractinia; family Meandrinidae; genus Meandrina; species Meandrina meandrites. The sequence continues at coordinate 23,709,176 of OY855911.1, read as the reverse complement.
ATATAATACAAGGCGTGTTTTTACTCATACCAATACCATACATGACACTCCGCAGATTGCCAGGAATGAACGCATACTTCGATATACCAGTTGTCCCTATTATGGAAGGATCTATCGGTCTTTGCTGCTTCGTAATCTCATCCCTGGCGTATTACAAAGTGTTTCGCATTATCCGTCGACATAAGCAGCAAGTTCATGCCAGCGCTAATAACGTCACCAACAACCCAACAGGCATCAATCTTGAAAAGTATCAGAAATCTGTTTACACTTTTCTGTGGATTTTGGCATTGTTCTTGTTGGGTTTTTCACCGTATGTATTTTCCACCATGTTTGTGGAGTTTCTAAACGTTTCCTACGAAACATCTACAACAGTGCGTCACGTGTCAACAGCAGTTATGCTGATGTCTCTTCACTGAATCCTTTGCTTTACATCTGGAGATTGAAAGAAATTCGACAAGAGGTAAAACAACTAATAAGGGAGATATTTACCTGACGTTGAGCTACACAAGAAAAATACGTACGCACTTCCTTCGGCAATCGGGTTATCTTCGTTGCGTCAAGTTTGGAATCTTCGGATTTCCACGGGTTTTGCTCGGAATAATTTTCCCATCGACGTACAGAAACTTATAATTAATTAGCTCTCTATGTTAAAATGGCATACTGCGGAATATCGGACGGAATGTATAGTAAAATGTGAAATTTAAAAATTAACAAAACCTTTGTTACATTGTTACAATTTTGGTACTTTTATCCGGATCAAGCGGTTCGGGTTCGAGCCCTGCCATAGGCCATTGTGTTACGGTGTTTTTGGGAAAGAAAATTTACTCTCACAGCGCTTCTCTCCACCCAGATGTATAAATGGGTACTAGCGAACTTAATGCTGGGGGGTAAATCTTGCGACGAACTAGCATCCCACCCATGGAGAGTAGAAATACTCCAAGTCGCTACGGGAACCGGGATAAGCTCCGGCCTGATGTGTCATTAATATGCTTTCAGTTTCCAAAGATCGACCAACCTCAAGGTTCTCATGACAGACATTATTACCACAATGTTGAGTGTACAGGATATTCTGTGGTGTCGTAATCTTGTAAATATATAAGTTGTATACAGCTATTTCAATTAACGTTGTCGGGTCAAAGATTAAAGCTAAAAGACAAGACCGTATGGTGTTCTGGGTATTCACTATAAATTTGCATATAAGCTTCATTAAATGTACAAATTTGTATTTCGCACGCGAAGAATTCACGAGTTTATTTTTCCTCTCAGGAGGGCTTTCTGTAGCTTTACTTTTAGTGTCGCTTGGCTCTGAGATTTGAAAATTCTTCTTAAATTCAGTGTGGTTAAAAGCACCTTGTTTCACATGTCTGAAAAGAAAGAAAACGGGCAAATCCGCGTTTCTCATGTCACTATATATTTTAGGGCGCGTTCGTTTGGGAATATTCTGGAATAAGAATATATTCTGGGATATATTCCGGCTATTCTGCTCCTGGGAGCAGAATAGCCGGAATGGAAATCCAAGTATTCCGGAATAGGAAGAGCAGCCAAACGAACGCTAACTTTCATTATTCCAATTATTCTTATTCCGGATTGATCCCAAACGAACGCGCCCTTAGTATTCAGCACGTGCAGTTGCTCTCTTCCTCTACCCATACTGCCTTTCAGTCTTGTCTTTAAGCTTTGATCCGGACAACGTTATCTGAAATAGCTGTATATGTATATAACACATTGTAAATAGTCGCATTTGTGTTTGAGGTAGTTTGTACTTGTAGTTGTAATTTTGTAAGATAAAAATCTGTTTAAAACTTTAAATGTTCTTAAGTTAAAATAAATTTAGTTTATTTATACAGTTTTATACGCAGCAACAATGATTTTTTTTTCTCAATAAAATAATAATACAATGTACACTCTGACTAATTACTTCTTAGTAGTTGTATGAGCGACAACAAAGATGTAAGGGAAAATGTGTTGTGCCTTGTGTACACAGTGAACTGAACTGAACTGGCCATTGCTATTGTTTTTCAGTCTAAAAAACGCTCCAAAATATTAGAACTAAGTTTGCCAAAATCCGTGTCTTGTCTAAATCTTATTTGAATTGCGGTCCTACACACGAATCACAATTAAGGTTGGGGTACACTCGATTTTGAGTGAAATGTTAAGAGATTTAAGTAAGGGATAGAAGAAAGAAAATTATTTTTGAAACACTAACAGACAGTTGACCCCAACGCAAGAGCACCCCAGGTTGTCAGGGGACTGTTTGGGTGTCCATATACTAATTTTTAACTTCACATTCTAATTTTAAAATCACATTAAATCTTTAATTTTTCTTATTTCTCCAAATTTTACTTATCCTCTGAGAAAAATTATCTCTTTCCAAACATCCCCAAAAATTAAAAATTTATTTATTTATTTATTTAAATATTCAGTGAATTTCCTGAGCGCTTATTTCCATATTCAGGAAATTCACTGAATATTTAAATAAATTAATTTCCCAGGCCCGGTTGTCTTCGGCTTTGCTGTCGACATTTCCGAAGTGTTTCTTTGGGGTGTCCCAGAGGAGGTTTTGTAGTGGAACACGTTCTGCTTTCTAGGGCGGGCATGGGCAGTAATTTTGACCAATTTTAGCGAAAATTGCATAAATTGTCCCGACAACTGGTACATATCATGGTAAATCGGCAAATTTACGACCTAATTTGATATTCCAGCGAGGTTTAAAAGAACTATTCGCGAACTGATTGGACTCAAATTTGGCCAGATTATAGTTCAAAGACTGTTCTATCGAGGACCGGGAGCTCTTACTAAAGCGAGTAGGGGAAAGATATTTTTTGGGCTACATTTCAGAGGCGGTACCCGATTCTTGGATGTGGAAGTTGCACGCCTTGTGTAAATATTAGTATTCTATACACGAGTCAAAACTTAAACTCATAGAACTGCTCTCGCACGCTTCAAATCGTCAAAAAAACTGCGTAAAAACAAACTTAAACATTGCGAAAATGTTTCTAATTCATTTTATTGCAAATAGACAGCAGTAAAAGCTGATTTTAGGAAGCTTAAATATTTACAATAGCGATTAGCGAGAAAATTTGAATATTTATATGGGGCGTGCTGTGACTTCACAAACACAGTCTGGTAAGCCTGTGTTCGCGCTTATCCCGTTTTTAGGGCCGATCCCCAATAAACCAAATGCCCGGAACAGGCTATTTCGAAATCCATTTAGAGGAAACGAACTTTTATATATTAGTTATAAATCGTGTTCCCTTACCTATAAAAAAAAAAAAATTCTGTTGGTGATTATAAGCTCACTAACTTTTCTTTAAATTTAATTAGTATTTTATTCCTTATTCGATTCTCATAATTGACGTCTAGCTAAGGTTATTACCGAAATTATTTTAATAAAATATTGTCCCTTTGAAAAACATTCTTAAAAATTAAATTTCTTCTCCTAGATAGTGATGTATGCATTGAGGTTTTGTTTACAAATGCATTAAGTTAGATTGTATGCAAATTCAATGCTTGCCCAACGGGACAGCTAAGAGACACTCCAGTTATCGCATTGAAGCCAAAATTGCGCAAAATGAATGCCACTAACGCCAAACTATACAGCTCGCCAGATAATCTTCCCTTTGATTTCTGCTCTAGCCACAAGTTCAACCACACGAGATATCGCTCAATAACTATCTTCACCTGTGTAACAGTCGCATGTTCATCACCAGTGGCAGTGGTGGGAAACGCTTTGGTTTTGGCGGCAATTTGCAGGAACTCGTCTCTCAGAACTCCATCCTACATTTTTCTCGCTGGACTAGCGTTAACAGACTTTGGTTCCGGGATCCTTGGTCAGCCATTTTATGTTATGTACAGAACTGCTGAGCTCACGACAGACAAGAAACTGTACTGCATCGCAAATGCTATCGCCCATAGCATCGTTCCATACCTTGTTGTTATAACAGGGCTAACGGTGACAGCAATGGCCGTGGAAAGATGGCTGCTTATGAGTCGTCGACGCCTGACTACACGACGAGTTTATATAATACAAGGCGTGTTTTTACTCATACCAATACCATACATGACACTCCGGAGATTGCCGGGAATGAACGCATACTTCAATATACCAGTCGTCCCTATTATGGAAGGATCTATCGGTCTTTGCTGCTTCGTAATCTCATCCCTGGCGTATTACAAAGTGTTTCGCATTATCCGCCGACATAAGCTGCAAGTCCATGCCAGCGCTAATAACGTCACCAACAACCCAACAGGCATCAATCTTGAAAAGTATCAGAAATCTGTTTACACTATTCTGTGGATTTTGGCATTGTTCTTGTTGGGTTTTTCACCGTATGTATTTTCCACCATGTTTGTGGAGTTTCTGAACGTTTCCTACGAAACATCTACAACAGTGCGTCACGTGTCAACAGCAGTTATGCTGATGTCTTCTTCACTGAATCCTTTGCTTTACATCTGGAGATTGAGAGAAATTCGACAAGAAGTAAAACAACTTATAAGGGAAACATTTTGCAGACGTTGAGGTACACTGTGATCTTCGAGTCAATTTTGAGATTTTCGGTATGTTTGGAGTAAAGATAAGTCGATTAGTCTGCAGAGAAACTGTTTTGCTGCCGACTAGTTGATTATCTGGATTATCACCTGTGGGAAGTTGATACATGTAAATAAACCGCCGTAGTTAATTTTGAAAGCCGACGTTTCGAGCGTTAGCACTATGTTCGGAGTAGTTCTCGGGAAAAAAAAGCGCACGCGACAATTAAATCCCGAAAGGTATTGTGGGTAACTTTAAGTTCACTGTTCGTTGACTCCAGCATTTCAATCTGAAAAAGAAAGCATGGACGTATGTTTGCGAGTGAAAATAAAGCAACAAAAATAGGTTCGACTCAAAATTTCACAATCCAAAATTACACAAATTATGCTCTTGTGATCTTTCCAACGGTGGATCAAAACCACTCCTTACAGTCATTATTATTAGAATTTTTTTGTGTTTTCTCCACTTCTTTCTACATGTACGTTGTAATTAGCGTTAGTAGTCCAAGCACTGTTATTAATGTCAGTAGCCAAGTATTATAATTAGTGAGGTCTCACATGAGTGGCTCAGAGAACAATAGAACAAACAACAAGAACAATGCCCCTAGCCCCCAAAACAATAGCAGCTGCTGCACTAGAGGACCAGTAGAATTACAAGCTTACGAGAGCTGCTACACAACTGTAATTAGTGTATTTCTACTATTGTAATTAGCGTAAGTAGCTGTATTGTACTTTTTCTTGTATGTGTAATCATTTGTAATTTTTTTTCTTTGCATTATTATCATGTATAATTATATAAAAAAGTACGTTCGACAGGCACAGTATATTGGTAATATCCCAGATTACCTTTCGGGATTGTCGCGTGCGCTTTTTTTCCGACAACCTTCTTCAAGGTGGAATTGTAAATGCACCCAAGCTCGAGCTCGTTCCTAGGGCTTTTTATTTGGGAATTTTTCTTTTTCTTGTGCGCGAAAATACACTCTTTTAGGTCTCAACGTGAATTTATCCCGTGAACTATACTACTTATACCCACCAAGAGAATTTTCATCGGTGCCCACCAATAATGGAGAAAAGCCCTGGGAACGAAAATAAAATCAATCCTGTTTGGCCCATAACGGGCCTCGCATTTTCTAGCAGAAAAGGGTCGGGGCCTGGCCCCTTTCCTTGATCCACCACTGACCCTCTTTGGATTCAAGAACCAGTTTTGAGCATGGCAAACAAGTTTTCAACTTACTTACCAGTTTTTAGTTGTACAATCACTTTTTAGCAGGAGTAAATAAAGTAAGTAAAAGAACATAGAGCACGCTGTGACATTGTCACAAGATTTGAGTTCAGTATTTGTTTACTTATTTACAGAGTCCACAATTAGTACAATAGTGCTAAATACTCTGTGATTTATTTTATTTTCATAGGTATAAGCAAGGATTGTATCGAGCATTTTTAGGTAAAGGAATGCTCAAAGAGTACTGGGTAATATCTCCTCCTCCTCTGCCTCCTCCTCCTCCTCCTTAGCTGGGCCCGAGAGTTTCAGTAAAGCCCTATTACACCCTACAATGCTCAGTCACCCAGACATAGAACAACAAATTACACATGTCCAATCTAATGCAGCATTGCATTGGTATTTGCAGTCGACTTGACGCAAGGCATCCCCACCACTACCCAGGAAGTATCCTCCATTCTTAAGAATTTGCCTTTTACGTTACACGTTTACTATTTGATCCAAATACATGGTCAACTGGACATTATACATTTATTTTTTAACAGCGCAGCTAGATTACTGAACATTTGAAAGGTTTTTCAATTTTTTGCCACCATTTCCCATCTTTTGATTCCGCAGGGCTTTGTTAAGTCAAACATGAGGTACGTGAAGGGTAGCAGGGCTCGTACGATATTTTTCTTTTCATTTCTTTCCTTGTGCGCACATTTCCCACTTTTCCTATACCTTTCATAAATTTTCTGTTGGCTTGCAGAGCTTACCGTCTGAATGATCTGATAAACGCCAAGGGCGTCTTTTTCAATTTTAGGGGTCCTAAGGGTGGCGCTTAGTAGCTATGAAACGTTTCTTAGAGAATGGTGTTTCTTTCATTTAACTGTAACAACGTCAACAAAACAAATAAGATGCGTAGTTTGCTCACGGAGCAAGATAGAAAAGAGTTCGTGAATAGGAGACTTATCAATAAATCTGTGCTACTACAAAGCCTAGAGAGGTCGTTATCGATGTCTTCATCGTCATCGGGGTCAGCCATGTCAGCATCGTTGGCCTCTTCGATGTCCGAGTCAGTAATGACTCGGGGCAGGGCAGGGCGTTTCCAACCTCGTCCTCAGGACCTTCTCCTTGAAAAGCGGTGAAGGCCCTGGGGACGAGGTTGGCGGAGTTTCTTAGAGAGGAACGTCTAATGCAAACTTCACACCTCGGGGAGGGCGCTTGTTACTTACGAGGCGTTTATTAGCCTCCTACACAGCATGAAAACATAACTTTACTGTGGTGTAAAGCTTAAATAAAGCTGGCGTAAATTTGGAATTTAATCAGCTTTACGCTAACTTTACATTTTTTAAAGCTGACCTTTATGCCAGCTTTACACTCAAGTGTAAAGTCATGAAAGAAACACCTTTACACCAACTTTAAGTCAGCTTTACACACGGTAGCGTAAAGGTCGGTTTAAGCACCTTTAACAAAATTTAAATCTGGTGTAAAGTTGGATAACCAACTTTTCACCAGATTTCACCACCTTTAATTTCACGTAAATCCCAATTTTCATGCTGTGCTACCCAGACGTTCTTTTTTATTTGAGAGTGGGCTTTTTTTAGATCATTTACGGTAATCCCACAGGCGGCCCGGACGTTGTATTCGCAATTCGATCAACGTAACGTAACGTAATGATTTGAAGAAATATGTCTTGCCTTATGGTTGCGGAGGCGCGGTGGGCTATTGGTTAGTGCGCTGGACTCCGGATCGAACGGTCCGGGTTCGAGCCCTGGCCGGGGTCATTGTGTTGTGTCCTTAAGCAAGACACTACACTTTCATGGTGCTTCCCTCCACCCAGGTGTATAAATGGGTACCGGCGAAATAATACTTGGCATCTCATCCAGGGGGGAGTAGAAATACTCCTAGTCGCTTAATGCCCCTTGGCTCGGCGCAGACTTTACCCAATCTCGTCCCAAGAGCCCGTGTCCCCTTGACCAGGAAATCGTGGTTCCGGTTTGATTCTGCGCGTGCGTCGGAGATTGTGGTTGAAATGAACAAGTTTCAACAGCCAATGAGATTTCGCCGTCTTTTTGGCGGGCTTTCAGTTTAACCCATAGGTCTCGATTCCTGGCGCAGACCAAAAGGATCGCAGCCTCTGGGGACGAGATTGGACTTTACCTTACCTTTACTTCTGGTTGCCTTGCGTTGTTTTGACGTTTCTGCGCTAATGGAGTGAGTTTAAGGCCATTTAAACGAGTTTTTACAACCGCAGAAAGAAAATATCGTTTTATGGCTTAACGATAGGAACCTTAGTTTGTAACGATATCAGTTTTCGCACCGTGTTGTTATTATTTTATTTTTTCTCACAGAGAGCTATTTGCAGTACGGTAAGCAATACAGCCACCATAACATGTCCACCTAGTTCAATGGTGGCGACTTAGTATACAGAGCGTGAAGTGTGAGCTGGAGGAAATCACAGGGGTAGGCCAAAATAAGGTAACGAGCGCGCTACTTCTGCTCGATCGCTCACACTTCACGCGCGCGCGAAAACCTTCAGGTATTTCACGCACGCGCGAGTTTTTTTCTTTCTCGCGTTTCTACTATCTGAAACTGAGGGTCTGCTTCAAAGGATGGGAACAGGCCATATTCGTATTTATAGGTATTAGACTGGAACTATTTAAAAAATACAAATCACATGAAGTTCTTCTTAGTGATATTCCCACGTATTTTCATTTTCTTTTTTCATTTTATTTATTTATTCCATTCCAAATTTGCAAAGAGAAATATAACGTAAAGTAGAAGAAGAGAAATGGAAAAGGGCAAAAATATAGCTAGCTAACTGGATGCCCTTGTTTAAATGACAATAATAATTAGGATAAAAAAGGTTAACTTACATAGGCGAGGAAGAGGGATGAATTAATTAATACTGAGCAAAATAATACTTGTAGAGTGCTTTTGCCTCCATTGCACGCTAGTTCCAGTCCAACACCCTGACCAAGAATATGATTAAAGGTCTATTGGAAGCCAATAGAATATCTCTAAAACAAGAGTCATCGACACTTTCTTAGAGTTCAATATGCTTCAACGTTTCACTTTAAGCCTGCGTTAGACCGAGATGAAAGAGTCTAGTCTCTCCCGGCTTCAGTTTTCTATAAGTTTCTTTATAAATCATTGCAAATCATTATTAGAGTGTATAACCGTGTAAATTTTCAAGTTTCGTCCCGAAACCCTAAGAATATTCCTTTTGAGGGGACAAAAACCGACACCAAATGGCTATTTGCCACTGTCAGGAAAAGGATAGAAATCGTGTCATCTTGCAGGCGCTCCTGGCACATTTGCCTTAAGAGTCCTGTGGCTTTCAAACTACAATGCAAAGATAGCAAAAAAAAAAAAACAACAACAACAACAGCTGGTGTATATTTCCGAACTGAAATTTCTTTCGTCCCCTGCATTTCTTATTTGCAAGATTTGAAAAAAAAAAAGAAGAAAAGAAGAAGTTTGCTCATAAAATGTTTCCCAAAACATTCCAGGGGCAATGAATTATCTCTACTGATTTCCAGGGGAATTTCTGGATTAGGAAAATATATCAAAAGATAAGAAACAAGTGAATGCATTGTTCCCAGTAATGGTCCCAGAAGCGGTTGCGAGATGTGACGAGATCCCGTTTTCTAAGTGGTGACTAGGAAATGACTGATTTTATTTTATTGTTCTTTGCAAAATCTGTACTTTGCGAATTGAGAAATCTGTACTTTGTGAATTGAAAAATCTGTGCTTTGCGAATTGAAAAGTCTGCACTTTGCGAATTGATTTTTCAATTCGCAAAGTACAGATTTTTCAATTCGTTTCGTTTCGTTTCGCAAAGAACAATAAGCCAAGTTCTAACCAGTCACAGTTAGAGATTAGTCAAGGTCAGTATAAAACAATTAAGGTACCGTAAAATAAAATGAAATACGAAATGAAATAAAAGAATTATAACAAAACAAAACGAAATAAAAAAAAAGGTTAACATATTTTATAACACAATTGAAAAAAGCAACTTCCGGGGACGTAAAGCAATTTTGCGTCGCGTAGCAGCAGCGATTTGGTTTCGTCCAAACATACTTGAACTTTGTCTGTTATCCACAATAGGCAGCTTTTTACATGGATCATAAAGGACGTTCCGATTTGGCTGGGTAAATTCAACAAAAATAAATTTTCGAATCTAAGCAGCACTTCTTATACTGTACCCTAGCTTCTTTCCGTTATAGTTGGAGCTCTAAAGGGAAAACTATTTTGTGATCTTTGGGAGAGAGCATACATTCCGCGCGTTCCTCGTAATGAGAAGTCTACAAGAAATTAAATTATATTCCGCAGAATAGCAAGCCTATGTTTGCGTGCCAGAAACCTAAATTAAGATGACCCTTGAGAAGACCTTAATAGTTGCTTATCTATTGTTAAAACATCACTTTTCGGATGATTGCCTTTGTACGTGATGGAGTTTGCACTTTCAGTTTCGAATGAGTCATCATGACCATCATGCGTTACTCTGCTATAAGTTGCTGTTTTACAAAATTCTCCTGTTGTTTTCCATGGCCACTAGATTATTGCGTTCCCACCATTTGTTCTATTAATTATCTAACAGAAAGGTTTTTCCAACTATAAAACCACGTTTACACTTCACTGACTCCAGATCTCTTTCTTTCTGTTATGCTAATTATATAAACTTCGCACTCTCCCCCCCCCCCCAAACCACCACCCCTACCCCACTCGGGAGGTGGTTGCTCATTAAATTCAGGTTCCGCTAAAGAAGGAAAACAATAATAGCGTGTATAACTACAATCTCCATCGAAATGATAAATACATGAATGCCCACATTTCATTTCTTCACTTTATTTGCGATTTATTTTCAGGCAGTGATATCAAAACGTACGTTGTTGACATATGGACAACGACCGTGGATTAATTAGCCCAGACCCCCTCGTTCCGACCAAACAACCGCTGTTACAGGAGCCTGAAGACTCTAACATGGCGGCTGGTTTATCTCGTCATAAGCTTTGTGCATTTTATTCTAGCCTATGTTCGGTCGAATAGACGTGTAACGCAGACTAGTTTTTCTGAATATACGTGTACTTGGCGCAATTGAGTCGTTAAACACCCAAAGCGACATTTAAAATACACAACCCAAAGTTATGTTAGGTTATTACTATAGGTCTGTTATGTTGGATGACTAAAAAAAAAAGACAGTATTTCCTACAAGAATAACAAATAACGCTCTTAACTAAATTTAGTTAACTCTCTTCCTTCTCAAAATTGTCTCTTAAAAGAATCAAAAGAAACAGTAGTTTCTGAACGAAACTCAAGAAAATACCATGACAACAACAATAACATTAAACTTTTTTATGTGCCAAACCATTACTTTTCGTCTGGACACTGAAACCGAATTCTGATTCTACCGTCTCTGAATAACCTGGTCATTTATTTTTATAATAATAGGATGGAAAAGTGTCTGAAGCGGCTTCTTTTGGCGTCCATGACACAACATGAAATATAAAATACAATAAATCGTCTCTACTGCAGATTTGCCTATAGTATGATGATTTTAGAACACATACATATTGTATAGGGCTGCAACTTAAAGTATTTTCTACAGACCAGTTCGCTGGAACACGTTTATCCACTACCAAACACGTAATATTACAGTGGAGACTGGGTCCAACAACTGTAGAACAATTTTGTACCGAGTTACACTTCTTCCGTTCAGCACTTTGAATGGCACAGGGGGATCTCAACATTCAAGGAGCCTCCTCAAGACCTTGTTAAGGTAATAGACATGTCTTTAATTCAAGTCTTCGCGCAGAGAGTTCTCTTGTTGGTTGCTCTGTTAGAGAGGTTGTTGCTCGTGTTCTGCACCCATTCAGAGCAGCTGTTGAACAAAATGGCCGTAAGTAAATCACACACTATTCAAACAAAACTTTACTAATCAATGATGTAGAAGTATATTCTGACATAGACACCAGCTGTTTCGCTACACTGTATATTTACACGCATGTACGCCTAAAACGTTGTGTCTACACCCTACACCGCAGTCCATCGACTTCGATTCTCTTCGTTCGTTTTGCGTGATCGTCTGGGTGAGAATAGTTCTAAAAACTTTGTTGGTGAACAGTTCTTTTCAGAACTACTCTCTCAATAACGATCGCACTACACCCAGCCCAGTACTGATACTCCTGGGTTCAAACCTTTTTACCGTGTGCTTAAAGCACCAAAATTCTATCGTACAGATGATACATTCATGAATGACTACTTGGCCATAGGTACTGCCAACGAAATTCTAAGTCAGCTACGATTTGCTGCTTATAGTTTACTTGGCGTGAAGAATTTCAGTTCTTAAACACATAACCTGAAGTTCCTCAATGATAATGAAAATGGTAATGATGATGATGATGATGGTAATGATAATAATAATGATAATAATAATGATAATGGTAACGGTAATGATAATGATAATGATGGCAATGATAATGACTTACAACCACGAGACTCTCTCACCAGGGTGATTTGAAAAGAACAAAAGTGGTAAATGATTAAAAATCGTTTCGTATTTGAATCTGAATTGTAAAAAGGTGCAACTGGCCTGGAAGCTTAAACTAGACTACACATAGTAATTATAGAAGTCAAAATAGAATCAATAATTTAATTAAGAAAACAACAGCAAAGCAGAGTTGTTTCATTACCTTTCGAAGTAAGGTATAATAACATTAACACACTGTTAAGTGTCACTTCAGTTAAATAAAGTTGATGATGATGATGATTATTATTATTGTTGTTATTACTATTATTATTATTATTATTATTATTATTATTATTATTATTATTATTATTATTATTATTTAGTTATTATTATATGGCTGTCTCTCATAAGGACTGGGAACTACCATATTTGCAAATTTGATTGGCTAAAATCAATATTGACCGTGGTCTAGATTTTCCCATCTAGACCAGCATCTAGACCGGTTGAATTTGCAAAGTTGTTGAAAATCCAGAGGTTAAGACTTGTGAACACATTTACAAGCGACTAAAATACCTGTAAGAATATTCTCTCAGTCAATAAAAGAGTCTAGAGAAATTGAAAACATACCTGCCAATGTTCAAATTTTTTCATGATCGCCATTCACTAGCAAAATGTCAGCGAGTATGGCGAACAGAAGTGAATTTTTAAACTGAAAAGTTTTCTTGTTTGGCCATATAATGAATATCTTTATTATTAACCTAGCTTACATGTAGTTGGCCTGTATGGGAGAATCTTGACCTCACTGCATTTGGTCTGTACACACGACCTCGGTCAAGATTCTCCCATACAGTCCTCCAGCTCGAAGTTCAGTGGGATAAGTTTAAAGGAAGATGATTTTCACACCCCAAATTAAGACTCCTACATGTACATGTAGGTGTATTATGATGAACAGTTTTGTGAAATAAAGTAAAATTTACCATCAATCCACTGTTGCTTCCTCATCTGCTTCATCACTGATTGCATCACCTTCAAAAGAACATGGAAAAATAAGGATTGTTCGTTTCTTTATGGGAAGATGGGATGGTCCCTTTTTTTCCTTTTTGTGAAAAATTTTTTGATTTTGTTCCAGAGTGCATACATGTAGGTTGGGCCTACAGTGTAGGTATTTGAACAAGTGTTTGCCAAAAGTCACTGCCTATAATCGTGGTACACAAAATCAATCACTTTAATACTCTTAAATTGTGCAAGCAACTTCCAACAGGTCACTGAATGTAGTTTGGGCCTTAATTGACTTTTACTTTGTATATCAGACATGAAGTATCCTGTAACCTCCTATTCATTAGTAATGACAGCTTTGTTCAGGGGAGGTGTGTGGCCAAACATCTCATGTGTGGTCATGACACTGGTTTTAAATAAAACTTTCAAATAAGGCTGCTCTTATTTGAAAGCCCCTTGTTTGCACGTTCCAACTTCCATGAGTCACTCCTCTTACAGTAGTAGTGGTACTGACTCACTTGCCTGATCTGTCAAGATCAAGATAGTGGGGACTGAGTTCAAGATGGTTGATAGTAAATTACTGAAAGCAAGTCCAAGGGAAATGGATTTGAGTTTAAGATAGCAAGGAGTTCAAGATAACTGGGCTGGAGATGGCAAGGTTCAACTGCAACATCATACTCTAAAGAAATCTGAACCGGTGCAGCAAACATTGCAACATATATTGTACATACCTAGTTGATCTTTTATAAAAGTTGACCAGTGTCATTTTACCCTGTTGAGGAAAAAGGACTGGACGAAAGAAAAATGTCTGTCTTCTACTGGACAATAAAATGTATGCCTGCATATATAACCTTGTACTGTACTATGTTAAGAATGGAGCCAAATGGTTGTTTTACTGTATATACAATGCATATTGCCCAGGTTAGACATTACAGAATTATTCAAACAAAGAATTCACTCTGAAAACTTAACCATTGCCACTGTTCATTTCAGAAAGAGCTACAGCACAGAGCATTGAGCCTCCCACAACAACTCTATGCCCCAGGTTCAACCATCCAGCAAGAGTACGAGTACCAGTACAGTGCACTGATGAAGAAAACATGCATGCAATGCGTCATCTGAGTTTCAACTATCCAGTGAGATTGCCTGTGCAGTGCACTGATGAAGAAAACATGCATGCAATGCAACATCTGAGGTTCAACTATCTAGTGAGATTGCCTGTGCAGTGCACTGATGAAGAAAACATGCATGCAATGCGACATCTGAGGTTCAACCATCCAGTCAGATTGCCTGTGCAGAGCACTGATGAAGAAAACATGCATGCAATGCCATATCTGAGGTTCAACCATCCAATGAGATTGCCTGTGCAGTGCTCTGATGAAGAAAACATGCATGCAATGCCATATCTGAGGTTCAACCATCCAGTGAGATTGCCTGTGCAGTGCACTGATCAAGACAACATGCATGCAATGCCATATCTGAGGTTCAACCATCCAATGAGATTGCTGGTGCAGTGCACTGATGAAGAAAACATGCATGCAATGCCATATCTGAGGTTCAACCATCCAATGAGATTGCCTGTGCAGTGCACTGATGAAGAAAACATGCATGCAATGCCATATCTGAGGCTCAACCATCCAATGAGATTGCTGGTGCAGTGCACTGATGAAGAAAACATGCATGCAATGCCATATCTGAGGTTCAACCATCCAATGAGATTGCCTGTGCAGTGCACTGATGAAGAAAACATGCATGCAATGCCATATCTGAGGTTCAACCATCCAATGAGACTGCCGGTGCAGTGCACTGATGAAGAAAACATGCATGCAATGCCATATCTGAGGTTCAACCATCCAATGAGATTGCTAGTGCAGTGCACTGATGAAGAAAACATGCATGCAATGCCATATCTGAGGTTCAACCATCCAATGAGATTGCCGGTGCAGTGCACTGATGAAGAAAACATGCATGCAATGCCATATCTGAGGTTCAACCATCCAATGAGATTGCCGGTGCAGTGCACTGATGAAGAAAACATGCATGCAATGCCACACCTGAGTTTTAACCATCCAGTGAGATTGCTAGTGCAGTGCACTGATCAAGACGACATGCATGCAATGCCACATCTGAGGTTCAACCATCCAATGAGATTGCCTGTGCAGTGCACTGATCAAGACAACATGCATGCAATGCCATATCTGAGGTTCAACCATCCAATGAGATTGCCGGTGCAGTGCACTGATGAAGAAAACATGCATGCAATGCCATATCTGAGGTTCAACCATCCAATGAGATTGCTAGTGCAGTGCACTGATCAAGACGACATGCATGCAATGCCACACCTGAGGTTCAACTGTCCAGTGAGATTGCCTGTGCAGTGCACTGATCAAGACGACATACATGCAATGCCACATCTGAGGTTCAACCGTCCAAATGAGATTGCCAGTACAGTGCACTGTTAATCCCACAACCACAGAAACAGTCCCTTCCTTCCAGGAGGAGTTTCAATAGAATACAGCAAGAAACAATTCACCATTTTCTTATATCTACAGGTGCAATAGCACTTGGTGGATTCTATTTTTTTTTTTTCTGCTCCACAAACAGTTTACATGCATGTGAAGAGAATCTAATGTAATATGATTGGTGAACAAGTGGTCCAGATTTTTTCACCTGGACCATATTAATTTTTTTTCCAGACAGCTTGATCATGAGTGCACTGGCCATTTTAGCAGCCCTTTTCTTTATTAGTAAAAAAATACTGTAATGTAACAACTTTCAGTCAATAAGGTACATAAGTACATGTACATGTTGTAGTATATCAATTGAAATTTTTTGGACTGAACAAGTTTGGCCAACAATTAAATATAGATCTACAATCTTTTATATCTTTTCAAATTACATGTAAAATGCAGTTTTGCTTTTAAGGTGTTTCCAGGGTGTGTACAGTAAGCAGATTTCAGTAACTTTGTACTTAAATGTGTTGTAGGAGATAATTCAAATTTAATCAAAAAGCAAAAATGTGCAAGTTACTTTATTATTGAATTTTGGTTATACTAAGCCACAGCACTTACTAAGAGAAACCATTTGCATTGTCCTAATTAATGTGGGAGGTACGGTGGCCTAATGGTTAGTGCACTGGACTCCGGATTGGGTGGTCTGGGTTCGAGCCCTGGCCAGGACACCATGTTTAGTTACTGGGCAAGATACTTTACTCTCATAGTGCCTCTCTCTACCGAAGTTGTATAAAATGGGTACCAGCGAATTTACTGCTGGGGGTAACCCTGCGATAGACTAGCATCCCATCCAAGGGGGAGTAGAAATATTCCTGGTCACTTCATGCAACAGAAACCAGAATAAGGCCTGGCCTGATGGGCCACTAGGCTTGTATACAGATTCTGCCTAATAAGCGTTGAATGCAGATAATATAGTTTAAAATTTCTGACTTGTAAATGACAAGCATTCATTTTTAATATGCATGTTGACCTCTTAGTTCATCGCTTCCTTAGGTGAAGTTTACGGTTAGTACATAGTATACTTTTGGGGACTTTGAAGCACTCATGCTTTGATGTTTAACTGCAATGGTAACAACAGCTAAATTTCATTTGTTTACTTTGCAAGCAGCAACAAATAACTCAGTCTGTATCAAGCCAAGGTTGAAATATCTGTATTTTAAAAAGCTCAGTGAGATATGTACATGTACATGTATGGCTGATTCAAATTACATGTACTTGCGAGTCAAACTTAAACAGTGTGCAATTTAGCATTTACATGATTTGCAGGCAAATGTAGCTTTTCCAGTTTGGAACAATGTACATGATTGTACATAGATCTAGAAAATAAATCATATTTTCTTTTCAAACTACCTTTTTCATAAATTTTACCACAAAGTGAAAATGGCAAAGGTGAAAATGTTTTGCATGGAGTTTCAATGCAAAAAGTAAGTAAAATTACATGTAATATTCTACACGTATGTCTACGATTCTTTCTGAATTATGAATTTGATGGAAACTGATTAGAAGCTGTGCCAACTCCAGTCCAAACAAATGTACTTTATTAGAGGAGCTCTTTTTGCTAACAATAAAACAAGGAAATATTTTGCAGAGGCCCTGCCAGGGTAAATTCCGACAAGCGACATGGGCCAAAAAGTAGCGACAGCGCTCAAACGAAATAGCGACAAACGACTGACGAAGACAAATGTATGTCGCTAAATTTCCGACAGCGTTGTGTAGCCTTGACAAAACGCCGACACGGGACATTTTAAAATTCCGACAAGCGAACTGGGACACCCCCCTGGCAGGGCCTCTTTGCACTGTCTTATATCTTAATGTTATATCATTAGTCATTTTGTAAACTACAGTTATTGGGAAAGCCAACCTCAAACAACAACAACAACTTTATTGGCACCCTTAATAAATTTAAATTTACAAAACAGACAAAAATAAAAATAAAATAAAGTGCATGCCTGCCCAAAATAACCATCATTGACTAATAAGGTTGGGCAGCCATCCTTAGTGCTTATTACAATAGTTTTTAAAGGGGTCAGGTGTACTAAAGATTTAGTTAATAAATACACAAACACACAAACATAATCTAAGTTTACTTAAAAAATTAATTTCGTGAAAAAAAAGGTGGAGAATAAAGTATATGGACAGATTAACTAGCAGAAGAAAGGAATTTAAAATTAGAGTTATAAGTAAATATAGTTCCGTTAATAGCTTGCAATAATGTTTGATTTGAACTTTTTCTTAAATTGTTTAAGCGACAGAAGCTTAATGTTATCACTGATAGCATTCCAGATTTTAGCGCCCTGATATCTAATATTAAAGATTCCATACACTGTAGTTTGTTCTGGTTATGGGTAAAGCATAAGTCATTCTAGAGGAAAGTCTTGTTTTGTAATTGTGAGTTTCTTTAACCAAAGTGAAAAAGACATCAAAATTAGAAGTTACTTCATCAAATAATTTGTAACATTTAAATCTTTACAAAGTGGACTTGTATGATCAGAAAAACTAGAGAGAGTTATGATTCTAATGGCTTTTTTGTAACACAAAAAGAGGTTGCAAAAAAGTTTGATAAGTATTACCCCAAGCTATTAAACAATATGTTAAAAATGGATATACAAGAGCATAGTATAGGTCCAGTAAGGTTTTGCTGTTAAGATAATAGCGAAGTTTAGATAGAATTCCTACACTACATGTATGTTTAATCTTTTTCGCAATATAATTAATATGGCTTTTCCAGTTAAGATTTGAGTCAATGTAAATTCCTAGGTATCTAATGGAATTTTCCTGTGTCAATGATTTATTATTAATCGATAAAGTACATGTAACTGACTTACACTGTTGGTAGTTTTTTTTTGGAGAGAGTTTGTTTGCACATAGCCAGGAATGAACTTTACTACATGTGTAAGTTCATTGTTAACATTACTTTCTAGTACATTAATATTCTTACATGTATGCTTAAAAAATAAGTTTGCATCAGTTTGATGTAATATGCATTAAATCACATACAGCTGACTGTAGTTACATTGTATTTAGCAATAAACAGGTTTTGAATTTTGGTAAACAACATCTGGAGTGATCACTGGCAGGGGGTGATCACTGATAATTAACTTACATGTTTATTGGCGACTACAAACTTGTGACTAACTTTTTGTACATGTAACTGGTGATGAAATGGCAACTTTTTCTTTCTTAGTTTCAACCCCTGGTATAGTTAAATAATTATTAAGCTTTTTGGTTGGAATAGTCTTGATTTTGATGTTGTCCTACAGTGCTTTTTAGGAAAAATAAAGGTCTGGCTGCCCGAGAAGAATTCACTGGACAACCCAGGAACAAATTGAAGTACTTACATTACTGTGATGTGTAACAGAATAAAGAACAGAAGCTATAAACTTAAAACACTAAAAAAACTGTAAATGTAAGCTGACTAACAGACGAATCCCTGACAATTCATGAAACAAAGGAAATGGGAGGTTGTAACTATAACTGAATGCCGTTCGCTTGATTTAATAAGCCATGATATAAGCTTGCTTTGTTGTCTTCAAACCCAGACCTCCTCAAAATAAAAATTATTTTGGTGCACGCATATTTTATTAAGTCTTTTTTGAGACATTGTGGGATAAATCCTTAAAGATCTTTCAAGCGACGATTTATTTGAGGTAGGAGCACTGTAAGCTTTATAAGAAGGGTCGTCATAAGCAGCTGCGCTGGCCAGCTTCAGCGAAATTTGCCAATGCATTATAAGCTACTAAGCTTGGCTGTTATTGTGTCTAGTGCAAGCACAGACACAATGATATAACGTTAAAAAAGTTGGCTAAGTGCTTCATATAAGCCAAACTATGACGTCATACTAACCAAGTTCTACTAAGGTTTATCATACGTGACAGCGTACACGAAGTATTATTCAGTATTACTTCTTAGGGTAATAGTAATCGATAATCACTTGTTTTGACCTCGTAACCCGAAGTAAGCAACCGATGACGTACAATAACAAATGGAACAAATCTAACTGGAGGTAATTAAGGCATTTACTACGTCAACAGACGTCAACACAATGTGCTCTCACGAAATTCGCGTACAGCTAAACTAAAGTTTTGTTAAAGTGCTATTAAACAATATTTTCTCGGACATTTCGAGACTTTAGTCTCTTCATCAGCGTGAAAAATGCCGTGAACAGACAGAACGCGCAAGATTGTACAACCAAACGGGATGAACATCGACTTTGCTTTCTTGGGACAGTACAAGCACGCGCTTATGGCGCATTTTAATTGATCACGCATGCGCTCAAGCTTAAGTTGAAGATATTTGTTAGCGTCCACCAGAAACTCATAAGGAGTTGAAACGTGTAACGCATGTTCACAGCGTTCGAACATTCAGTTTGCCAAGTACCATATTTGGAAACACAAGGAGTTTGTACGCGAATGATTTACACACGTAACGACACACGAAAGAAAATTTTCGCTTTTGCGGTAAGTCACTTGAATTCCGACCTAAACGCCGTGAATTACTCACAGAAACTAAAGAAATTCATTAAGAGTATCCAAGTGAAGTTCTCCGGACCATTAAATGACGATGAAACAGAGGAATTTAACCAAATTTAACTTTATTTAACCAGTTGTTTAAAAACAAGATTATGCCATTTAGCGCGAGCTAGCGCGCACTGTGAATTCAATCCAGATATTGCAATTTTGATTGGTTGATTTTTCTCTCGTGGTTTTCCAAATATGGTACTTAATGGAAACGAATGTTCAAACGCTTTGTACAATGTGAATCATAGGGAGCTACACGTTTCAACCCTTATGGGTTTCTGCGTCCACCCATGGGCAAATAGCAGACGCTAAATTAACTTTTCAGAGCGCGTGCTTTACTTAGGCTGTGCTACAAAATTATGCAGCGTCTACTCCACATAGCTTTCCTAGATCAAATTGTACCTGTTTATTTCTTTTACCCGTATTTCGTTGCCACACTCTTGAAGCTTGATATTTTGACCCTTCTTCCTCACCTCTAGGTTAGGCCAGCTAAATCCTAATTAATGCGCTATAGTGACCATACAATACAATAATGCATAAAGCTCAATATACCCAGCACTAGACACATGTATGACTTGCAGACCTATTTTTTTTTAATTTAGATAATTAGGGGTAACAGCATTTCTTTCATCAATGGACTCCATTTTGCCAACATTTGCTGCATTTTGTCAACATTTTGTATGCCTCTGATGTGCCACGAAGGCAATTCAATAAAATCATTTCGTTATTGTAACTTAATTGCTCTGTGTGACTGGTACTGTGGATGTGTCTTGCTTTCTGTCATGAAGGGCTCTTCCTGAAAGCTACCACAAATTGTTCACATGAAAGCGTGAACAGCTTGTTTGCAGTTATTTCAAGGAAACCATTTTGATTTGTGTCTTTTATGTCAAATCACAGAAGAAGCCCTTTGAAAATGTTCTTAAAAGGTCTTGATAACAGCAGACACGTAAAGAATTTAAGGAAAACAACCAATTTTTTACAGTCAAACGCCTCCAACCGTAGCCACCCAACAAAGTTTTTGACATCTTTTTGACAAGTTTTTGATTACTTTGATGAGTTTAATGACTTCCGGTTGCTTTAAACAACCAATCAGATGCCTTGAAAAATGGAAGGCGGGGTATCAACCGTTGCATGATTTGTCTTCAAACGTCAGAGTTTGAAAGGGTTTCAAACAGCGTTTCGCACAAGCAATTATGCCAAGTTCAACTGGCGCTAAATAAATTTTATGCCGACAAAAATTTGGTCAAGCTTAACTTTCATACAGCAAATGTCTTCTGGGTTTGTAAAACCGGCTGAAACTGAACGTTTCACAGATTGTTTGTATGAACCGTTGTGCAACCGGAAGCCATCAAACTAATCAAAAACTTGTCAAAAAGACGTCAAAAACTTAGTTGGGTGGCTACGGTCGACACGCTTGACTGTAAGTTTTGTTTCGAAAAAGAGCTTCTGTCATCTTCAGTTGAATGATTTACAAAGCATAGAAAGTTGAATAAGCATTAATTAGCATTTCCGTCTACTTATTATTCAACTTTCTATGCTTTGTAAATCATTCAACTGAAGATGACAGTAGCTCTGTCGAAACATGTTTTATAAACTTAAAAAGTTGGTTGTTTTCCTTAAAAGTTCTTAAAAGGGGTTTGAATTCTGGAAACCTGTTAAGAACTCCTTGCGTTCAGTTTAAAAAATGCAATGTTTTGTTATTTTGTAGTTTAATCAGTTCACAAAATAAAAAGAAATAGCTCAGGTAAGTGAACCTTAATACAGAATGAAGTAAATGGGTATGTTCTACATACTTTGTTTGAAATATTAAATGTTTGTTATTTGCAGCACTTCAAGAACTATGAAAACAGAGGCATACTGATAGGGATATTATTTGCCTGGCCAAATCCTAAAACTAGGTAAAAATCGTAGAAAATTTTAAAGGGTATCCAAGTCCTCATCAGAGCAACCAAAGTCCAGGGGCTAGGATTTTTTTGCTAATTTCGAGCACTGGTCCTATGGATGAAGTGTGAACAATCTTCTCAAAGCCCCACCATGGAGATGATTTCGTATACATTAAGCTGACCACAAAGTGGAGCATTTACAACTTTCTAAAAATATAATGACAAATGCCTGAGAGGGAAGTGATCACGCTTGGAACATAAGTTTAAGTTGACGTAGTCATAAGGGTAAGAGTATGGAGTTCGTTGTACACAAAAAAATACACAGACTAACTTTAACTGTAGTGATGACCAGACTGAGCCTCTCTCATTACACAAAACAACACACAGCATCATACACGCTGTAGATCTTTTCGAGAAAGAGATTCAACATATCTGCCATTTTGAACGGTCATGTAAGACTTCATGATCCGCAATAGTACTGTAGCTGATAATTTTGCACCTACATAATCGTTTCCTGGTATTCTTGAACAGTGAATGTGAAAACGGACATGTCATCCAAGAATCACAGGGTCGTATGCGGGCCGTTTACAGCTCGAGACAGGAAAACCGAAAAAAACGAGGCACATCAGGCTTTGACAAAAATGTAAGCTTACCGAATATCATAATATCACAACGAGAACGCTTTTGTTGCCGTCGTCATGTAAACTCCTTTCGGTAATAAAACTACGAATCATGAAACTTTTATATAATATAAAACATGATCATTATTTGAGCAGCTATGAAGTGTTTTGGTCGAGAGTGCCACAGCGTCAAGTCAAAAAAAATCATTTTTCTTACTCACCGTTTGCGCCATTTTGTGATCGGTCCGAGTTTCACATTGTCCTGTTGTCCACAGATCGACGTCAAGCCAGGAAAAGATCGACCATGTCTATCAAAAGTGAATGAAAGTTTATGTAGCCCGAGATCACCAAGCGGCCATCTACATGTAGCTTTTACTCGTGTTTCATGATTACTAAGCTGAAGTTTATGCATGGATGAGCAAGTGATTTTACCAGAAAAAGTTAACCAATCACAAAGCAGAACGGAAACAATAGATTCACGCCCTTCACGTTTCGTTCATCGCTTTCTTAGCCTGCGTAGCAAGCATTCCCGTACGAGCGAAGTAAAGTGCTATGTGTCGCGTGCGAGCGAAGATTCTAGTCGCGCGAATTCCTTTTTTGCTCTCGCCTCAATTTTCGCGCGACCAGAATCTTTCGGGAACGCTTGCTACGCAGGCTATCGCTTTCTAGCCTTTGGGAGCCTTGGGAGCCTGGCTAATAAAACAGAATAAAAATGCCGAGACAGAACAATGAAATTTCAACTTGTTCGTTCGCCACGAAAACAGATCGATACAAATTTTGACTGTAAGGCACTGAATTTCAATTAATTTCGATTGTATCCCTTTTGAACTTGAGTAGTTGTGACAGCAACATTTTGAAGGTGAATATTAGCGATGCTTATGAAAGAGAAGTTCGAAACAGGGAAAGCAACGACCGTACTGTTTGTCTCAACTGTTGCGTGGCGGAGTTCGCGCGTGACAATTTCAAGTTTTCTCTTAACGCCATCAACTGGAGTTTTGGTAGTACCATTTGGAAAATAAATACAAGTAATGCTAGCTAGGGAAGACTTTCTTCACTGCATAACCTACCAGTGAAAGTTAAGATTCCAACTTTTTGTGTTTGAGTAAATAATAACACTGAAGCTTGCTTGCGGTTAGCTATTGTTTGTTGGTTTGGGTATTACGGGGTATTACTATTCGTTGCCCTAACCGCAAGCAAGCCAGGGTGAAGCTAACCGCAAGCAAACTGGTGCCATTGCGTCATTCCGCCATTAAGGTTCACCCCTCGTGCGGCAAATGCATGCCATCATCACGGTTCAGCGGATTCCTGCAAGTGTTGATTTCCCGTGCTTCTAAAATACGTCTGTTGCGCCAATTTGTGCTCGCACGTAAGATCTTTGAAGATTCCCAGGAGATGGTGTGGCCAGAATAGAATGTAAACAATGTTCCGCTAAAGCTGACTTGTGCGAGTGTTTGTTTTCAACCGCTTTTTGATGTTCTTTGAGCCGGATGGCAAATTTTCGTTTCGTTTCCCCGATGTAGCTTTTGTCACAAATTTTGCAGGGAATTGAATAAATTGCGCCACGAGTCTGATCTTTCGGGACTGGGTGTTTTGGTTTGGGAAATAAATTGCCGACGGTATGGTGTGGTTTAAAAGCAACTTTGATATTGTAATTGCTTAAAATTCGCTTGATCGGTTCCGTAGTACCCTTGACGAGGGGGACATTGGGGTTTGCGGTATTGCGGTATTGGCCAATTTTTTATGCGGTATTTCGGTAATTTTAATCTTGAATTGCGGTATTGCGGTATTCTCAAAACCTGCGGGATGCGTTTTCTTTACGTTTTGGTCGACGATTTTCGGTATAAAAACGTATCCTTCACTTTTTTCCGACCATTTATAGCCGTTTTCTTTCGTTTCGGAAGCACCCTGAAACGGCCTTGTTTTGTCACACATTTTAATCTACAATTCGACTGTTTTAACAACCTGTTTATGGTCGTGCCATTGTTTCCACTGTCCCACCGCTTGTTTTTGCCTCTATTTTTGCTCTCGCGTCAAGGAATCCACCAGCTAATACAGGCTTACTATAAAATTGCGGTATTTTCCGATTTTGTTTGCGGTATTTCGGTATTTGTCGAATTTTTTTGCGGTAATGCGGTGTTCAGCAACCCCCAATGTCCCCCTCCTTGACATACGGTAAAGACCGGTAAAATGCAGAAGCCTTTTTTGTCATCCGGTGCAGTCGCAGGTACCCTGGGTGCCAGAGGGTTTTTTTGTTTTTGTTTTGTTTCGTGGCGACACTGTCGCCACAAAACAAAACAAAAAAACCCCTCTAGCACCCAGGGTAAGTTGCAGGCGTTTGTTTGGTTTGTTTACTTGACTCAATAACAAACGTAAACGAAAATTTTCCACCCGGCTCAAAGAACATCAAAAAGCGGTTGAAAATGAACACTCGCACAAGTCATTAGCGGAACATTGTTTACATCTCCTGGGAATCTTCAAAGATCTTACGTACAAGCACAAATTGGCGCAACAGACGTATTTTAGATGTATGGGAAATCAACACTTGCAGGAATCTGCTGAACCGTGCTGATGGCATGCATTTGCCGCACGAGTGGTTAAATTTAGCGAGGACGGATGACATTTCAGACTAGGACAGAACATAATTAGCTCCGATTTGCATAGTATAAGAATGTGCTTTTTAACAAATTCCTTGTCACTTTCCCCTGATGAAGGCTGAAGTTTTAGCCGAAACGTTGGGACTTTAAAAAAAAAATTACTAACATTTTTACATTTTTAAACCAGTGTAACGTTTTATTTTATTTTCAATCCCGAATCAACCACCTGGTTACAGGACCATTTTTAAAAACACCACTTCTGTTCTCGGAATTTGCCAACTACCGTAGAATTCCAGTTATAAGCCCCCCCCCCCCCCCCCCCCCCCCCCCCCTGCTTATAAGCCCTCCCGGTTATAGGCCCACCTACCTGGAAACAAAAAATCCGGTTATAGGCCCCCTCCGGATATAAGCCCCCCTCTGCTGAATGACAGTACTGAACAGGACTAAATGTTGCTTTATTACGACTTTTTACGCCATGGAGGCGGCGTGGCCTAGTGGTTAGGGCGCTGGACTTGCAACCCGGTGGTCCCGGGTTCAAATCCTCCTCCCTGCCACTAGCTGGATTTGTTTTCTGTAGCCCAGAACTCGACTTCACCGCGCTTTGTAAATAGCCAACTGGTCAGCCTCCAGCCAGTTGGGTTTCTTAAGATGTCATGTTTAATTTGTTTCATATTTGTTTGTAACGCGCATTTGATCGTATTCACATGAAATTTGCGCGCTATAAATGTTAACTATTATTATTATTTATTATTTTAATTAACTTAAAAACGTATTTCGATCAACACTGCCGTGGCCCGTTTGGAAATGTATTTCTTATTCCGCTTATAAGCCCCTCCGTGATAAGCCCAGCTAAACCCCCTTACGACGGTTGTATAAGCCCAGGGCTTATAACCGGAATTTTACAGTATCAGTTTCTGTAATTATACAAATTCAGTAAAAGAAAGATTCATCCAGAGAAACGAATAGTTATGCGTGAGGCTTATTTTAGGGTTTTGTACTTAGATGAGCTCTTTCATTTTGTTTTGGTAGAACTTCTAAACATCGCAAGTTGTGCTGTTCCACAAACACTAACACGTGACCAAGCACCAGGCCGAGGTATGTCATACTGTTCTCATTTACTCTAAAACTTAACGTAGAGTTGGTTTTAAATTTCCCTTCAATACCTTCACCAAAAACTTTGCAGCATCGTCTGAAACGAATCTCAGAAAAATACTCGGTAGGACATGTCGCATCTTTAACTAGCGATTACTTTTGAGTGAGTTTTTATTCAGTTCTATAAGAAAACAAATCACTTGGGAAGAAAACTGAGCGTAAAAAACAGATTGTAAAATTAATTTTGAGGTTAATCCAGTTCTTTTTATTTTTTATAGAATTTACCAGGTGGAAAACTGAGTTTCCAGATTACTTTCTAGAGACAACTTATAATCAACAAGGTTTCTCTACTTTGGAAACAGGCAAGTAGAACTGATATTTCCGTTATGTTGCAAAATTCAACCGATTCTTGACGCATATTTTAACTAACGTGAAGTATTAAATTGCTCATTTTTTTATTATTATTATTTTTTTTTTATTTCAGGAGCCACGGATAATCAGGTTGCGCCGTATACACCTCCAAGAAAAAAACGAAATCGGGGACCCAAACCAAAGATTATGTATGACGGTACGTTATTATTCGCTGAAAAACTGTTGTGTGTTGTATGTAATATCAAATCTTCATATTTTGTTTCTGCGTGCTTTTCATTTGTACGGAGAAACCAGTTGTTCCTGTGAAAAATCAAATACACCAGTCCTTCCCACTAGACATTTTTCTGAAAAAAAAAGGGAATACCTCCAGACGTATACTTCTTTCTTGTTTTTTATTTTTTATTTTTTATTTTTTTTACCGGAATGCCTGAAATATCGCTATTACCATTTTGCTTTTACACTACTACCATGAATAATGTGGCTATTTCGATGGGAGATGAAATGGAACGATCTTTTCCCCTGAAAAGTTTTTTCAAATGGTACACATTCGTCCCGTAACTGGTCCACTTGCCGAAAGATGCTCCCAGTCTCCAAACGGAAGCGAGTTTTCGTCTGTTATTTTACACCGGTTATTTTCGGTGTTGCGAAACAGCGGACGAAAATCGATATAGTATCCGCTCTGAAAAAAACCCAGTAACTTGGGCGGTAATCCGACGTGGAATTTTTTCAGTTTGCAAAAGAAAAGGATGCTACAAAATTCAGCCGCGTTGGCTAAGGAAAAACTGGCGAAAGATTTCTAAAACAATTGCCAAACTGGAATGATTTATATTTGCTAAAAAGTATGATACCGCGTCTTAAGTTTTCCATACATTTTGCCTATAGAAATCTCTTGAAATTTCCATTTGTCGACAGACAAATATTTTTTAATAAAGGTTAAATTTGTTAATTTTTATTTCAGTCTTTTTCCCCAGTCTCGTCGACCTAATATGGTTAGCCTTTAGCCATTAATTCACAAACCGACACATGCTGTTTTCCTAGTAACCTGTCCACTGAATCTCGGTTTTTTTTAACAATTTGCTTTTAATTTTTAACTTGCAGGCAACGGCCCAATTCAACTATGGCAATTAATTCTCTCGCTACTCGTTTCACCACCCTCCGATCGCCTTGTGGAGTGGACGAGAGAACGAAAGTACGAATTTCGAATCTTGCAGCCGGAAAAACTGGCGATGCTATGGGGTGAACAAAAGAAAAAGCCCGCAATGAATTTCGAAAAGCTTGCCCGTGGTCTGCGATATTATTACGGAAAATCAATCTTACAGAAAGTGCGTGGAAAACTATTCACATACGAGTTCGTCATGGATATTGCCGCAATCCTTGGGTATGACCCAGTGGGTGAGATTCCTGAGGGTGTTGAGAGGAATGCAGCGTTTGCCTCTTTTGAAGTCACACCAGCTGCAGTTTTTCAGCAAGGTAAGTTACCTGTGCCGGGTTCTGTAGCACAGGGGGAGGGATTTAAGAACACAATGGAGGGAAGTGGGAACACTGGGGAGGGATTCTGGGGTATAGGGGATGGTTTTGTAGACACGAGGGAGGAATTTAGGGACACAATTGAGGCATCCGGGATACCCGGGGAGGGATATGTGGGTGCAAGGGAGGGCATACCAGGCAGAGGTGAGGGATTCGGGGGCATAAGCGATGGATTTGGGACCAGAGGGGAGGGATTTTCGGGCATGAGGGAGGGACTTGGGGGAATAAAAGGGGGATTTAGAGACGTAACGGAGGGATTTGGGGGCATAACGGAGGGAAGTGTGAGTACAGAGAAGGAATTTGGATACACAGGGGAGGGGTTTTCGGGGATAAAGTCATTCGATTTCAGCGTGCTCGTTGAATCGAACGAAACAAGTAGCTTCTATGAAGCGTTATAAGTATGTCTTGTATCAAGCATATCAAAAAATATTCAGAGAGTTGATTTAACGACTGAATTGCAAAATCAACTGTTACTTTTCTTTTAAATTTAAAGACCAGAGCGAGAACTGTGTCATGTTTTCGATGTCAATTAGCAGACTCCGTTATAAAGAGTCATGTCTTTATTTGGCGGGTTTTAGTTGACATTTTTGGGCTTTTCACAGAGGATTTTTGTCTTTTTTCACGGCCATATGGCCATGCGATTCGTTGGCCTTTCTTCATTTTCTGTTAGTTTGATGGCAGTGCAATCGTTGAAAAAGCTCTCTGTGTTATACTGATTTACATGTATCATGTATCATGTGAGTTAAAAGTCAAATGCACCTTCCCCTCGTTCATGTGAGAGAGATCGAAACCTAGAAACCGATGGGTTGAAATTAAAGGTTTGTCAAAAAAAAAAAATAGCAAAGCATTTAAAGATGGCAATCACATTCAACAAACGTACACATCACAACGAGCCAATGAGTTGCGAGACAAAGCACGTCACGAAAGTTTCTGGTTTTATATCTGATTGGTTTAGTAGGATGACACGAGTTTTTTTACCAAACGCAGACCTAGAAAAACTAAACAGAAAGCGCTTACGACTTTTTTTTTTGACATTCTGTTGAGAACGGCTGGAAAATATACAAGACAATAAACATTATGTAATGTTTATTACTTCTATCATAGCTACACGCCATATGTTGGGTCAGAAAACAACAAGAACGTGAACCGGCTAAATACGGCCTACTTTCACATTCTTTTTGTATCGTTTAGGCATACATTTTGTTGCATTTGACGTTTAGCTCTTAGTGTTTTCGCCAAAAATTATAAAGCCAGTAGCAACATTGTTAGTTTCTGATCGCGAATGAGTTCGCTTTAATAAGTATTTTCCAAGATAAAAATTTCATCTTAGTATAGAAAGTGTAGAACAAATTTGCGATTTCAATACTTTGATTTTGACTTTTACAAAGTTTAAATAATGTTATTGTATACCAAGTATACAAAGAAGCATATACAAACCACTTTTGTCTACTGATTGTCTGTACATTTGTCTACTATGTGGGGTGCTAGTAGTTGATCAGTTTCTTTTATCCGCGATATTTAACAATTATCCTGCGAAATCGCGCGGAATATTGCTTGACACTTAGCCATGGAGGCCTAAAATCGGACGGCATTTCGCAAGATTAAGCACGATAATTGCTTTATTATTCAACAAATTGTCAACGAAACTGATTTTGCATCGAAAAAAAACTGTGGTTGTGCAGCGCTTTGCAATTAGATTTCAGTCAAATCTTGGAAACCCAGTATATCGCAGGATATCTGTTATGTACGAATGATGGATAAATTAACCAGATTTTTCTAACCATATATAGCACGAATTTGTTGAATAATAATAAGTAATATGTTCTCAGTTTCCAAAGACCGACCGACCTCATGTTTCTCATGACAGATATTTTTACCACAATGCTGAGTGTACAGGTATTTCAGTAGTGTCGCAAGCTTGTAAATATATAAGTTGTATATATGTTTATAACACATTGTAAATAGTCGTGTTTGTGTTTGAGGTAGTTTGTACTAATGAAATCTTTTTTAATGACTTGTAGTTATAATTTTGTAAGATCAAGATCTGTTTAAAACTTTGAATGTTCTTTAGTTAAAGTAAATTTAGTTTACTTCTATAGCTTTATACGAGGCAACAATTCAACAATGATGTATTTTTTTCTCAATAAAAAAGTTAGTACAATTTACACTCTGGCTAATTACAGTCTCAGTAGTTTTATGAGCGACAACAAAGATGTAAGGGAAAATGTGTTGTGCCTTGTGTACACTTAACAACGGGAGGAGATCCCTTTTGGGAGAACTGGCCATTGCTGTTATATTTTAGTTTTAAAAATGTTGCAAAATATTGGAACTAAGTCTGCCAAAATCAGGGTCTTGTCTTGTCAATCTTTTTGCGGCCGTACACACGACTCACAATTAAGGTAGTTAAAAGAGCGACTAAAAGGAGGGTGATGTTAACACGAAAAGCCAAGTCACCATTAAAGTGCAACACAGTGACGTTAAAGGGAGCAGCCAAGCCACCGTTGCATAGGTCTTCTTGACAAAAAGAGAAGTGACATTCATCTTCCATTTGTGCGAATTCAGCGCATAAGTCCCTTCGACACTCCACGTATGGGCCACAAGTTCAGATTCATAACTCTCCAAATGTCTCGTTGGTCATTCTTATTTTGGCATGAAATTTCATGCATGTGTTGATACCACCAGTGTATGTTTCTTTCAATTGATCTTGTTCGCACCATAGTTAATAGAGGGAAATGGTTAGGAAGCCCGGCTAACATCAAAGGAGCAAACAAAGAGGCCAAGATATTGAGGTTGGAAGATCCATGACCGTGCACATGTACATTTTTTGTTTTGCGCTCATACACTATGCATGAACAGGGACCGCGGAGACCATTTTAAGTGGTAGGACTAAAAAATCTGGCCAAGA
The DNA here is from genome assembly GCA_963693305.1 of Meandrina meandrites. Classification (NCBI taxonomy): domain Eukaryota; kingdom Metazoa; phylum Cnidaria; class Anthozoa; order Scleractinia; family Meandrinidae; genus Meandrina; species Meandrina meandrites. Next base: position 23,677,954 of record OY855911.1, on the reverse strand, counting down.
CAAACAAGCATTTGGGGTCACTGTTCCGCCATTTATCATGCTTTTGCACTCCATCATATATACAACCCCAATAAATATTATATAGACGTCCTGGCACTTGGTAAAGAAAACTACCTAAGCTCTTCACTCTTTAAAGTTGCAAAAATTTCTCTTGCCATTCTCGTTGCGAGAAACAAACTCTTGTGCGACGTCAGCTACACACACTGTCTGTTGAAGCCCCAGTGGTCTCTGTTCTGTGTTTCTGGCTGTTCAATACGACCACGCTGCTATAGCCTGTTCCAGGCTCTCGGTCAGTATGGCGAAAAGCGGGTGAGCGAAGGAAAATTGAGGGAGGTCTTGAGAAAGCGCCCGCTTTTCGCCCTAATGACAGAGAACCTGGAAAGGCTAAGTCTGCTAAATCTTTCGTCGTCCATATTGGATCTAAGCCGTCTTCAGAGGCCGGGGAGAAAGCTCGCCAGCAGCGTTGGTGGCAGGATTTGCAGCAAGCAGCTTACAGATAGTTTGGAACGAGCTTCTTCTCTGGTTCTGGAGCCTTCGTCACCGCCGATAGGATGTCGTCGAAACATGATATCCTCAATATAGTTTCCAAAACACTTAGCTGCCCGGGTAGCGTCCCAGCATCAACATCTTGGTAGTACGATGCTTCAAGCCGAGACTTTAGTCGTCACCACTAGCAGCTTAAACCGGGAGAGTCTTCTCCTGGACGTAGGAGCTGAAGCTTTCTTGGATAAAGCACTTGTCAATGATACTGCCGATGATGTCAAGGGCCTCATATATACACCCTTCTAAAGTGATCTTTGGCAGTACGGTAGGTACGGTGGGCTGAGCCTTTGACTTCGCGCATATGCAAGAGTAGAGGCGTTTTGTTACTTTCAAGTGGTAAAATTCATACATTACCCATGTCATCTAGAGCCCTAAGAAATCAACCCAAGCAAAAAAGTGGTAGGGCTATAGCCCTACCAGCCCCTCCCCCTCCGCGGTGCCTGATGAATTACGTAATCGCAACGTTTCTATTGGTTAGTTGAATGAACACGCGTAACCACCTATTGTATTTTGTCAGGTTCTGTGCACGGTCAACCCTCAAAATAGAGAACACAAACCTATAAGACCCTGTAACAAAGAACTTTGCCAGGCTTCATAATCATTTCCCTCAATTAACTATGTTCGCACTGAGCAGGTGAATATGATTCCCAGCCTTCAACTTTAGGCATTTAGAAACATTGCTACTAGGGGAGCCTGCTCGTACTTGTGCTGATTGCTACGCTTTTTAACATGGAACACGGCGAAGCCATTTCCGAGTTTATTGAGGAGGGCAGTTTCACTCCGTCTCCCGTCACTTCCCATTAAACATTTTTTAAAATTAATTAATTGACTAATTAATTAACATAAACTGGAATTAATTAAGTAATAAATCTTGTGAAGAAAATGAACTATGACATCATAAAAATATATTGATCATAATGAGCTGATTATAATACATCGAATATGCATTTTCTGAGAACAGGTGGACAGAGATTGTTTAAAAAGAGGTGTAAATACTTGAAGAGAGTATTTGACCTTGGTTGCATCCCCACCACATATCGGATGTCCCGCTACAATATTACGCAACTTTTGCCGAATAACAACACGGGAGGTAAAGAAACAAAAAAAAAACAATAATAACTGGATAAAATTAAATACGAAAAGAAAAATATATTGTAAAAATGAAATAAAGTAAAAATAGAGAGGCTGTGAACTGTCTTACTATGATTGTTTCAATTAATTTAAGGGCCGTGAAACAAGACGTGCTTTCCTTGTTATCTACATGTAACTACATGTTGTTGACCGTTTGATTCATTTCCGAGTTCAATGGCTCATATAGTCACCTCGATTACTAAATTTTCAGCATGTGAGCCCGAGACTTCCCTAGTCTTGCAACCTCGTCCCTAAAAATGGACTGAGAGACGCGTATCTTTCAAGGACCAATTCCCATCCCTATTATCCAGTTGACGTTGGTATTGGCAGTAATGTAGTGTAACATACCTTTTCAGACAATTTATTCACCTTTGTTGTGAATTCAAGAAATGTAACTAACACATATGGGTGCATTCGATTGGGAACTGATCCGGATTTTGTTTTTTAAGTTATATTTTTGATAAACAAATCCAACATTGGAAGCTAGGATACGCCTTCCGTGATGTAAAATGTCGACGAATTTAGTTCTTTCCGTTAACATGAAAAACAACCTGTCACTTAAATCCTTCTATGAACTACTACAATGCAGTTATATTTAGAATTTGTAAATGTAAAAAGTATATTTCATTAGAATTGATAGTAGTTATATTAATTAATTTTCAATTAAAAAGATTGCTTTGATAAAGGGATAATTAAGGTTGCCATGAAATTTGCAGCACGATGTGAACAGACAATCAACCAATAGACATCCTAGTGTTGCTCTACGTCGGGGAAAGATCAGAACGGTAACAGTTCGCATGCAGGCTGCATATAAAGATGTTTAGTTAGGTAGTAACAAGGATGTTAAATGGCTGACTTGCAAAGTTAATTTTTTGTGCAACAGGAACGTCATTCACTACATTTTGTGACAAAGAAGAATTTGATGCGGCTTTTCCACGTCAACGTTTTTCAGTTCTTCTGTTAATGTCCTTTAATTTTTTCCTTTAATTTTTTCCTTTTTGTTTCCCACTCTGGCTCTAGTTATAAATCTTCATGTGTAAATTTTCATGTAAAGCTGCTGACGTCTATTGTAGTGCATGACTTTAAATTTTCCTCTTCAAATTAGACGGTTTTTTTAATTAAACGTTCGCTTCTAGATGTCATTCAGTTTACATAATTATCTTTCCCAATTGGTTGTGTGGAATTGCTTGAAGGTGTGTTTATCTACACAAGCAGGAGATTGAATTGAATTAATTAAAAGTGAAAAACACTTTCGTAATCAAATAAAAAGTCACTATTGCGTAAACTTTAGCCACACTATTTAGCTACTCTAGTAATTTTTTTCGAAACTAGCCTGTTCTTGGCGTTCGGTTAATTAGTTAGGGAGCAGCGCGAAACACGGCGAATCACCGCGCTTATCCCGTTTTTAGGGCTGCTCCGCAACAAACCGAACGCCCGTAACATGCTTTTTCGAAATCCATTTAGAGGAAGAGAATTTTAATGCATCAGTTTTAAATCATATTCCCTTACCTATTAAAAAAAAATCTGTTGGCGATTATTAGCTAACTAGCTTTCCTTAAATTTAATTAGTATTTAAGTCCCTATTCGATTCTCATAATTGACGTCTAGGGGTTATTACCCGGAGTGATTTTAATAAAATATTGTCCCTTTGGAATACATTCAGTTTAAAAATTAAATTTCTTCTTCTGGATATGGATGTATGCATTAAGGCTTTGTTTACAAATTCATTAAAATAAATTGGATGCAAATTCAATGCTTGTCCTACAGGACAGCTAAGAGACACTCCAGATTTTACACTGAAGCCAAAACTGTGCAAAATGAACGCCACTAACGCCAAACTATACAGCTCGCCAGATAACCTTCCCTTTGATTTCTGCTCTAATCACAAGTTCAACCACACAAGATATCGCTCAATAACTATCTTCACCTGTGTAACAGTCGCATGTTCTTCACCAGTGGAAGTGGTGGGAAATGCTTTGGTTTTGGCGGCAATTTGCAGGAACTCGTCTCTCAGAACTCCATCCTACATTTTTCTCGCTGGACTAGCGTTAACAGACTTTGGTACCGGGATCGTTGGTCAGCCATTTTACGTTATGTACAGAGCTGCTGAGCTCACGACAGACAGGAAACTGTACTGCATCACAAATGCTATCGCCCATAGCGTCGTTCCATATCTTGTTGTTATAACAGGGCTAACAGTGACAGCAATGGCCGTGGAAAGATGGCTGCTTATGAGTCGTCGACGCCTGACTACACGACGAGTTTATATAATACAAGGCGTGTTTTTACTTATACCAATACCATACATGACACACCGCAGATTGCCTGGAATGAACGCATACTTCAATATACCAGTGGTCCCTATTATGGAAGGATCTATCGGTCTTTGCTGCTTCGTAATCTCATCCCTGGCGTATTACAAAGTGTTTCGCATTATCCGCCGACATAAGCTGCAAGTCCATGCCAGCGCTAATAACGTCACCAACAACCCAACAGCCATCAATCTTGAAAAGTATCAGAAATCCGTTTACACTATTCTGTGGATTTTGGCATTGTTCTTGTTGGGTTTTTCACCGTATGTATTTTCCACCATGTTTGTGGAGTTTCTTAACGCTTCCTACGAAACATCTACAACAGTGCGTCACGTGTCAACAGCAGTTATGCTGATGTCTTCTTCACTGAATCCTTTGCTTTACATCTGGAGATTGAGAGAAATTCGACAAGAGGTAAAACAACTAATAAGGGAAATATTTTGCAGACGTTGAGCTACACAAGAAAAATACGTACGCACTTCCTTCGGCAATCGGGTTATCTTCGTTGCGTCAAGTTTGGAATCTTCGGATTTCCACGGGTGTTCCTCGGAATAATTTTCCCATCGACGTACAGAAACTTATAATTAATTAGCCCTCTATGTTAAAATGGTATACTGCGGAATACCGGACGGAATGTATAGTAAAATGTGAAATTTAAAAATTAACAAAACCGTTGTTACATTGTTACAATTTTGGTACTTTTATCCGGATCAAGCGGTTCGGGTTCGAGCCCTGGCCCAGGCCATTGTGTAACGGTGTTTTGGGGAAAGAAAATTTACTCTCTCAGCGCTTCTTTCCACTCAGGTGTATAAATGGGTACTGGCGAACTTAATGCTGGGGGGTAAATCCTGCGACGAACTAGCATCCCACCCATGGAGAGTAGAAATACTCCAAGTCGCTACTGGAATTGGGATAAGCTCCGGCCTGATGTGTCATTAATATACTCTCAGTTTCCAAAGATCGACCGACCTCAAGGTTCTCATTACAGATATTTTTACCACAATGTTGAGTGTACAGGATATTCTGTGGTGTCGTAATCTTGTAAATATATAAGTTGTATATATGTATATAACACATTGTAAATAGTCGCATTTGTGTTTGAGGTAGTTTGTACTTGTAGTTATAATTTTGTAAGATAAAGATCTGTTTAAAACATTGAATGTTCTTAAGTTAAAATAAATTTAGTTTATTTATACAGTTTTATACGCAGCAACAATGATTTTTTTTCTCAATAAAAAAATAATACAATGTACACTCTGACTAATTACTTCTTAGTAGTTGTATGAGCGACAACAGTGATGTAAGGGAAAATGTGTTGTGCCCTTTGTACACAGTGAACTGAACTGAACTGAACTGGCCATTGCTATTGTTTTTTAGTCTAAAAAACGCTCCAAAATATTAGTACTAAGTTTGCCAAAATCCGTGTCTTGTCTAAATCTTATTTGAATTGCTGTCCCACACACGAATCACAATTAAGGTGGGGGTACACTCGATTTTGAGTGAAATGTTAAGAGATTTAAGGAAGGGATAGAAGAAAGAAAATTATTTTTGAAACACTAACAGACAGTTGACCCCAACGCAAGAGCACCCCAGGTTTTCAGGGGACTGTTTGGGTGTCCATATACTAATTTTTAACTTCAAATTCTAATTTTAAAATCACATTAAATCTTTAATTTTTCTTATTTCTCCAAATTTTACTTATCCTCTGAGAAAAATTATCTCTTTCCAAACATCCCCAAAAATCCCCAAAAATTTACAAAACGCTGCTAAACATAGCTTTGTGAAATGAGCATAGAGCTTCTGGATTACTTGAAATGCGGACGAGATATTCGCATTAAACCAAGTTTAGCGGTGGAAAAACATGCTTCAGGTGTACCCCCGCCTTAAGGTAATTAAAAGAGCGACTAAAAGGAGGGTGATGTTAACGCGAAAAGCCAAGTCACCATTAAAGTTCACCACAGTGAAGTTAAAGGAAGCAGCCAAGCCATCGTTGCATAGGTCTTTTTGACAACAAGAGAAGTGGCATTAATCTTCCATTTGTGCGAATTCGGCGCATAAGTCCCTTCGACACTCCACGTATGGGCCACAAGTTCAGATTCATAACTCTCCAAATGTCTCGTTGATCATTCTTATTTTGGCATGAAATTTTCATTCATGTGTTCATACCACCAGTGTATGTTTCTTTCAACTGATCTTGTTCGCACCATAGTTAATAGAGGGAAATGGTTAGGAAGCCCGGCTAACATCAAAGGAGCAAACAAAGAGGCTAACATTGAGGTTGGAAGGTCCATGACCGTGCACATCTTCTGTTTTGCGCTCATACACTATGCATGAATTACGTAATCGCAATGTTTCTATTGGCTAGTTGTATGAACACACGTAACCACCTATTGTATTTTGTCAGGTTTTGTACACGGTCAACCCCCAAAATAGGGAACAAAAACCTATAACAAAGAACTTCGCCAGGCTTCATAATCATTTCCCTCGCACTGAGCAGGTGAATATGATTCCCAGCCTTCAAATTCAGGCATTTAGAAACATTGCTATTATAGGGAACCTGCTCGTACTTGTGCTGATTGCTACGCTTTTTAACATGGAACACGCCGAAGCCATTTCCGAGTTTATTAAGGGGGGGCAGTTTCACTTCGTCTCCGGTCACTTCCCGTTAAACATTTTTTTTTTAATTAATTAATTTACTAATTAATTAACATAAACTGGAATTAATTAAGTAATAAATCTTGTGAAGAAAATAAACTATAACATCATAAAAATATATTGATCATAATGAGCTGATTATAATACATCGAATATGCATTTTCTGAGAACAGGTGGGCAGAAATTGTTTAAAAAGAGGTGTAAATACTTGAAGAGAGTATTTGACCTTGGTTGCATCCCCACCACATATCGGATGTCCCGCTTCAATATTACGCAACGTTTGCCGAATAACAACACAGGAGGTAAAAACAAACAATAATAATTGGATAAAATTAAATATAAAAAGAAAAATATATTGTCCTAATATGATTGTTTCAATTAATTTAAAAGGGTCGTGAAACAAGACGTGCTTGGCTTGTTATCTACATGTAACTACATGTTGTTGACGTTTGATTCATTTTCCGAGTTCAGTGCGGCTCATAGTCACCTCGATTACTAAATTTTCAGCATGTGAGCCCGAGACTTCCCTAGTCTTGCAACCTCGTCCCTAAAAATGGACTGAGAAGACGTGTATCTTTCAAGGACCAATTCCCATCCCTATATTATCCAGTTGACGTTGGTATTGGCAGTAATGTGGTGTGACATATCTTTTCAGACAATTTATTCACCTTTGTTGTGAATTCAAGAAATGTAACTAACACATATGGGTGCATTCGATTGGGAAATCCGGATTTTGTTTTTAAAGTTATATTTTCGATAAACAAATCCATTGGAAGCTAGGATACGCCTTCCGTGATGTAAAATGTCGGCGAATATAGTTCTTTCCGTTAACATGAAAAACAACCTGTCACTTTAATCCCTCTATGTACTACTACAACGCAGTTATATTTAGAATTTGTACATGTAAAAAGTATATTTCATTAGAATTGATAGTAATTATATCAGTTAATTTTAGAATTAAAAAGATTGCTTTGATAAAGCGATAATTAAGGTTGCCATGAAATTTACAGCACCATGTGTACAGACAATCATCAATATATATCCTAGTGTTGCTCTACGTCGGAGAAAGTTCAGAACGGTAACAGTCTTCACGCATGCAGGCTGCATATAAAGATGTTTCGTTAGGTAGTAACAAGAATGTTAAATGGCTGACTTGTCAATTTAATTTTTTGTGCAACAGGAACGTGATTCAATACATTTTTGACAAAGAAGAATTCGAGTGGCTTTTCCACGTCAACGTGTTTTAGCTCTTCTGTTAATGTCCTTTAATTTTTTTCCTTTTTGTTTCTCACTCTGGCTCTAGTTATAAATCTTTATGGGTAAATTTCATGTAAAGCTGCTGACGTCTATTGTAGTGCATGACTTTGAATTTTCCTCTTCAAATTAGACGGGTTTTTTTAATTAAACGTTCGCTTCTAGATGTCATTCAGTTTACATAATTATCTTTCCCATTTGGTTGTGTGGAATGGCTTGAAGGTGTGTTTATCTACACAGGCAGGAGATTGAATTGAATTAATTAAAAGTGAAAAACACTTTCGTAATCAAATAAAAAGTCACTATTGCGTAAACTTTAGCCACACTATTTAGCTACTCTAGTAATTTTTTTCGAAACTAGCCTGTTCTTGGCGTTCGGTCAGATTAGTTAGGGAGCAGCGCGAAACACGGCGAATCGCCGCGCTTATCCCGTTTTTAGGGCTGCTCCCCAACAAACCGAACGCCCGTAACAAGCTTTTTCGAAATCCATTTAGAGGAAGAGAATTTTAATGCATCAGTTTTAAATCGTATTCCCTTACCTATTAAAAAAATCTGTTGGCGATTATCAGCTAACTAGCTTTCCTTAAATTTAATTAGTATTTAAGTCCCTATTCGATTCTCATAATTGACGTCTAGGGGTTATTACCCGGAATGATTTTAATAAAATATTGTCCCTTTGGAATACATTCAGTTTAAAAATTAAATTTCTTCTTCTAGATATGGGTGTATGCATTGAGGTTTTGTTTACAAATGCATTAAAATAAATTGGATGCAAATTCAATGCTTGCCCAACAGGACAGCTAAGAGACACTCCAGATTTTACACTGAAGCCAAAACTGTGCAAAATGAACGCCACTAACGCCAAACTATACAGCTCGCCAGATAACCTTCCCTTTGATTTCTGCTCTAACCACAGGTTCAATCACACAAGATATCGCTCAATAACTATCTTCACCTGTGTAACAGTTGCATGTTCTTCACCAGTGGCAGTGGCGGGAAATGCTTTGGTTTTGGCGGCAATTTGCAGGAACTCGTCTCTCAGAACTCTATCCTACATTTTTCTCGCTGGACTAGCGTTAACAGACTTTGGTACCGGGATCTTTGGTCAGCCATTTTACGTTATGTACAGAGCTGCTGAGCTCACGACAGACAGGAAACTGTACTGCATCGCAAGTGCAATCGCCCATAGCGTCGTTCCATATCTTGTTGTTATAACAGGGCTAACGGTGACAGCAATGGCCGTGGAAAGATGGCTGCTTATGAGTCGTCGACGCCTGACTACACGACGAGTTTATATAATACAAGGCGTGTTTTTACTCATACCAATACCATACATGACACTCCGGAGATTGCCGGGAATGAACGCATACTTCAATATACCAGTCGTCCCTATCATGGAAGGATCTATCGGTCTTTGCTGCTTCTTAATCTCATCCCTGGCGTATTACAAAGTGTTTCGCATTATCCGCCGACATAAGCTGCAAGTTCATGCCAGCGCTAATAACGTCACCAACAACCCAACAGGCATCAATCTTGAAAAATATCAGAAATCCGTTTACACTATTCTGTGGATTTTGGCATTGTTCTTGTTGGGTTTTTCACCGTATGTATTTTCCACCATGTTTGTGGAGTTTCTAAACGTTTCCTACGAAACATCTACAACAGTGCGTCACGTGTCAACAGCAGTTATGCTGATGTCTTCTTCACTGAATCCTTTGCTTTACATCTGGAGATTGAGAGAAATTCGACAAGAAGTAAAACAACTTATAAGCGAAATATTTTGCAGACGTTGAGGTACACATAAAAAATGTACACTATCTTCGACAATCGGGACTGTGATCTTTGAGTCAATTTTGAGATTTTCGGTATGTTCGGAGTAAAGTTAAGTCGATTAGTCTGCAGAGAAACTGTTTTGCTGCCGACTAGTTGATTATCACCTGTGGAAGTTGATAAATGTAAATAAACCGCCGCAGCGAATTTTGAAAGCTGACGTTTCGAGCGTTAGCACTATGTTCGGAGTAGTTCTCGGAAAAAAAGCGCACGCGACAATCCCGCAAGGTATTGTGGGTAACTTTAAGTTCACTGTTCGTTGACTTTAGCATTTCAATCTGTAAAGAAAAGCATGAACGTATGGACGTATGCTTGCGAGTGAAAATAAAGCAACAAAAGTAGGCTTGACAGCTACAGTGTCAGGAACAGTGTATTGACCATACCCCAGTTTACCTTTCAGGATTGTCGCGCGCGTGCGCTTTTTCCGACAACCTTCTTCAGACAGCTACATGTAAACACCTTCAAGGTGGAATTGTAAATACGCCCAAGCTCGAACTCCTTCCTAAGGCTTTTTATTTGGCAATTTTTCTTGTGCGCGTAAATGCCATCTTTTTGGTCTCAAAGTGAATTCAGCCTGTGAACTATACTACTTATACCAACAAAGAGAATTTTCATCGGTGCCCACCAATAATGGAGAAAAGCCCTGGGAACGAGAATGAAATCATTCCTTTTTGACTCATAACGGGCCTCGCATTTTCTAGCAGAATAGGGTCGGGGCCCAACCCCTTTTCTTAATCCACCAATGACCCTCTTTGGATTCAACAACCAGTTTTGAGCATGTTAAACACGTTTTCAGCTTACTTACCAGTTTTTAGTTGTACAATCACTCTTATGCGGGAGTAAATCAAGTAAGTAATATAACATAGAGCATGCTGTGACATTGTCACAAGAGTTGAGATCAATATTTGTTTACTTATTTACAGTGTCCACGATTAGTACAAAAGTGCTAAACACTCTGCAGTGATTTATTTTATTTTTAGAGGTATAAGCAAGGATTATATTGAGCCTTCCCCCCCCCCCCCCCCCCAAAAAAAAAAAAGCCGGGAGGGGCAAAGGGAGACTGAGGGTGCAGAACCAATTCAAATAGCTCAATTTCGATATATTAAAATTTAGCCTAAAACAACAGACCTCACTGCAAGGCTCCAGGGAATAAACTATAGAGATTGTGGGGTTTATTCCCCGGAACCTCGTAGTGCAGTGATATCTTTTGTTTTAGGCTAAATATTAAAATATAGAAATTAGTCTATTCTATTGCAGGCTGTAAAAAGACTTTTTAGTCGGGTATAGGTTTAGTTCAGTCATCGTCTTACAGTCACTTCGAATCCGCAAAGAATGCATAAAAGGACACAAATAGTCTATGATGGATTACAACCAAGGCATCCCCACCACCAAGACAGAAAAGACAGAAAAGAGTTCGTGATTAGGAGACTTATCAATAAATCTGTGCTTCTGCAAAGCCTAGAGGGGTCGTTCATCGTTCGATATCAATGTCGTCATCGTCATCAGGGTCAACCATGTTAGCGTCGTTGGCCTCTTTGATGTCCGAGTGAGTACAATTACCTGGAAAGCGTTTCCTTGGTTTTGGAGTCGATTCTTGGGCGGGTGTGGAGGGGAAGGCCTATTGGACACGCGTCGTTTCTTAGCTGATAGAGGGGTGCGTCTAATACAAACTTCACACCTCGGGGAGGGCGTTTGTTACTTACGAGGCGTTTATTAGCCTCCTATCCAGACGTCCTTTTTTATTTGAGTGGGCTTTTTTTAGATCATTTACGGTAATCCCACAGGCGGCCCGGACGTTGTATTCGCAATTCGATCAACGTAACGGAACGTAATGATTTGAAGAAAAATGTCTTGCCTTATGGTTGCCTTGCGTTATTTTGACGTTTCCGCGCTCCCGGAGTGGGTTTAAGGCCATTTTGACGAGTTTTTACAACCGCAGAAAGAAAAACTCGTTTAAATGGCTTTACGATAGGAACCTTCATGATATCAGTTTTCGCACCGTGTTGTTCTAGTAATATTTTATTTTGTCACATAGAGAGCTATTTGCGGTACGGTAAGCAATACAGTCACCGTGACATGTCGGGCTAGTTCTGTGGTGGCGGTTAATGGGCTTAGTTTACAGAGCATTAAAAGGAACCTCCACTCTTGGGACAAGTTGACGTTAAGGTCGCACAGGACCCTTGCTCATTAATAAATTCATTATCTTGTAAAGCTTTAATTCTCCGAATTTTGAACATCGATTCCTCTTAATCTTATCAAGGATATTAGGAGACACAAAGCTGAGAACAATAACGTGTAATTACTTCTACAAAGAACTTTATGAAATATATTCTCATGAATATTTCGATTGTTGTCGGCTTCAGTCGTCGCAGTTCGTGCATACTCTTAAAATAAATGCATACATAATTATAGCAAGGGTCCAGCGCGACCTTAAATTGTTTGAAATAATTTCTAATTTCCAAATTTTACGATACAAAGGAGAAATAACATTTAATAATAACAATAAATGGAAAAGTTTATGGCTTTTAAATTTCCAGCGCGCCGCCATTTTGGATTTTATGACGTGTTACGGCTCCCGCTTTTGTTTGGAAGCTTCCAAGCAATAGCGGGAGCCGTAACACCTCATCAAAATCCAATCTGTGGCTTCCAAACTACAATGCTAAGATAGGAAAAAACAAAAAAAACAGCTGGTGTATATTTCCGAACTGAAATTTCTTTCGTCCCCTGTACTTCTTATTTGAAAAAGAGAACACAGTTTGCTCATAAAATGTCTCCCAAAACATTCCAGGGGCAATGAATTATCTCTACTGATTTCCAGGGGCATTTCTGGATTATGAAAATATATCAACGCAGATTAGTGGAGACTTGAAAGCAAAAGATGAGAAACCAGTGAATGCATTGTTCCCAGTAATGGTCCCAGAAGCGGTTGCGAGATGAGACGAGATCCCGTTTTCTAAGTGGTGACTAGGAAATGACTGATTTTATTTTATTGTTCTTTGCAAAATCTGTACTTTGCGAATTGAGAAATCTGTACTTTGTGAATTGAAAAATCTGTGCTTTGCGAATTGAAAAGTCTGCACTTTGCGAATTGATTTTTCAACTCGCAAAGTACAGATTTTTCAATTCGTTTCGTTTCGTTTCGTTTCGCAAAGAACAATAAGCCAAGTTCTTAACCAGTCACAGTTAGAGATTAGTCAAGGTCAGTATAAAACAATTAAGGTAACGTAAAATAAAATGAAATGCGAAATGAAATAAAAGAATTATAACAAAAACGAAATAAAAAAAAAAGGTAAACATATTTTATAACACAATTGAAAAAAGCAAATTCCGGGGACGTAAAGCAATTTTGCGTCGCGTAGCAGCAGCGATTTGGTTTCGTCCAAACATACTTGAACTTTGTCCCTTCTTTGTTATCCACAATAGGCAGCTTTTTACACGGATCATAAAGGACGTTCCGATTTGGCTGGGTAAATTCAACAAAAAATAAATTTTTGAATCTAAGCAGCACTTCTTATACTGTACCCTAGCTTCTTTCCGTTATAGCTGGAGGTCATTTTTTTTAAAGGGAAAACTATTTTGTGATCTTTGGGCGAGAGCATACATTCTGCGCGTTCCTCGTAATAAAAAGTCTACAAGAAGTTAAATGAAGAACACACCTCCGTTTTTTCCATCCCTAGCTGTTAAACGGCCAGCAAACAGAAATATGTTTTTCTTGACTAACGACGAATAAATTCACGGCGCACCAACATTGTTCCGCAGAATAGCAAGCCTATGTTTGCGTGCCAGAAACCTAAATTAAGATGACTTTTGAGAAGACCCAAGTAGCTTGTCTATTGTTTAATGTTGCGCTTTAATGCGCGACTTTTCGGATGATTGCCTTTGTACGTAATAACACCTTAAAATGCAGCGAGTTTGCACTTTCAGTTTCGAATGAGTTATCATGCTCTACTCTGCTATAACTTGCAGGTTTACAAAATTCTTCTGTTGTCTTATATGTCGATATATGGCCTCTAGATTATTGCGTTCCCGCCATTTGTTCTATTAATTATCTAACAGAAAAGTTTTTCCAACTATAAAACCAAGTGTACACTTCACTGACTCCAGATCTCTTTCTTTCTGTTATGTTAATTATATCAACTTCGCACCACCACCCCTACCCCACTCGGGAGGTGGTTGCTCATTAAATTTGAGGTTCCGCTAAAGAAGGAAAACAATAATAGCGTTTGCTGCTGTGCAGTTCTGTGCATCACTACAATCCCCATCGAAATGATAAATACATGAATGCCCACATTTCATTTCTTCACTTTATTTGCGATTTATTTTCAGACAGTGATATCAAAACGTACGTTGTTGACATATGGACAACGACCGTGGATTAATTAGCCCAGACCCCCTCGTTCCGACCAAACAACCGCTCTACAGGAGCCTGAAGACTCTAACATGGCGCTGGTTAATCTCGTCATAAGCTTTGTGCATTTTATTCTAGCCTATGTTCGGTCGAATAGGCGTGTAACGCAGACTAGTTTATCTGAATATACTGTACGTGTACTTGGCGCAATTGAGTCGTTAAACACCCAAAGCGACATTTCAAATATACAACCCAAAGTTATGTTAGGTTATTACTATAGGTCTGTTATGTTGAATGACTAAAAAAAGACAGTATTTTCTACAAGAATAACAAATAACGCTCTTTACTAAATTTAGTTAACTCTCTTCCTTCTTAAAATTGTCTCTTAAAAGAATCAAAAGAAACAGTAGTTTCTGAACGAAAATCCAGAAATACCATGGCAACAACAATAACATTAAACTTTTTTTATGTGCCAAACCATTACTTTTCGTCTGGACACTGAGAACGAATTCTGATTCTACCGTCACTGAATAACCTGGGTCATTTATTTTTATAATAATAGGATGGAAAAAGTGTCTTAAACGGCTTCTTTTGACGTCCATGACACAACATGAAATACAAAATACAATAAATCGTCTCTACTGCAGATTTGCCTATAGTATGATGATTTTAGAACACATACATATTGTATAGGGCTGCAACTTAAAGTATTTTCTACAGACCAGTTCGCTGGAACACGTTGATCCACTACCATACCCGTAATATTACAGTGGCTGGGTACTAAGGAGACTGGGTCCAAACAACTGTAGAATTTTGTACCGAGTTACACTTCTTCCGTTCAGCTCTTTGAATCGCACAGGGGGGATCTGAACATTGAAGAAGTCTCCTCAAAAGTTTGTTAAGGGTAAAGACATGTCTTTAATTCAAGTCTTCGCGCAGAGAGTACTCTTGTTGGTTGCTCTTTTGGAGAGGATTTTTGCTCGTGTTTTGCACCCATCCAGAGCAGCTGTTGAACAAAATGGCCGTAAGTAAATCATACACAGTTCGAACAATACTTTAATTATCAATGATGTTGAAGTATATTCTGACATAGACACCAGCTGTTTTGCTACACTGTACATTAACATGCATGTACGCCTAAAACGTTGTGTCTGCACCAGTCCACCGACTTCGATTCTATTCGTTCGTATAGCGTGATCGTCCGGGTGAGAGTAGTTCTAAGAACGTTTGTTGGTGAACAGTTCTTTTCAGAACTACTCTCTCAATACTCACTGATGACGATCGCACTATACCCAGCCCACTACTGATACTCCTGGGTTCAAACCTTTTTACTGTGTGCTTAAAGTACCAGAATTCTATCGCACAGATGATACATTCATGAATGACTACTTGCCTATGGGTACTGCCAACGAAATTCTAAGCCACCTACGATTTGCTACTTATAAAGAAACGATTTTAGTGATTTAAGTATTAGTAACGATTCTAAACCAGCAACAAACATTTGATATACATTGTAAAGGCAACGATTTTGGTTTTAAATCGACGATTTATGGAAATAGTCTAAAGGAGCCAATAAAAAGACCCCTATATTCTGGTAGTTTACTTGACTACAAGAATTTCAATTCTTAAACACACAACCTGAAGTTCCTCTATGATAATGATAATGACAATGATAATGGTAATGACGATGAAGATAATAAATTATGACTTAAAACCATGAGACTCTCTCACCCAGGTGATTTGAAAAGAATAAAAGTGGTAAATGATTAAAAATCGTACATTTCGTATTTGAATCTAGATTGTCTCTAAAAGCTTCTCTACAGTCAAGTGCCTATTTTAAAAAGGTGCAACTTCTCCAATGGCCTGGAAGCTTAAGCTAGATTATACATATAGAAATCAAAATCAAATTAATAATTCAATTAAGAAAACAACAACAAAACAAGGTTGTTTCATTACCTTTCGAAGTAAGCTATGCAATTACGTTAACACACTGTTGAAGTCACTATCGTTAAATAAAGTTGATTATGATTATTATTATTATTTATTAGAATTATCACAGATATTAGTACTATTATTGTTATTATTACCGAAATTATCTCATGGGAAACACTTAAGGAAAAACAAAATTTGTATATTTCTTTTAACTAGATACGCCTAAGATTCAAGTTTTTATGAAAAGTACTCAATAAAGTTTGATTATTGTTATTATTATTATTATTATTATTATTATTATTATTATTATTATTATTATTATTATTATCATCATCATCGTTGGTGTCGTTGTTGTTGTTATTATTATTATTACAACAACAAGGTTTATTTGAACTGCAAAATTGCTAATAATATTTAAACAATAAATAAATTAAAAATACATACAGTTGCTGGTCACCCAAAATAACTAAAAAGCTAAACTAGTTGAGTGACCACATTAATTTTATTAATTTAAAGTACATATAAGGTCAGAAAAGAGGCATTTTACATTTTACACACTTAATTAAGGAAGTAGATTACAGAACAAATAATTCTTAAGCATTTAAGTACAATAAAAAAGATAATGGTAGGAAAAAAATACCAGAAATACCAGAATATAGCAATTAGAAGAAAAACTTAATAGAAATTAATGAAATGCAAGGATAATTCTCTTTTAAATGAGTAAGGAGTTAGAATCTTAAATCTCTCATCAGTCTCATTCCATAGAATAGGTCCATTGTATCGAATATTGAATTTGCCATAGTTTGTTCGAATTTTCAGTACATAGAAAGTTGACCCAGTTGCAAAGCGAGTGTTAACATAGTGCTTATCTGAAGTTTTAATAAAAAAAGGAGTCGAAAATCTTTGGTAATTTGCTGTTAAAGAATTGGTGCATGAAGTAAAGAGTTTGAAGTTTGATATGATCCTGAAGTTTTAGAAGTTTGAGTTGAGAAAACAAAGGACTAGTATGGGCATCAAAATCAGAAAAGGTAATAAGATGGATTGCTTTCTTTTGCATTCGTTCAAGTGGTTTAATATTATGATCATAGGTGTTACCCCAGACTATACAACAGTATGAAAAAAAAGGAAGAATAATGGCGTGGTATAACTGAACTAAAATTTTGATATCAACATAATGCCTAATTTTAAAAAGAATGCCAATACCTCTAGATATTTTTTTGGAAATTTATTGTTGTTGTTGTTGTTGTTGTTATTATTATTATTATTATTATTATTATTATTATTATTATTATTATTACAGTAGCTTTGTGGGATAAGTTTAAAGGAAGATGATTTTCACACCCCAAATTAAGACTCCTACGTGTACATGTGGGCAGGCCTGCATGTAGGTGTATTATGATGAACAGTTTTGCTAAATAAAGTAAAATTTACCATCAATCCACTGTTGCTTCTTCATCTGCTTCATCAGTGATTGCATCACCTTCCAAAAGAACATGGAAAAATAAGGATTGTTCGTTTCTTTACAGGGAAGAGGGGATGGTGGGATTTCATGGACAGTCACTCACAACCCACCTATTTTTCTTCTTTGTGAAATTTTTATCTCTGCTTGAGCTGTTTTGTCTTTTAACTTCTTTGTCCCATGTACTGTAACAAAGAGAATAATCAGAATTTGATTCACAGCTTTCATGAATATCACACACTGGTGTAGACATTTTCAATTTGGAAGGTCTTCAATTGGAAGTGGGAAACCCTGCATTTTTGTGTCCAAGTATTCTCTGTCACCGATTTAATTTTTTTTGTTGATTGATTCACAGAGAACTTAAACTTGGTGTACTCTATTGACTTGTGTCATGGCAAAATGGAATTTTTTAGATTAAACATTTTAGTGTCTTGGAAGCCAATGTCTTCTAGCAATTTTAAATCGTTTTTGATTTTGTTCCAGACTGTATAAGATTGACCTACAGACTGACAGTGTAGATATTTGAAAACAAAAGCACTACTCTTAAATTGTGCATGCAACTTCCAGTCACTGAATGTACTTTTGGCCTTAATTGACTTTCACTTTGTACAGAAGGCATGAAGTATCCTGCAACCTCCTATTCATTAATGACGGCAGCTTGGTTCGAGTAAGAAGCTGATCATAAGATGAGCTTTTATCACAAAAGACTGCTCTTATTTGAAAGCTCCTAATTAGCAGGAGTCATCTCCCTTACTAGTAGTAGTGGCACTGGTAGCAGTCTGACTCACTTGCCTGATCTGTCAAGATCAAGATAGTGGGGACTGCATTTAAGATAGCTGATAGTAAATTACTGAAAGCAAATCCAAGGGAAATGGATTTGAGTTTGAGATAGCACAGAGTTTGAGATAACTGAACTGGAGATAGTAAGGTTCAACTGCAATGTCATACTCTAAAGAAATCTGAACAGGTGTAGCATACACTGCAACATAAAGCGGGGCTGTGCTCTAAGGGTGCCCAGGTGCCTCAGGCGATTAACTTTTGCCTTTGGGTGACCAGATAATCTTATTTCTTTCATATAAGCTTTATGCTGTGCACCCTGGATCTCATAGGTTGGAACCTTTGGGCTCCCTGTAATTTTCTTAGAGCACAGCCTTGTACATTGTACATAGTTAATCTTTTATCCAAGTAAAGTTGACCAGTGTCATTTTACCCTCTTGAAAAAAAAACTGTGGACAACAAATGTCTGCCTTCTACTGGACAATTAAATGTATGCCTATATATGTATATATTACCTTGTTTCATGTTTAGAATAGAGCCAAATTGTTGATTGATAATGTATATTGCCCAGGTTATACATTACAGAATTATTTAAACAAATAATCCACTCTGAAAACTTAACCATTGCCACTGTTCATTCCAGAAAGAGTTACAGTACAGAGCACTGAGCCTCCCACAGCACTATGCACCAGGTCCAACCATCCAGCAAGAGTACAAGTACCAGTACAGTGCACTGATGAAGTGAACATACTGGTACATGCAATGCCACAGCTGAGGTTCAAGCATCCAGTGAGATTGCCTGTGCAGTGCACTGATCAAGAAAATGTACATGCAATGCCACATCCGATGTTCAACTATCACATGAGATTGCCTGTGCTGTGCACTGATGAAGAAAACATACATGCAATGCCACATCTGAGGTTCAACCATCCAGTGAGATTGCCAGTGCAGTGCACTGATGAAGAAAACATGCATGCAATGCCACACCTGAGGATCAACCATCCCATCAGATTGCCTGTGCAGTGCACTGATGAAGAAAACATGCATGCAATGCCACACATGAGGTTCAACCATCCCATCAGATTGCATGTGCTGTGCACTGATGAAGAAAACAGTCATGCAATGCCACAGCTGAGGTTCAACCGTCCAGTCAGATTGCCTGTGCAGTGCACAGATGAAGAAAACATGCATGCAATGCCACACCTGAGGTTCAACCATCCAGTGAGATTGCCTGTGCAGTGCACAGATGAAGAAAACATGCATGCAATGCCACATTTGAGGTTCAACCATCCAGTGAGATTGCCGGTGCAGTGCACTGATGAAGAAAACAGTCATGCAATGCCACAGCTGAGGTTCAACCGTCCAGTCAGATTGCCTGTGCAGTGCACAGATGAAGAAAACATGCATGCAATGCCACACCTGAGGTTCAACCATCCAGTGAGATTGCCTGTGCAGTGCACAGATGAAGAAAACATGCATGCAATGCCACATCTGAGGTTCAACCATCCAGTGAGATTGCCAGTGCAGTGCACTGATCAAGACGACATACATGCAATGCCACATCTGAGGTTCAACCGTCCAATGAGATTGCCAGTGCAGTGCACTGATCAAGACGACACACATGCAATGCCACATCTGAGGTTCAACCGTCCAATGAGATTGCCAGTACAGTGCACTGATAATCCCACAACCACAGAAACAGTCCCTTCCTTCCAGGAGGAGTTTCAATAGAATACAGTAAGAAACAGTTCACCATTTTCTTATATCTACAGGTGCAATAGCACTTGGTGGATTCTATTTTAATTTCTTTTTCTGCTCCACAAACAGTTTACATGCAGGTGAAGAGAATCTAATGTACAGTACATGTAATATGATTGGTGAATAACATGTCCAGATTTTTTCACCTGGACCATATTTAACAACTTTCAGTCAATAAGGTACATATGTACATGTACATACATGTCGTAGTATTTCAATTTACATTTTTTGGACTGAACAAGTTTGGCCAACAATTAAATATAGATCTACACTCTTTTATATCTTTTCAACATACATGTAAACTGCAGTATTGCTTTTAAGGTGTTTCCAGGGTGTGTACAGTAAGCAGATTTCAGCAACTTTATACTTAAATGTGTTGTAGGAGATACTTCAAATTTAATCAATAAGCAAAAATGTGCAAGTTACTTTATTATTGAATTTTGGTTATACTAAACCACAGTACATGTACCTACTAAGAGAAACCATTTGCATTATCCTAATTAATGTGGGAGGTACGGTGGCCTAATGGTTAGTGCACTGGACTCCGGATTGGGTGGTCTGGGTTCAAGCCCTGGCCAGGACACCATGTTTAGTTACTGGGCAAGACACTTTACTCTCACAGTGCCTCTCTCTACCGAAGTTGTATAAAATGGGTACCAGCGAATTTACTGCTGGGGGTAACCCTGCGATAGACTAGCATCCCATCCAAGGGGGAGTAGAAATATTCCTAGTCGCTTCATGCAACAGAAACCAGAATAAGGCCTGGCCTGATGGGCCACTAGGCTTGTATACAGACTCTGCCTAATAAGTGTTGAATGCAGATAATATAGTTTAACATTTCTGACTTGTAAATGACAAGCATTCATTTTTAATATGCATGTTGACCTCTTAGTTCATCGCTTCCTTAGGTGAAGTTTACGGTTAGTACATAGTATACTTTTGGGGACTTTGAAGCACTCACGCTTTGATGTTTAACTGCAATGGTAACAACAGCTAAATTTCATTTGTTTACTTTGCAAGCAGCAACAAATAATTCAGTCTGTATCAAATTATCTGTATTTTAAAAAGCTCAGTGAGATATGTATGGCTGATTCAAATTACTTGCGAGTCAAACTTAAACAGCGTGCATTTAGCATTCACATGATTTGCAGGCAAATGTAGCTTTTCCAATTTGGAACAATGTACATGATTGTACATAGATCTAGAAAATAAATCATATTTTCTTTTCAAACTACCTTTCTCATAAATTTTACCACAAAGTGAAAATGGCCTCATAACCTGAAGTAAGCAACCGATGACAACGTACAATAACAAACGGAACAAATCTAATTGGAGATAATTAAAGTGCCCATAACCCCAAAAAGTTTTTTCAAGCAAAAGAATATTTACATTTCTCTGAGCAGAATGCTGAAAAAATTTTTGATTTTGGTTGAAACCTCGATTTTCTGTGAATCGTCAAAGTCGAAAAAAATCAATTTGCTGCGTATGGACTCCACAGTTTTCGTAGAATTCAAGGTACATGTAATAATCTTCTCTTGCCGATCCAAAATATTAACACTATTTATTTGAAGCATTAAGCGATTCTAGTGAGCGCTGCTGATTTTATTCAGACTTATCGCTCGCCTGCATGTACACATGATGCAAATTAACAATCGACTCATTCCGCGACACTTTGTTTACATTTACTAGCAGCGAAGGAAAACAAGTTCTTTACTGATTCTTACCGCAAAGATGCAGCGTCTTCGGGCTTTACTTTAGTTAGCACAAGTGGTAAGCTAAAGGGTTTAAAAGCAGGGCGAGATATTTTCAGTTGAATCCTAACCTCGAGCAGAAAATTTAAGAAGATCATCAATCGTACACCTGACTGTATGAATGTGATGAATAGCGAATAAAGTTGGCGTACCGGCCGCTCTCGCAAACGAATAGTTGACTGCAAATTATTCATACGCAAGTACAGACTTTCGTTGTAGAATTTACAGTAAATACTGATAATAAGTCAATAAATCTTATACCTTTTTAAAACTCTGAGGCAATTTTATTTATTTAACTAAACTGTGCATGCTGTGCGAAGGTCAAGAATTCATGTTGTGTTGTGAACAGAATGCTCAAGCAAATTTCATGATAATCTTTTCCCACAAATATATATATACAGACATATATAAACATGTAGTACTTGAGTTCTCCTATAATACGTTGTTCATTGATATTCTATGAAAGTTCTTTGCTAGTCGTCCAGATCTACAATCTGCTCCTATAATTATCACTTCAGAACGATTACCAATATCCTGGGTTGACGTCACTAGTCCCAGTTTCTGCTTCACCCGGTCGTGCGTAGAAAAATCTCAAGTTTAAAAATTCGTAAAAAAATAGCGGTTTTAACCAAATCAAAAAATTTGTGCGGCATTTTACTCAGTATGATGCAAAGATTTAATCCAGCCAAAAAAAGTTTTTGGGGTTATAGGCACTTTAAGGCATTAACTACGTCAACAGACGTCAACACAATGAGCTCTCACGAAATTCGCATACAGCTAAACTAAAGTGTTGTTAAAGTGCTATTAAACAATATTTTCTCGGACGTTTCGAGACTTTTGTCTCTTCATCAGCGTGAAAAATGCCGTGAACAGACAGAACGCGCAAGACCGTACAACCAAATGGGATGAACATCGACTTTGCTTTCTTGGGACAGTACAGCTTATGGCGCATTTTAATTGATCACGCATGCGCTCAAGCTTAAGTTGAAGATATTCGTTAGCGTCCACCCATGGGCAAATAGCAGACGCTAAATTAACTTTTCAGAGCGCGTGCTTTACTTAGGTTGTGCTACAAAATTATACAGCGTCTACTCCACATAGCTTTCCTAGATCAAATTGTACCTGTTTATTTCTTTTACCCGTATTTTGTTGCTACACTCTTGAAGCTTGATATTTTGACCCTTCTTCCTCACCTCTAGGTTAGGCCAGCTAAATCCTAATTAATACGCTTTAGTGACCGTACAATACAATAATGCATAAAGCTCAATATACCAAGCACTAGACACATGTATGACTTGCGGACCTATTTTTTTTTAATTTAGATAATTAGGGGTAACAGCATTTCTTTCATCAATGGACTCCATTTTGGCAACATTTGCTGCATTTTGTTAACATTTTGTATGCCTCTGATGTGCCACGAAGGCAATTCAATAAAATTGTTTTGTTATTGTAACTTAATTGCTCTGTGTGACTGGTACTGTGGATGTGTCTTGCTTTCTGTCATGAAGGGCTCTTCCTGAAAGCTACCACAAATTGTTTACATGAAAGCGTGAACAGCTTGTTTGCAGTTATTTCAAGGAAACCATTTTGATTTGTGTCTTTTATGTCAAATCACAGAAGAAGCCCTTTGAATATGTTCTTAAAAGGTCTTGATAACAGCAGACATGTAAAGAATTTAAGGAAAACAACCAATTTTTTACAGTCAAACGCCTCCAATCGTAGCCACCCAAAAAAGTTTTTGACATCTTTTTGACAAGTTTTTGATTACTTTGATGAGTTTAACGACTTCCAGTTGCTTTAAACAACCAATCAGATGCCTTGAAAAATGGAAGGCGGGGTATCAACCGTTGCATGATTTGTCTTCAAACGTCAGAGTTTGAAAGGGTTTCAAACAGCGTTTCGCACAAGCAATTATGCCAAGTTCAACTGGCGATAAATAAATTTTATGCTGACAAAAATTTGGTCAAGCTTAACTTTCATACAGCAAATGTCTTCTGGGTTTGTAAAAACCGGCTGAAACTGAACGTTTCACAGATTGTTTGTATGAACCGTTGTGCAACCGGAAGCCATCAAACTAATCAAAAACTTGTCAAAACGACGTCAAAAACTTAGTTGGGTGGCTACGGTCCACGCGCTTGACTGTAAGTTTATAAAACATGTTTCGACAGAGCTTCTGTCATCTTCAGTTGAATGATTTACAAAGCATAGAAAGTTGAATAATAAGCATTAATTAGCATTTCCGTCTACTTATTATTCAACTTTCTATGCTTTGTAAATCATTGGAAAAATTTCCGCACAGCCCCATACATTTATTATGCATGCAGATTAATTAATTATGCATGCATTCATTGTCTTATGAGACAATGGCCAATACCTTGAGGTACTGAATATATACATTGATAATTATTACTTACTGTGCAAATAAAAGAGGATTTCGTTGCGCGCGATTTTTTTTCTCTTTTTCTCCCTTTCCCTGCTCCGTTCTTCCTTCCCTTCTACGCCACTTTTCTGTACCCAGCCTTCCCTCGACCTTTCTTTTTCCTTTTTTTTTCCACGATAGGCCTCGAACCTTTACCCTTCGATTACCCCTGGATTACAAGTCCAACATCTATACCACTACGCTACGAGGTTCAGTTGAAAATTGCCAGTTGATAAATTAACCTTATTTGTCCGTCAGTCATGAAAACAAAGAAAAATTTACATTACAATTTACTTCTTCACCTTTTTGAAGCATATTTCTGATTCCACGAAAGCATGCATCACATATGTTAATCATTGGCTCCCTGGTGTATAACAGGGAAGGTTGAAGTTTCGTGTTTTCTCTAACCGCGTTTGCTTAGAAGCCTTCATCTCCAAAAAGTATTCGAAATCTCCCAAGTCCTCCACGAAATCCTCGACTGTTTCTCTTTGTCCTGCGCCAGAGGTAATACTTTGATGTCTTTCTCAACCTTACACACGCCGGCTGTGCAAGATTATTGCTGTTCATGAGCGCCCTTTGCATACAGTGTTGCAAGGAAACAATCTGCTCACGTCGTTCATGAAATACACATAATTATACACCGGAGGATGTATGGAGTAAATAATGTCCAGGACAAGTAGGACTTCATCCGTGTTGGGCATTATTCGTAATTCCTCTGCAATTTCTCGAACTAGAGGGACAAAATACACGATAACAAATGGAAGCGATCCTTGTTGACTGCATTTCAAGGAAGAAATCAAGGGAAAACTTCGAGAAAAAACAACACGAAAGGTAAAATAAAGCCAATAATTTAGTAAACTTTATTTGTGTTTTGCAGAATTACGATACTCGCTGACCCAAACAGCGAAGGTCTAAATCGCTCTTTGTAGGCTTGTGGTTAATTTTATAACACGGTGAAAGCGCCAAAAAATCCTGATTTGCTTTCGATTTCCCGTATTTTGAACGCGAAATCACAAACTTTTTCTAAGTCTTTAATTATTTTTCCTATTTTCGACGCCAAATTAAGAAAAAATCGTAAATTTTATCTAAGTCTAAAACTATTTTGGACTTAGAAAAAAAAATGGAACGTTTACTAAAACAAAGAAATGACTCAAACAAAGCGCTTTAGTCCCAAAGGCGCTCTATTGTTCTGTTCATTGTTTTCAATAAACAAAGAACTGTATGCATAATAAATGTATGGGGCTGTGCGGAAATCTTGCCAAATCATTCAACTGAAGATGACAGAAGCTCAGTCCAAACTTAAAGTTGGTTGTTTTCCTTAAAAGTTCTTAAAAGGGGTTTGAATTCTGGAAACCTGTTAAGAACTCTTTGCGTTCACTTTAAAAAATGCAATGTTTTGTTATTGTGTAGTTTAATCAGTTCACAAAATAAAAAGAAATAGCTCAGGTAAGTGAACCTTAACACAGAATGAAGTGAATTGTTTGAAATATTAAATGTTTATTATTTGCAGCACTTCAAGAACTATGAAAACAGAGGAATACTGATAGGGATATTATTTGTCTGGTCAAATCCTACAACTAGGCAAAAATCGTAGAAAATTTTTGAGGGCATCCAAGTCCTCATCAGGGCAACCAAAGTCAGGCCACCATGGAGATGACTTCGTATACATTAAGCTGACCACAAAGTGGAGCATTTACAACTTTCTAAAAATATAATGACAAATACCTGAGAGGGAAGTGATCACGCTTGGAACATAAGCTTAAGTTTACGTAGTCATAAGGGTAAGAGTATGGAGTTCGTTGTACACGAAACAAATACACAGACTAACTTAAACTGTAGTGATGACCAGACTGAGCCTCTCTCATTACACAAAACAACACACAGCATCATACACGCTGTAGATCTTTTCGAGAAAGAGATTCAACATGTCTGCCGTTTTGAACGGTCATGCAAGACTTCATGATCCGCAATAGTACTGTAGCTGATAATTTTGCACCTACATAATCGTTTCCTGGTATTCTTGAACAGTGAATGTGAAAACGGACATGTCATCCAAGAATCACAGGGTCGTATGCGGGCCGTTTACAGCTCGAGACAGGAAAACCGAAAAAACCGAGGCACATCAGGCTTTGACAAAAATGTAAGCTTACGGAATATCATAATATCACAACGTTCGAGAACGCTTTTGTTGCCGTCGTCATGTAAACTCCTTTCGGTAATAAAACTACGAATCATGAAACTTTTATATAATATTTAAAACATGGTCATTATTTGAGCAGCTATGAAGTGTTTTGGTCGAGAGTGCCATAGCGTCAAGTCAAAAAAAATCATTTTTCTTACTCACCGTTTGCGCCATTTTGTGACCGGTCCGAGTTTCACATTGTCCTGTTGTCCACACTCAACTGTAGATCGACGTCAAGTCAGGAAAAGGACGACCATGTCTATCAAAAGTGAATGAAAGTTTATGTCGCGCGTAATCACCAAGCCTTGTAATCACCAAGCCGCGTAATCACCAATCAATCTCGCCTTGTCCGAGTCGATTTTACTCGTGTTTCATGATGTCAGCACTTGATTTTATAGTCCAGAAAAAGTTAACCAATCACATATTCACTCGCAATCTCGTTCCCAGAGTCCACAGGCTCCACGGTCAGCGGTTTAGTCGCCGGGTGAAACTCTGGGGAAATGGAATTATTCGAATTAATTCGAATTTTTTCGATTGGCTGTTTCAATACAATAGCCTTCGAACTCAGACGTACTTCCGGAAGTTTCTTATGAAGCTTTAGCGGCCATTTTGCCGAGATTTTTGGAGTTTGTTCGTTTGTGTTTTGCAGTATCTTGGCCTTAAACCGCGATTTATGATGCCATTTCCCGTTTCGTTTTCAAGGTAGGTAAAAACTAGCTTACGATTTTGGTATTCACCCATTTTTCACCCGCTTTTAATAGTATTTTCTTCGATCGAGGAGCTGGAAATTGTCTGATGTGTTTTTTATACAACTCCGATTTTTTGGTAAATTCTGGTGCTTTTCTAAGCGTAAATACATCCCAGCGACTGCATCTGTGTGCAACGCCGGCTGTTATCAGCTGTTATGCAGGAATATTGTTTATATTGAAAATTATCGGACATTGATTATGTAGAGTATTTTTTGTAATAAAGGAAATTGAAAACTTCCATATTTGCCACAGGGCATGCAACTGTTTATGAGAATTTCTTTAGACAGTTGGTAATGGTATGTGAAAGAATTGTGAACCACATTGAACCTTGAAAGGGCATGATATAAAGTTCAAACACCAGTCCTTACTTAGAAAACTGCACTTTGCTTGTTGATATACTTTTACAATGTTTACCTATTGGTCTCAGATGGAAAAGATATAACTCTCTCTCTCTCTTGGTTCCTACAATAATTTATTCTAAAATTACCCCTTTACCACCACCCCAGCCAAACCACCAACTGCTTAAGACTGTGGAAACCTGGATGGACTTATAGGCCACTAGGCTCAAATGAAGACTTAACCAAGAGTTGTGCTGTCCTATCATCCCCTATTGCAATTGTTACACAATCAATGTTTTAATTTATTTTTGCAGGTCCTGCAGTTGGCTAAATTACAACCAATAGACACCTATGTCCACCAACTGTAACATGAGAATAAAGTTGACATTTTTGCCACTCATTCTGACTGCTTATCATTTTGTGTTTTGTACAAGTTACTGGGTGGTGTTTATTCCAGCCCACACCTCTTGACAGTCTTGTGGAGTTTCAGGGGTCTTTGCAAGATATGTTTATTTCACAAATACTTGTTTGGTGAATCTGCCGAATCAAATCAAATCTATATAACTTGCCAAAATAACCTGTAGTACAACAAACAAGATGGGGGGCACAGTGGGCTTATGTAAGGCCCCACCACTAAACTTCGGATTGAATGGTCCAGGTTTCAAGCCCCAGCCAGGGTCATTGTGTTGTGTTCTGGAAATGACACTTAACTCTCAAATATAAATGGGTTCCAACAAATATACTTTTGGCAGTATTCCTGCAATGGACTAATATTCCATCTGGGGGGACAGGGGAAGAAGAGATATGCCTAGTCACTTAATGCTACAGAAATGGGGTAACACAACAAGCCATTCAAGCAATCTATGACACACAAGCAGTATTTCTTGGGCTGTGCTGGCTGCATGCAGTTGGGCGTAGGCTATGTACAGAAAACCAATACCATATTCAACCAATATTCATATGGTAGCACTCAGTGAATGTTACAATTAGCTAAATCAGTTCAAAGAATCACCCTTGGCGAACTTTAATTTCAGCAAAAATAAAGTACAATTACACTATATTCATAAATGCAAGGCCATATCTTTCTGATAAGTGACAGCATTTCATAAAGGCTTTAAACAGTCACTTTTATCTACAAATAGTTCGGTTAAAGGTAAAACAAATTCATCATTTGTCTAATGAGTTAGAACCGGACTTTAAAGAACTTTAAGAAGCTTTTGAAACAGCGTTGTCATAAACTTTTCATCAAAAACATTAGCTTTGTAAAAGAAGCATGCATGGTGTCACACAAGGATCAAGATTTCACATATTTTTAATTTAGTAATTTTCACCACATTTAAATCGATAATTGCATTTAGTTCATCACTTGTTTAGCATAATTTTTATATAATATTACTTGTACAATGTAGCTTTAATATAGGTCCACATCAGCCTTTGGCTGCCCTTAATTGAACCTATTTCAAATAAAGTATGTATGTATGTAATGAGTTACAAATGCCAGAGGAAATTTTCGGTTTTAAGTCATGACGAAAATGTACCGAGGAACTTCGTCAACAACAGAGGGAAAATGAATAAATTTGAGTAAATCTATCTAGAATATTTCTCGTTCTTTAAGCATGAGAAAAGCATGACTACGTTAGAAATCGGTGGGGGCAAACTCGGTGGGTGCGAAATCGCCGGTTGGGAGCGGAACCTGCATCATTCGTAAAACCGATGACAAACGAGCAAGAAGTTCCATGGGATGACAACCAAACCGCTACATATCTGTTATTGCTACGGACCGCCAAAGTTCCAGCTTTTTTGGTGAAACCAATCTTGCAACTGTAGTCTCCCACTGTACAGTGGAAAATACGGCACATAATTGCTTACCTGCCTATTCGATCCGATTGCATTTCAATGAAAATTTGATTTTCGAAATGAGCTTTCGATCGGCGTGCAGTTGCTCCGTGCTCTCACGGCCGTCGTTTACAATG
>OY855911.1:23608543-23643543 GCA_963693305.1 Meandrina meandrites | reverse complement strand
TTTGTTTATTTGTTCGCTGTTTTGCAACTTTTAGGTTTTGAACTTTTTTATCTTTAATCTTGCTGCCTGAACAAGGGTTCTGTGACACCAAACTGCAAACTGCTCAGGTTTCTTCTGTGACCATACTGGCTTTTTGTTTGAGAAAATACCTTAATTGATCTTTTGTTGCGGTTTCTAGGCAATGCGGTAGAGCTTCTGAACAAGCACAGGAAGTTGGTTTGTAGGGGACAAATAACTAGTCAAACACAAGTCCATGGTCGTACATTAAAGTCCGGATGGGTTGCGGTAATGATTCAAGACGTGTTGTCAAAGGGCAAGGTGGAGCCATGGCAGGAGTACCCCACCCATTCTGGGGAAGTAGAGAAGGGGAGTTTCGTTGCCTGGCCGACTGATCACATGAGACCTCAGCAAATCATCCCCAAACCAAATATTTCAGAGACGGAGCTTTTGAAAGACGCTCTTCATCCAGACCAGTTCGACTCTCCTGGCACAATAATGTCCAGGGATAGACAGCTACGAAGCAGAACATAGAATACATTTTGTAATATAGAGCTTAAGCAACCACCACGAAAGTGCCAACGAAAACATCACTTAGAAAACTAAATTTGATTTCCCAAATTGACTTTGCGACTATCTAAACTAGTTCAATTTGCAAACTGATATGACCTAACTATACAGGAGCTACATCTGTAAGAATGGCGTTAAGGAAAGTCGTTGAGAGAAACTAAAAAAAATTTCACAGTATATTCATGTCTTCATTATGGTCTGGTTTCCATGTTATCGCGAACGATCGCTTCAACGCGTCAGTCATTGATAGTATAGAGACGTTTTGATTAGCTCATTCTCATATGATCGCCGCGTTTCAGTTATCGCAGCGATCGTTACCAATCACTGGTGATCATGTGGAAACCATCTCTATCTTTGAATTGGGTCATTTCACGTTGTCACTTTGTACACAACGGCGAAGAAATGTACCAGAATGTAAAACGCTGGCACGGGTGATGGTCGTGATAATCAGTACCTTCTTTTGGATAGATAATGTTCACGTTGCCGACACTGTCGTGGCTGCTTAAACTCCTTGTCTAGGTATTAAAGGAGCAGTATGAGACACGGGAGGATTGCTGTCAAAACCATAATACCAAAAAGGTAACTTCAGCCAAAACAAAAAAAGAATATATAGGTTTAAAAAGGAGTCTAGTGTCCCATAAGGCACGTGTTTATCCCGGTTTCGTTTTCATTAAGCGACTAGTTGTATCTATCTTTGCAACAGTCAGGATTGGATTATTTATTATGGTATGGTAGTCCATCGCAAGGTTTAACACTGATAAGCTGTTGCAGTTATTTTATCTTCGTTTATGCACATGCCTCCGGTAACCTATAGAGCTCAAATTCTTCAAAAGCTTAGTATTTTCTTAAGGACCGCGGCACTTACTGTTGAGCGGCGCTTGTTGATAATTTTTGCTGCCATGGGCAGTGCTTTATTACGAGAGGGGCTTTTTTAATTATATAAGTTACGCCTTATGGTCGATATCTCTTACTTTCATAGTTCATTTTTATAATCTAGATTGTACTGTAATGTAATAATTTGTTGATAGCTTTTAAAAGGTTTGCATTGAATATAAATGATCTGCACCGTGCAGAATTTTTATACTTAGATACATATCATGAATGTTTGCTTGCTGCTTGCCTTGAATGGGGAAAGTCAAGATAAGCAGCAAACCAAAAGGAAATAAATTACAAGTCGGACACACAGACCATAAGACCATAAGTCTGTTTCTATTTGTTCATTTTTTCCTGGTTCTGTGTGTCCAACTTGTAATTTATTTCCTTTTGGTCTGCTGCTTATCTTGACTTTCCCCATTCAAGGCAAGCAGCAAGCAAACATTAATGCTATATTTCTAAGTATAAAATATTATGAGCAAAATATAATGATATTTTAGAAATAAAATTATTCATTTTATTATTGTTCAGGAGAGGGTGGTATTGTTTGAGAGACACGACATAATAGTTATGCGCTGTCGAGTACAGGATATGTGTTAAGACAGCATATAGTCCGAGCGCCACGTCACCTGAGCATACATATAAATATTTATACCATGCCATAGAAAATACAGGAAAGCCGTTGTATATTCGACGGTATTGAACCCAACCTTCCCATCGTGCGCTGCGGTCTTATTCTCGACGAAATTTAGTCAGCGTATTTTCTATGGCATGGTATGAAATAGTTACAAAACACTTTCTCGTGGTATACTATGGAAAATCAAACGAATCACTTGTATTTTCTTCGTATACACACTCGCCTGAAGGCTCGTGTGTATACCGAGAAAATACAAGTGACTCGTGGGATATTCCATAGTATACCACTCGAAAGCGTTGCATAACTAGTATATATACAGTGGAACCCCACTCTACAAACACCCCCTTAATACGGACACCCCGATATTACGGACAGTTTTGTTTGTCCCGTCAAAAAACTCATATATTTTCTCTTAAGTCAACACGCTTTTTACGGACACCCGTTAATAGGGACAATGGACACGTTTCTGTGTCCCGATTGACAAACACTTATACATCGCCAATCCCGCTTTACGGACACTGCTTATCGGTGCACTGTTAATTGTCCTGAAAGAGGCTGTGGTATGTTTTGGCAATTGAGACAGGACCCGCGATACTTTGCAAAACACCCGTCGTTCCCATAGATATTTAACGCGATTTGAAAGGCTTACGCGCGACACGAAAATGTACAGAATACTTATTACGACAGAAGTTGAGACCATGCTACGCCACCTAAGCATACTCAACGCTTCTCCGTTGTATATCCACGTTAGGAAAAATGGATTCTAGTTATACTTTGCGGCGATGAGCTACTTCTATCAACTCCGTAACATAAATGGTAAATAAAATTAAAGCAGTTTTAAGACACATAGTTTCCATTAATCCTGGTTTTCTATAAACAAAGTGTAAGTGAGAGAGGGAGGGAGGGACGAATTAGTCTGTTTACAATAAAGGTTTAACACTAACTAATACAATAAGAAATAACATTCACTTGATTCTTTCACATGCTCATTTCTTTTGTAACTTGCATGAGAATCTCTTTTCTTTTTTGAAACATTAAGTCGACATATTTGATTACCTACTATTTTTTATGTATCTATATTGACAGCTCTAAGTAAGTACCCTCTCGTTATCGCCTATAGGCTTGTGTAAAATGAATCTATGTTTGAAATGTGGGAATGGAGCTCATCTTTTATGGTAACATACCCCTGGAATACATCAAGAAATGTTTTACGTGCATTTGCATACTAAGCATGCTTTTTCCTCTAGTGGGATCCTCTATTTTCATATTTTTTCAGTCTGCTGTATTCGTAAGGCATGATATCCTAATCTAAGCCTTGACAATATCTAGGTACGTGCTGTGTCGCGTACTTTGCTACATTCACAGAATTAACCCCGTTTTACGTTTTTTTTCATACTAACGTGAGATCGGGGTATAGAGTAGATATCTTCAGGTACCGGCTATATCGCTTACTGTGTTGAATTCACAGAATTAATCCCGTTTTACTTTCTTTTTTATACTTAATTGAAATCGGGGTCTAGAGTGGATATCTAGATACAGGCTCTATTGCTTACCATAATGAATTCACAGAATTACTCCCGTTTTCGCTCTATTTCATTCTAAATTGAATTCGGGGTGTTGAGTGGATATTTCAGGTGCGGGCTGTAGCACTTTACTCCCTTGTGTATGCTGAAGTGAAATCGGAGTCTAGAGTGGATATCTATCATGTCTATGTACGGGCTATATCGCTAACTGTAATGAATTCACAGAATTAATCCCGTTTTACGCTCTTTTTCATGCTAAAGTAAAATCGGAGTCTAGAGTGGATATCTCAGGTACGGGCTATAGCGCTTACTATGAGGAACTCACAGAATCAACCCCATTTTGCGTTCCTTCTCATTTTAAAGCAAACTCGGGGTTTAGAGTGGATATTACAGGTACGAGCTGTAGCGCTGAATATGATGAATTTACAGAATCAACCTCGTTTTACGTTATTTTTCATTATATAATAAAATCGGGGTCTCGAGGAGATATCTCAGGTACGGGCTATAGCGCTTTGAAGGAACGCTTTATAATTTCACTGCAGACCAGTTGCGCGAAAAATATTCAAATGAACAAGAAAATTTTAAACTTTTGAGTTTTATAACTCCATTTCATTTAAAGCTACAAACATGAAATTTGGTACATCAATGTAAATCGATGCGTTCTATCTGTTGCAAAACTCAAAATTTTAATTTTTTGCTGTGTCAGCATTTTTTATCAAGAAAACCATGTAAAAACCACGTAAAACCCGAAAAATTCAACTTGTTCGATTATTTCAAAACATGCATTGGACATCTTAAAGAACTCCAACTAAGCACTGAACATGCGTAGTTTCGTACAGGCATCGTCAACCAAACGGAAAGAAAACGAAAGCAAAGTGTAAAATTTTCCGCCATTTTGAATTTTTAATGAGGCCTCTGTTGAATTGTTTCCTAACAATCATTGCGGGTATTTATGCAACACTTATTGATTAGTGACGTGATATGTGGCCTCTACAGATGCTGCTTAGTGGAGGGTAGAAAGGAGCCCCATTTCCCAGCCCACAATTAAACATAAAAGTTGTCTCTTTGGAGAATAGAGAACATGAAATTCAGTTGCAGCTCACGTTCTAAGCGGATTATGGCTCCTGTTATAATCAAAAAGCGATATTTTAATTCAAAGCATTTGATGTTTTCGGATACCATATCATATTATATTATTATGTTATGCAACTGCAACTCAATCATGTCAATTGCTTCCTTTCATGGGTTTGTTAATCATGATTCAGATAAGTGTTTCTCCTGTGGCGTAAACAAATGACCGAAAAATTAGTTCAAATCAATGAAAATTAAGGCAGTAGAGTGCACCCCTTGTGGGTCGCGTTTATAGGGAGGACTGCGTGGAAGCATGCTCTCTTTCGGGTAGGGTGGGAAGGAAAGGCAACCCGTCAAAGCCTCCGCTTGGGGTCTGCTTGCTAATTTGCGGACTTTATATTTCTTGAAATCAACCTTCATCGTTACATCATCAGAGGCCATATAACCTGGACCACGAAAAGCACCACTATCGCCGTCATCATCTGCACATAATTATCGACAGTTTACACGCTTCCATTTTTAGTACCATGACATCGGCCGATACCATCCCTACCATAAACCGACGCTAAATGAACATTATTGTCAACTGACACTGCCTCACTTCCACCATCTGTGTTACACGAGGGCTTACCCACTACAGATAAAATTTTGTATTAGGATGCTGCAGTTCATTTCACGGTTCATTTTATGAGTGCTCCGGGGAACGTTATCTAAAACACGCGCAAACCCTAACGTGACTTAGCATGAAACAAAAGTTTCAATCCTGTTGGACGTCATGAATTTATCCACATTGTAAGTCCTGAGAGCATCCCAGGACTAAAAAGTCCACCTGACGCAATTTTTTGTTACTCTTGGTCATCGAGTCAGAAAAGGTTCCGCAGTCGTGATATCGATTACGCCCTGACCTCATCCAAATTGGGCTTTCAACCAAGTTAACATCTCCAAAACTAATTTGGGTTTGGGAGAGAACACTGCTGACGCTGTGGGCCAATAGAGAGGTTAAGCATGACGATCTAAGGCAAACGGCAAATGCGACCTTGCCTTTCGTTTTACCTCTTTATCGATATCTACAATATATCCCTTAGAAGAATAGGTAAAATAATCACACATTCACGACAAACACAAACCTATTCATTTCCGCGTACAAAAGCCAAACAGCAGACGGCAGGAGTGGAATTTGTGCCGTTCCCGGGGAAAACAAACGTCATGCTTAGTCTCTCTAATAGTACACCTGAACTGGGAGTGTCGCCTTCATTTTAGGGGGTTCCTAGCCACGACTTATGTTACAAAGTTTAATAGGGATGTTAATTTAATCAGAGATATAGCAAACACATCGAATTAAATCAATTGTTTTTTTCATCTTTATTCATTAACTCGACTTTCATCACGACTTTTTTAAGCCATATAAAGGAGCGTCAGTTTTTTGTTTTACACAGTCATATCACAACCAGATTGTCGCCAATTTTACTTGCACTATTAATATTAGATTACACATCATCGCTATCACTGTCATCATCCTCGTCACTTGCATCTTCTCCATCTGCGCTCCAAACATCGAGTACATTGACCTCCTGAGTATGCTTAAACATGTAATTAGTAACCTCTAAAGAAGGCGTGACGAACTTCTTAAACATATTACAGGCAGCAAAAAGTTGTACACGTTCGTCATACAACTGCTTTGCATTGACCGAATGAAGACCTTGAAGAATGTTTGAAACTTCAAATTCCTCACTATTTGTTAATGTAGAGAGGAGTCTTTCAAGTTCAAGGCACTGA
Organism: Meandrina meandrites; assembly: GCA_963693305.1. Lineage (NCBI taxonomy): Eukaryota > Metazoa > Cnidaria > Anthozoa > Scleractinia > Meandrinidae > Meandrina > Meandrina meandrites. The sequence continues at coordinate 23,637,096 of OY855911.1, read as the reverse complement.
TTAAAATATGCTGCGATTGTGTGAGACATTTCTGTGTCTAGATATGTCAACTCCTCACAACATCGCACAATCAAGGTCTGCCCATCAACTGCTGATCTTTTGATGCACAGAGGAACATTGCCCTCGTCCGGGATATTTATTGCATAGATGGCACTATTAACATCACTAACGTCTTCCCATGTAAGGGGTGAAAATGAAGAATAGTTGTGTTGACGAAGAATGTCAACAGATGAGTTGAAAAGGTTGAGGTGCTTGCGTAGATTTGAGCTTTCTTTGGTTATGCTTTTGGACAAACGTTTAGCCTGAGCCTGGCCATCTATAAAAGAAAGAAAACGTCAAAAGATTATTATGATTTTTCTTTAACAAATCAAGATGATTGTGTTTGTTGTGTCTCTGTGAGATCTTTTTTCTATACCTGTGTATTTCTTTTTAAGAGAAAGAAGGAACCACCTCCTTCTACCGGAAACCAGTATTAGGTCCAAAGTCTGTCTAGCTTTCACAGCTTCAGAAGTGACCAAACTGGACCTGTATTGCGGATCTGATGGCGCCCAGCGAGTTTGAATTTTAAACTGTTTCTCCATCTTCAGAAGACGTTCGTGAAGGCTTAAACAGAGAACCATGCACTTTTTGTTAGTTCCACGTAATGCGTTTTAGGAAACAGAACAAAATACAAATTAAACTTTATTTCAAATTTTAGGGCTTGAAAGGAGGTTGCGGAGGGGCGAGAAAATCTAATTAGAAGGACATATTTTATATATTTTATTTGCAAGTGACGCGAAGAAATTTTAATTGTCTACAACATGTGGAATGAGTTACAGGTGAGCTGACGGACGTTTGACAAAATTGGGTTCTACAAGAATATCAAAGGACAACGAACCTGTTCATCACTTCAACAAGGTGAAGAGAATGTGTAGCTTCAGACCCACTAGCCAATCGGTCACTGAAGAGAAAATAAACAATGAAAATATAAACCTCATCAAGTTATCAAATAGTGATATTAAGTACAATTGTGCAGTGACGATTCACATCAGCTGAACGTTTTCACCAACACAAAAAAAACTGTGAGTACATTATGAAACTTACCGTGCCACGTAATACTTCTGCAAAAGAGTGAAATACGGAAGCACCCAGCCATGAGGACCCAAATCAACTGAAAGCATAACAAGATGGATGCAAGAAAAAAGAAAGCAGTTATAACAATTATAATAAAACTTTTATTTATGTGTCTATGTGTCAAGCCCTTACGGCTAATTGGGGACACCTACAATTCTCAATTCTTTTAATCTGAAATATGGTCCTCACTAACAAATACAACATACAATGTAAATGGTTACGAATACAACACTAATAGTAAAAGATGATAACGAAAAGTGTAAAATGTATCAATTCATGCTGTCCACTCAAAGATATTACAGTTGAACTTGTGTGGGCAATATCTACCATCATCAGGTTTTGACTTTTTGAGAATGGCAGCTTCATTCCTCTTCCATTCCTGGATCATTTCGTCTCTAATAGGTACTACACAAAAAAGACACGTTTAAGTTCCATGTTCTGCAACAACTCTGTAAACAGCAACCAATTGTCCTGACTAGTGTACATGTGTAAAAGCTTCTCAGCTAATTATATAAAGAGATCCCACAAAAGGTGAATGTGAAAGCAAAAACGGTAATAGCTCAACAATCTGATTGTGAATGTGGCATTCACAAATTGTCAAAACTCACCAGGAGAATTCTTCTTGATATCCCGTATCTCCAGCTCAGCAGAGTATTTAAGTTCAGTCACTCTAATCCTCTGTTTCACCAACAGCAAGACTTAAGACACAAATCAAACCAACCAATAGGGTTCATTAAACGGTGGCTATAAACCCATCAACCAGTGTCATCCTCATGTACAGTAGTCAGAGTAGTGGCCAAGAAATGAAATAGGAATAATTGTTCACTCTATTTATAATAATTGTAGGGCTGGGAACAGAACAACGTAAAAAGCCTAATTAAAACTGTAATAGGCTGAACCACATTAGTAGTGAAAAGGGTCTCTGATTAAATAAAATGCCAATAAGATCTTTTTTGTTGTTTAACTTGGTTAACTAACCTACTCTCGATCTCTGTTTTTTTCCAAAATAAAACAGAGCATCTGAAATTATATCTTCTCTGTGGCTTGCAGACATTTCTTTAGTCATTTTCCTGAACTGGCTAAGGTATGACCACAGGCGCTCCAGTACTTCCCCATCAACCATCCCCCAGCCTTCCAAACGCCGTGGACTGTACAACAACTTGAATTTGAAAAAAAAAGTAAAGAAAACAACACAAACACATCCAGGTCAAGTAATTGAAATTTGTTAAAGATTACATTAAGCCATTGTCTTGTTGACAATGACATACCAATAGAATAATTTTCATTATTAAAGGTTAAGTATTAAGGGTCAAAAAGTTACTTTTAGAAACAGATTAATGCAATAACACTACATACAACTATATTGCCAGGGCTGTAGGCAAAGAGGTGCACGGGTGCACCCACCCATACAAAATCCTGCCTATGGCCCTGCATTGTAATGCATTACTCTTTTACCTGGCATGTAGCACCATGTCCATAAACATGAAACTGTGGGCAGGCAAGTTGGACTTCAGCCAAAAGGTCCCCAAGTTTTTGTTTCTGCCAAGCAAAATAATTTTTATCTACTCATTTTATTTTATGGTAATTTATGGTAAATACAAGGGCTATGGTGGCAGTGGGGAAATAATAATAATAATAATAATAATAATAATAATAATAATAATAATAATAATAATAATAATAATAATAATTTAATTTAATTAATAATAATAATAATTTATTAACCAATTTCTAAAGGAATTACAATGATTTTACTATTCGAGTACGAACTTTGTATATTAACCAATTTCTAAAGGAATTACAATGATTTGACTATTCGAGTAAGAACTTTGTATATAAACATATTATTTACATAATAATACAGTGTCTTTAAAAAAATGTAGAAAAATAGTAAAAGCGACTTCAAGAGCAACAATAAGAGAAGAACTATATATTAAAAATATTCGATCTAAATTGCAGTACGAGAATTCTCTACTTGAAAGTCCATATCATAAATGTCAATGTTCCTGTTTCTCTTTACAGTTCTTGATCCCCTTAGGCAGATTAAGGCGGATCGGAGGATCGCAAATGAGACTTTTGATCTGATCCAAGACACCGTTGTTGCGTAATCCTCCCCTTTCTTTGCGGCGATTAATTCTGCAAGCCTACTGTGATACCTCTTGCACTCCTCGCCCATTCCTCCGGTGGATGTAAACACCAATGGAGTGAAAGTTCCCTGTTCTACTTGAAGAACCCTGTCTGCGTAAGCCCTCTTCTTCTCATTTTCATGGTTACGGTATATCTGCTTGGGGGTTTGGTCCTTGTAGGAATCCGCGTTGGGGTGACACACCCTCACATCAAAGAACGCGGATCTCTGCTTCTCCCAAAACCCCCGGGCATGTATATCTAGGCGAGCATCTGGCGTTGTGTTAGCGCCGCTTGGTAGCCTCTCTCCAGTCAGTTCTTGAAGGACGGGCTCTATTTCGACATCACTACAGACCATCTTAAGCAAGTCAGCCTCGAGGTCACGGAGTTCGTTATGGCGCTGAATTATGAATCCGCCTCTCCTACAAATCATTGCATGATCGATTGTAAAGGCGTCACCGCACACGCACACTGTCGGCTTGTCGTCGATTTCCCAGTCATACCTGAGCTTTACAGCATCTCGGAACTCGCCTTTATTCAGGTTGTAGCCCATGTCTTTTAATGGGAGGGCCGTGAGCCAGTTAGAAGCACCTTTCTCGGTTGCGAGATCAGTGGCTCGTTGTGTCTTCTGAGGTAGAGACTCCCTGACATTGCCAAACCTAGTCTGAAGCGCTTCGTTGGTTTCTCTTCGCACGCACTGCTGTAGTGTCTTGACAGCAGTATCAGCCGGTGTTTCATGATCCTGTGCGATTATTTTCTCGACTAGGGGCGCTGTGATCTTGGTTGACACCTTGAATTGGGACGCTGCATCCTGGCTTGGATTAATAAGTCCAAGCCCCCCTAGCCGCACTGGAAGTGCCACTAGGTCCCTCTCTTCTTTTGTGCAGTGGTGATCAGTGATTGATGGTATTAGTACATCTGCAATAGCACGCTCCAGGGGCTCTAATAGATCTTCTATATCAGGAAGTGTTCTGAGAAAATATGTCCAGCGGTGGCGAAGACCGAAGGTGAATGCCGCATAGCACGCCTGTGGGTTTGATGTGGCATACTCGGCTAGCTTTACCACCTGGCTCACCCACCCTGGCTCACCCACTCTGCTTGTGAACACAACACACAGTTTCATCTCAAGGCTTGATAGCCTTAAAAATATTTACAGCCATTGGCTCCACTAAAAAATTTCAACTAAAATGTGGTACATCAGTACATGTTTGGTAATAACTTGGGGATATTATTTTTCCCATCCACACAGTCCTCATTCAATTCACATAATTTTTATGTTACAACCAATTTACGAACATCGATTACTATTATCATTATTGTTATTATTTGTTCATTTTAAATGCAAAGCACAAGGTTAGTAAGGGAGTTTTTGTGCTTACTTTGAGATGACTTTCAAACAGACAGCATATGTCATACATAAAATGTATAATCACTCCTTCCCCCTTCGTTGCCACAATGTCCTTCAATAAATAGACAGCATATCCCAACCTACCACAACAAAATATAATAATGACTTATAGCATCACCTGTATCAGCATTTCTATCAAGATGAAAACTACAGTGCTATAGAGATAAAAACTTATTTCATTTAAAACGGGAGGTTCTAACAAAGCCATTATTGTTCCCTGAGGTGCACTGATAAGGCAATACAACATAATGGGTTCAAATCAACCTGATACAAAGGGATGTTTAGTTTACCTTTCACCTCCTTTCAAGTTTAAGAATTTCATGGGAAACCCATGTTTGCAGCAAATTCCGGAAACAGCTGTTTCGTCCAAGGCGTCAAATCTTCCTTTTGAGAGGATTTCTGACCCAGCCTGGAAATCACTGCAGTCCTTCAAAAACACACAACATAAAGTACAATTTAAGATAATCTAATATGATATGGTAGGTATGGCTAGATTGCAGAATACCTGACCCAGTATTTTGCATCTCATTGAATAACAAAAGTGCCTATTGTGTTATGCTTCATTCTTAAAGCGTTCCGACACATGTAAATGAGTGGGCCGGGTATTCTGCAATCGCTCCATAGGTACAATATACCATATTAAAAACAAAGACAAAATTTTCTTAATTTACTGCACATTAAATTGGAAAAATAGTGTATAAGAGGTATAAAAGAGGTGGTGCAAGTAGGGACAACTGCAGAGATAGAAATTTAAACTTTAACAGCAAAAATAATACCTTGTTGGGTTCATTTTTTGTTGAAGGATAGGCTGCCATGAAGTCATCTACCTTCTCTTGACTGTGAAAAAACATGTTTTCACTCAGCGGGGAGCGATAACTTGCACCGGATGTCTTTTTTCGTGGCAGCCCAAAACAGGCATCAACAGATAAAAATATCCTACCATTTTCCTATTAAAAAGGTGAAAATTACAAACAATTATAGAAATAAATTGTGTACACAGAACAATCCAAAGATGTAAAAATTTGTTATCATAATGTTTCTATGAACTGCATAACCTTATTTCATTTTTTTCCCTTTGTTTTTATGTGTATAGTAATGTATGATATCGGACAAAAAAAAAGAAAAGAACATTATTGAACGAAGGATAAAAATTTAATAATTAAATTTAATGAACATTAAAACTCTAAAAACGCTAAAAAGGAACTTTTGGAATACATGTAGAAATGGAAATGACAGCAATACATCTCATTCCAAATTTTTACCTTGGGACAAGCCGGGCAAACTGGGGCTTTAAGCCGACAAACTTCATCTTCAGTAAAACACAGGAGAGCTTTTACATGGTACCTGATACAAAACAAAACATACATTAAACCTGTGGTTTTTCACAATAAATGACTGCTGGAAAGAAACAATAATTATTATGAATTAGATATTATTGTAATGCCACCTGAATTCCTCAAAGCTGTCCAGAAATAGCTCGTATATCTTCCTCCTCTACAATTAAAGATATAAAGAACAGCTCTTTAAAAAAAATGAAATAGCATGCATTTTTATACTGAATTTTTGAATATGTCACTCCAAAGAACCTCCTGGCTAATACAGTTAATAATAACGCTTTGCTGTTCTTTTTATGTGTACATAATTCTTACTTATTTAGGTGTTGACAAGACTTCTGTGCTGTATTTTCTGTTTTATAGCAAGTTTGCAGAGTCCATGTCCCTATCGGTTTTACAGCGAGGACCCGCGACATTTATGGCCTGGGAGTAACATCTGTTCACTGGCCATTAAATATTTTGCGAAAGTAAAACTTACAATACTGTTCATAAACAATTACAGAAATCTCTTTTAGAGGTATAATTGGGCAAAGGACTGTACAGTTATAAAAAATTGTAACTTTATAGTAAAGATACTTCTATCAAAAATGCTTGTTTCCACTCTCAGTTACTTTGCAGACTTTACCATAAGTAAAAACATAGCAAACCTTTATAAGAGGGTTGGCTGTGAATTCCAAAGCCTTAACTAAATCAAAGATGGAAACTTGGCATTCCATCACAAGGGCCAAAGCAAACTCCATGAGTTTCGTGGTGAATGCTAAGGTTGGTTCCACAGGAGAAGCGGGCCACAGACCTTGCCAAAGAAAAATCTCTGGAACACTATAACAAGTGCAACAGACAATCTTCACTACATGCTGACCACCTTCAGAGCAATAAGTCAAAACAACAACAAGATTAATTTAATGATGGCACTGCTTCAACCAAACTACGCGCAAGGAATAACGTGTACTGTGTATTAATTTTTGTGGGCTTAATTACAATAATTGTAATTATTAGGGGGTTAGGTGGGATAAAAAAGAGGTCTGCTCAAGATGGACAGGGTTGGAAGCTTTTAGGGTGAAGCTAATGGCAGAGCTAATGATGAACATGTGCTACCAATTAAAGGACACATTATTATTTTCCCTCTTAACCTGCACATCATTTGATTTGGCCTTTATTTGGAGGAAGTCAGTCAAGGCAATTGCCTTTACCTTTTTCATCTACTACAGTTATTTCTCTTGTATACTTGAAACTACACATGTGCTTTGCATCAAACAATATCCTGTCAGGAACTGTGTGCAAATGCCAAACACCATCCTGATGGAAGAATAAAACAGTTATTTAACAACAAATTACTCAAAGTGTTCCAAAAGAAACAAATTGGTTAGGTTGCAATAATGGAAATAATAGTGTGTGAAATATCCACCTCTTACTAACAAAGCACGAGGGCCGTACTGGGGAATCTTGGCCTGAGGTCTTGGCAGTAGGGACCAAGCCTAGCAAGGTCAGTACAAAAATGACTGAAGGCCAATATTCCCAATTATAATCCATCAAATATTTTTCGCGCGCGCGATTGGTCTAAACATGTCACGTGATGCAGCCAAAACTGGGGAATATCAGATGATATTCCCCAAGTCATATTCCCCAGTTTTCGAACTTTGTGATTTACGTTCGCATGTTTAACTTTTACCCCGAGTAAATTGTTAAAATGAATAAAACTTAACACTTTGAACAGACTAATCATATTTTGAGCGCCAACAGAATTGCTTTGACATGTAAAAGCTTTGAGAAAAGGTCTCCTAAAATGTGGCCTTGTAAACAAATATTTGAAGGACAATAAACACAATAGATCGTTTTCACGTGACGTCATCAGGTACCAAAATCCAAAACTAAAGAGACACCAAAGTTTTTATCCACATCAGGCAAAAGAGGTACTAAAATTATATCTATTTGCGACTTTTCAGCTCAGTAGCGTCCTTCGTTTGAAAACCAGCGCAATTTGAATTTCAGAGTGATGGCGGTGCGTGACACGCAGTTACGATCGTGTTTGTCAAAAAATATACATTTATCTTCTGATTTTTAGCCATTTGAGAAGTTAAAGTAGCAGGAAATATGTTTATGCAAATGTTAGTTTCTCAAATACCGATAATCAGTGGCCTAGTAGATGATCAAAGTAAGTTCCAGATGTTTACAGTATTTTCCGGCCGCCATATTGGTGTACCACGGATGTACACCAATATGGCAAATCCATACTGGGCTCTGTAAATTTGTGCAAAACATTTCGACGAATATCTAAAGTTTGGGACAGCGCACAGACCTAAAATTTGGAGAAATTACTTCTTTACTTCTGTCCTATAATATCCTATTTTCTTGAAATCATTCACTCAATAGTTTTTCGATTTATATTTTTGTTGCGTGACAGTGAAAACGATCTATAGCCTCCATTTGGCTTCAAAAATATGCACAGATATTTGTCCTTGGACATAATCTGTTCATCGAAGCTCACAGTTTTCCTCGAGCTTTGCTCTCGGAAAACTGTTCGCTTCTCAGAACAGATAATGTCCGTGGACAAATATCCGTGCATATTTTCGCGCCAAATGGAGGCTATTGTTTATGTATGGCTTGAGCAAGCAACGTTTGTAAGTAGTTTAGAGGAGTATGAAAATTGCTTTAGCTGCAAATTTCAATTTGCCAGCTTTCAAAAAAAAAAAAATGCTCGTTTCCATGGGAACAGCCTGTATGGCAAAGTCCCAACCAAATAAAAAACAATCACAACCATCGGATTTAACTCAAGACTGCCGTTTGCCAATACCATATTTTCTATTATATTTAAATAATAATATGGCAAGTTAACTCATTTCTTGCAGAGAACAAAGAACACTATGAAATATTACTTATTGAAATCAATTAAGGAGAAACATACCTTTCTAATTTCTGGCTGGTGAAAATGGTGCTTTGTCTGGTGCAGTCGATTGCAGCAATCAAGGCAATAGTAGGCAGTAAAACTGCAATCCCTGCACCGGCTCTCAGCAGCTTTGCTACAGTCACACTCAACACATATCTGAGGTACAAAGCCCTCCATTTGAAGAGAGGACTTAACAAGGGTTGTTCGCAAGGCTTCCCAATTTTTGGACGACCGCTCTTTGCGCAATTGGTATTCAGTGGAGCAAGTTGGTACATCGTCCTCTGTGCCGTCCCCCAAATTAAGGTAAGATCCTTCCTCTTCTTCTTCTTGCACGGTAAGATCTCTGGATTTTTCTTGTTCTGGTGGCAGAGTAGACGGAAGATTGACAGTAGATTTTCGATTCTTGTTCGACCTCTCCACCACTTTAAAGGACGAATATCCTTTCCTTTTCCCTGGACCGAAAAACATACCTTGAGTTCACAATCGAGAAAATCCAATATGGCGTCTCCGAACAGTGCATGCCGACAATTATCTCACTCATGTACCCCTCCCTTAGTACACGACTTGTATTGGGTTTACAATGCATTAATTTACTGGTTACAACGTCATAACAATCCCATTAGTTACTGGGTTACAACGTGAGGAACGGGTGCATTTTTTTCCCACGAATTCATGGGTTCCGGTTGTTGTGCGCATGCTTAGGTAGTAAAACGGAAGTGAAAAAATCGGGAAAAACCGAAGGCTCAGGGGTCAGTATAAAAATCTGAGAACTCCACTCCCTCGATCGCGATCGCGACATACGACTCGATATACAACTCGTAAAGTCAAGTGGATCAACGCTTTTATGGGTGATTTAAAGGCTCCTTTGAAGAAAAAACAGCTCAACGGGAAAACTGCGATAGATCGATAGTGCTGTTTGAAAGCAAAACATTACAGATTGTGTAAGCTCCTGGAGGACAAACGTAAACAAAGGGAGTCGTAAATGCCAAGTTATATACGAATGTATTTTTTCTCTGGAAGAAATCTTTCGAGGAAGGCCAGTGGTCGAATCTACATTTACACACAGCATTGTAAACGACGGCCGTGAGAGCACGGAGCAACTGCACGCCGATCGAAAGCTCATTTCGAAAATCAAATTTTCATTGAAATGCAATCGGATCGAATAGGCAGGTAAGCAATTATGTGCCGTATTTTCCACTGTACAGTGGGAGACTACAGTTGCAAGATTGGTTTCACCAAAAAAGCTGGAACTTTGGCGGTCCGTAGCAATAACAGATATGTAGCGGTTTGGTTGTCATCCCATGGAACTTCTTGCTCGTTTGTCATCGGTTTTACGAATGATGCAGGTTCCGCTCCCAACCGGCGATTTCGCACCCACCGAGTTTGCCCCCACCGATTTCTAACGTAGTCATGCTTTTCTCATGCTTAAAGAACGAGAAATATTCTAGATAGATTTACTCAAATTTATTCATTTTCCCTCTGTTGTTGACGAAGTTCCTCGGTACATTTTCGTCATGACTTAAAACCGAAAATTTCCTCTGGCATTTGTAACTCATTACATACATACATACTTTATTTGAAATAGGTTCAATTAAGGGCAGCCAAAGGCTGATGTGGACCTATATTAAAGCTACATTGTACAAGTAATATTATATAAAAATTATGCTAAACAAGTGATGAACTAAATGCAATTATCGATTTAAATGTGGTGAAAATTACTAAATTAAAAATATGTGAAATCTTGATCCTTGTGTGACACCATGCATGCTTCTTTTACAAAGCTAATGTTTTTGATGAAAAGTTTATGACAACGCTGTTTCAAAAGCTTCTTAAAGTTCTTTAAAGTCCGGTTCTAACTCATTAGACAAATGATGAATTTGTTTTACCTTTAACCGAACTATTTGTAGATAAAAGTGACTGTTTAAAGCCTTTATGAAATGCTGTCACTTATCAGAAAGATATGGCCTTGCATTTATGAATATAGTGTAATTGTACTTTATTTTTGCTGAAATTAAAGTTCGCCAAGGGTGATTCTTTGAACTGATTTAGCTAATTGTAACATTCACTGAGTGCTACCATATGAATATTGGTTGAATATGGTATTGGTTTTCTGTACATAGCCTACGCCCAACTGCATGCAGCCAGCACAGCCCAAGAAATACTGCTTGTGTGTCATAGATTGCTTGAATGGCTTGTTGTGTTACCCCATTTCTGTAGCATTAAGTGACTAGGCATATCTCTTCTTCCCCTGTCCCCCCAGATGGAATATTAGTCCATTGCAGGAATACTGCCAAAAGTATATTTGTTGGAACCCATTTATATTTGAGAGTTAAGTGTCATTTCCAGAACACAACACAATGACCCTGGCTGGGGCTTGAAACCTGGACCATTCAATCCGAAGTTTAGTGGTGGGGCCTTACATAAGCCCACTGTGCCCCCCATCTTGTTTGTTGTACTACAGGTTATTTTGGCAAGTTATATAGATTTGATTTGATTCGGCAGATTCACCAAACAAGTATTTGTGAAATAAACATATCTTGCAAAGACCCCTGAAACTCCACAAGACTGTCAAGAGGTGTGGGCTGGAATAAACACCACCCAGTAACTTGTACAAAACACAAAATGATAAGCAGTCAGAATGAGTGGCAAAAATGTCAACTTTATTCTCATGTTACAGTTGGTGGACATAGGTGTCTATTGGTTGTAATTTAGCCAACTGCAGGACCTGCAAAAATAAATTAAAACATTGATTGTGTAACAATTGCAATAGGGGATGATAGGACAGCACAACTCTTGGTTAAGTCTTCATTTGAGCCTAGTGGCCTATAAGTCCATCCAGGTTTCCACAGTCTTAAGCAGTTGGTGGTTTGGCTGGGGTGGTGGTAAAGGGGTAATTTTAGAATAAATTATTGTAGGAACCAAGAGAGAGAGAGAGTTATATCTTTTCCATCTGAGACCAATAGGTAAACATTGTAAAAGTATATCAACAAGCAAAGTGCAGTTTTCTAAGTAAGGACTGGTGTTTGAACTTTATATCATGCCCTTTCAAGGTTCAATGTGGTTCACAATTCTTTCACATACCATTACCAACTGTCTAAAGAAATTCTCATAAACAGTTGCATGCCCTGTGGCAAATATGGAAGTTTTCAATTTCCTTTATTACAAAAAATACTCTACATAATCAATGTCCGATAATTTTCAATATAAACAATATTCCTGCATAACAGCTGATAACAGCCGGCGTTGCACACAGATGCAGTCGCTGGGATGTATTTACGCTTAGAAAAGCACCAGAATTTACCAAAAAATCGGAGTTGTATAAAAAACACATCAGACAATTTCCAGCTCCTCGATCGAAGAAAATACTATTAAAAGCGGGTGAAAAATGGGTGAATACCAAAATCGTAAGCTAGTTTTTACCTACCTTGAAAACGAAACGGGAAATGGCATCATAAATCGCGGTTTAAGGCCAAGATACTGCAAAACACAAACGAACAAACTCCAAAAATCTCGGCAAAATGGCCGCTAAAGCTTCATAAGAAACTTCCGGAAGTACGTCTGAGTTCGAAGGCTATTGTATTGAAACAGCCAATCGAAAAAATTCGAATTAATTCGAATAATTCCATTTCCCCAGAGTTTCACCCGGCGACTAAACCGCTGACCGTGGAGCCTGTGGACTCTGGGAACGAGATTGCGAGTGAATATGTGATTGGTTAACTTTTTCTGGACTATAAAATCAAGTGCTGACATCATGAAACACGAGTAAAATCGACTCGGACAAGGCGAGATTGATTGGTGATTACGCGGCTTGGTGATTACAAGGCTTGGTGATTACGCGCGACATAAACTTTCATTCACTTTTGATAGACATGGTCGTCCTTTTCCTGACTTGACGTCGATCTACAGTTGAGTGTGGACAACAGGACAATGTGAAACTCGGACCGGTCACAAAATGGCGCAAACGGTGAGTAAGAAAAATGATTTTTTTTGACTTGACGCTATGGCACTCTCGACCAAAACACTTCATAGCTGCTCAAATAATGACCATGTTTTAAATATTATATAAAAGTTTCATGATTCGTAGTTTTATTACCGAAAGGAGTTTACATGACGACGGCAACAAAAGCGTTCTCGAACGTTGTGATATTATGATATTCCGTAAGCTTACATTTTTGTCAAAGCCTGATGTGCCTCGGTTTTTTCGGTTTTCCTGTCTCGAGCTGTAAACGGCCCGCATACGACCCTGTGATTCTTGGATGACATGTCCGTTTTCACATTCACTGTTCAAGAATACCAGGAAACGATTATGTAGGTGCAAAATTATCAGCTACAGTACTATTGCGGATCATGAAGTCTTGCATGACCGTTCAAAACGGCAGACATGTTGAATCTCTTTCTCGAAAAGATCTACAGCGTGTATGATGCTGTGTGTTGTTTTGTGTAATGAGAGAGGCTCAGTCTGGTCATCACTACAGTTTAAGTTAGTCTGTGTATTTGTTTCGTGTACAACGAACTCCATACTCTTACCCTTATGACTACGTAAACTTAAGCTTATGTTCCAAGCGTGATCACTTCCCTCTCAGGTATTTGTCATTATATTTTTAGAAAGTTGTAAATGCTCCACTTTGTGGTCAGCTTAATGTATACGAAGTCATCTCCATGGTGGCCTGACTTTGGTTGCCCTGATGAGGACTTGGATGCCCTCAAAAATTTTCTACGATTTTTGCCTAGTTGTAGGATTTGACCAGACAAATAATATCCCTATCAGTATTCCTCTGTTTTCATAGTTCTTGAAGTGCTGCAAATAATAAACATTTAATATTTCAAACAATTCACTTCATTCTGTGTTAAGGTTCACTTACCTGAGCTATTTCTTTTTATTTTGTGAACTGATTAAACTACACAATAACAAAACATTGCATTTTTTAAAGTGAACGCAAAGAGTTCTTAACAGGTTTCCAGAATTCAAACCCCTTTTAAGAACTTTTAAGGAAAACAACCAACTTTAAGTTTGGACTGAGCTTCTGTCATCTTCAGTTGAATGATTTGGCAAGATTTCCGCACAGCCCCATACATTTATTATGCATACAGTTCTTTGTTTATTGAAAACAATGAACAGAACAATAGAGCGCCTTTGGGACTAAAGCGCTTTGTTTGAGTCATTTCTTTGTTTTAGTAAACGTTCCATTTTTTTTTCTAAGTCCAAAATAGTTTTAGACTTAGATAAAATTTACGATTTTTTCTTAATTTGGCGTCGAAAATAGGAAAAATAATTAAAGACTTAGAAAAAGTTTGTGATTTCGCGTTCAAAATACGGGAAATCGAAAGCAAATCAGGATTTTTTGGCGCTTTCACCGTGTTATAAAATTAACCACAAGCCTACAAAGAGCGATTTAGACCTTCGCTGTTTGGGTCAGCGAGTATCGTAATTCTGCAAAACACAAATAAAGTTTACTAAATTATTGGCTTTATTTTACCTTTCGTGTTGTTTTTTCTCGAAGTTTTCCCTTGATTTCTTCCTTGAAATGCAGTCAACAAGGATCGCTTCCATTTGTTATCGTGTATTTTGTCCCTCTAGTTCGAGAAATTGCAGAGGAATTACGAATAATGCCCAACACGGATGAAGTCCTACTTGTCCTGGACATTATTTACTCCATACATCCTCCGGTGTATAATTATGTGTATTTCATGAACGACGTGAGCAGATTGTTTCCTTGCAACACTGTATGCAAAGGGCGCTCATGAACAGCAATAATCTTGCACAGCCGGCGTGTGTAAGGTTGAGAAAGACATCAAAGTATTACCTCTGGCGCAGGACAAAGAGAAACAGTCGAGGATTTCGTGGAGGACTTGGGAGATTTCGAATACTTTTTGGAGATGAAGGCTTCTAAGCAAACGCGGTTAGAGAAAACACGAAACTTCAACCTTCCCTGTTATACACCAGGGAGCCAATGATTAACATATGTGATGCATGCTTTCGTGGAATCAGGATTGTTATGACGTTGTAACCAGTAAATTAATGCATTGTAAACCCAATACAAGTCGTGTACTAAGGGAGGGGTACATGAGTGAGATAATTGTCGGCATGCACTGTTCGGAGACGCCATATTGGATTTTCTCGATTGTGAACTCAAGGTATGTTTTTCGGTCCAGGGAAAAGGAAAGGATATTCGTCCTTTAAAGTGGTGGAGAGGTCGAACAAGAATCGAAAATCTACTGTCAATCTTCCGTCTACTCTGCCACCAGAACAAGAAAAATCCAGAGATCTTACCGTGCAAGAAGAAGAAGAGGAAGGATCTTACCTTAATTTGGGGGACGGCACAGAGGACGATGTACCAACTTGCTCCACTGAATACCAATTGCGCAAAGAGCGGTCGTCCAAAAATTGGGAAGCCTTGCGAACAACCCTTGTTAAGTCCTCTCTTCAAATGGAGGGCTTTGTACCTCAGATATGTGTTGAGTGTGACTGTAGCAAAGCTGCTGAGAGCCGGTGCAGGGATTGCAGTTTTACTGCCTACTATTGCCTTGATTGCTGCAATCGACTGCACCAGACAAAGCACCATTTTCACCAGCCAGAAATTAGAAAGGTATGTTTCTCCTTAATTGATTTCAATAAGTAATATTTCATAGTGTTCTTTGTTCTCTGCAAGAAATGAGTTAACTTGCCATATTATTATTTAAATATAATAGAAAATATGGTATTGGCAAACGGCAGTCTTGAGTTAAATCCGATGGTTGTGATTGTTTTTTATTTGGTTGGGACTTTGCCATACAGGCTGTTCCCATGGAAACGAGCATTTTTTTTTTTTTGAAAGCTGGCAAATTGAAATTTGCAGCTAAAGCAATTTTCATACTCCTCTAAACTACTTACAAACGTTGCTTGCTCAAGCCATACATAAACAATAGCCTCCATTTGGCGCGAAAATATGCACGGATATTTGTCCACGGATATTATCTGTTCTGAGAAGCGAACAGTTTTCCGAGAGCAAAGCTCGAGGAAAACTGTGAGCTTCGATGAACAGATTATGTCCAAGGACAAATATCTGTGCATATTTTTGAAGCCAAATGGAGGCTATAGATCGTTTTCACTGTCACGCAACAAAAATATAAATCGAAAAACTATTGAGTGAATGATTTCAAGAAAATAGGATATTATAGGACAGAAGTAAAGGAGTAATTTCTCCAAATTTTAGGTCTGTGCGCTGTCCCAAACTTTAGATATTCGTCGAAATGTTTTGCACAAATTTACAGAGCCCAGTATGGATTTGCCATATTGGTGTACATCCGTGGTACACCAATATGGCGGCCGGAAAATACTGTAAACATCTGGAACTTACTTTGATCATCTACTAGGCCACTGATTATCGGTATTTGAGAAACTAACATTTGCATAAACATATTTCCTGCTACTTTAACTTCTCAAATGGCTAAAAATCAGAAGATAAATGTATATTTTTTGACAAACACGATCGTAACTGCGTGTCACGCACCGCCATCACTCTGAAATTCAAATTGCGCTGGTTTTCAAACGAAGGACGCTACTGAGCTGAAAAGTCGCAAATAGATATAATTTTAGTACCTCTTTTGCCTGATGTGGATAAAAACTTTGGTGTCTCTTTAGTTTTGGATTTTGGTACCTGATGACGTCACGTGAAAACGATCTATTGTGTTTATTGTCCTTCAAATATTTGTTTACAAGGCCACATTTTAGGAGACCTTTTCTCAAAGCTTTTACATGTCAAAGCAATTCTGTTGGCGCTCAAAATATGATTAGTCTGTTCAAAGTGTTAAGTTTTATTCATTTTAACAATTTACTCGGGGTAAAAGTTAAACATGCGAACGTAAATCACAAAGTTCGAAAACTGGGGAATATGACTTGGGGAATATCATCTGATATTCCCCAGTTTTGGCTGCATCACGTGACATGTTTAGACCAATCGCGCGCGCGAAAAATATTTGATGGATTATAATTGGGAATATTGGCCTTCAGTCATTTTTGTACTGACCTTGCTAGGCTTGGTCCCTACTGCCAAGACCTCAGGCCAAGATTCCCCAGTACGGCCCTCGTGCTTTGTTAGTAAGAGGTGGATATTTCACACACTATTATTTCCATTATTGCAACCTAACCAATTTGTTTCTTTTGGAACACTTTGAGTAATTTGTTGTTAAATAACTGTTTTATTCTTCCATCAGGATGGTGTTTGGCATTTGCACACAGTTCCTGACAGGATATTGTTTGATGCAAAGCACATGTGTAGTTTCAAGTATACAAGAGAAATAACTGTAGTAGATGAAAAAGGTAAAGGCAATTGCCTTGACTGACTTCCTCCAAATAAAGGCCAAATCAAATGATGTGCAGGTTAAGAGGGAAAATAATAATGTGTCCTTTAATTGGTAGCACATGTTCATCATTAGCTCTGCCATTAGCTTCACCCTAAAAGCTTCCAACCCTGTCCATCTTGAGCAGACCTCTTTTTTATCCCACCTAACCCCCTAATAATTACAATTATTGTAATTAAGCCCACAAAAATTAATACACAGTACACGTTATTCCTTGCGCGTAGTTTGGTTGAAGCAGTGCCATCATTAAATTAATCTTGTTGTTGTTTTGACTTATTGCTCTGAAGGTGGTCAGCATGTAGTGAAGATTGTCTGTTGCACTTGTTATAGTGTTCCAGAGATTTTTCTTTGGCAAGGTCTGTGGCCCGCTTCTCCTGTGGAACCAACCTTAGCATTCACCACGAAACTCATGGAGTTTGCTTTGGCCCTTGTGATGGAATGCCAAGTTTCCATCTTTGATTTAGTTAAGGCTTTGGAATTCACAGCCAACCCTCTTATAAAGGTTTGCTATGTTTTTACTTATGGTAAAGTCTGCAAAGTAACTGAGAGTGGAAACAAGCATTTTTGATAGAAGTATCTTTACTATAAAGTTACAATTTTTTATAACTGTACAGTCCTTTGCCCAATTATACCTCTAAAAGAGATTTCTGTAATTGTTTATGAACAGTATTGTAAGTTTTACTTTCGCAAAATATTTAATGGCCAGTGAACAGATGTTACTCCCAGGCCATAAATGTCGCGGGTCCTCGCTGTAAAACCGATAGGGACATGGACTCTGCAAACTTGCTATAAAACAGAAAATACAGCACAGAAGTCTTGTCAACACCTAAATAAGTAAGAATTATGTACACATAAAAAGAACAGCAAAGCGTTATTATTAACTGTATTAGCCAGGAGGTTCTTTGGAGTGACATATTCAAAAATTCAGTATAAAAATGCATGCTATTTCATTTTTTTTAAAGAGCTGTTCTTTATATCTTTAATTGTAGAGGAGGAAGATATACGAGCTATTTCTGGACAGCTTTGAGGAATTCAGGTGGCATTACAATAATATCTAATTCATAATAATTATTGTTTCTTTCCAGCAGTCATTTATTGTGAAAAACCACAGGTTTAATGTATGTTTTGTTTTGTATCAGGTACCATGTAAAAGCTCTCCTGTGTTTTACTGAAGATGAAGTTTGTCGGCTTAAAGCCCCAGTTTGCCCGGCTTGTCCCAAGGTAAAAATTTGGAATGAGATGTATTGCTGTCATTTCCATTTCTACATGTATTCCAAAAGTTCCTTTTTAGCGTTTTTAGAGTTTTAATGTTCATTAAATTTAATTATTAAATTTTTATCCTTCGTTCAATAATGTTCTTTTCTTTTTTTTTGTCCGATATCATACATTACTATACACATAAAAACAAAGGGAAAAAAATGAAATAAGGTTATGCAGTTCATAGAAACATTATGATAACAAATTTTTACATCTTTGGATTGTTCTGTGTACACAATTTATTTCTATAATTGTTTGTAATTTTCACCTTTTTAATAGGAAAATGGTAGGATATTTTTATCTGTTGATGCCTGTTTTGGGCTGCCACGAAAAAAGACATCCGGTGCAAGTTATCGCTCCCCGCTGAGTGAAAACATGTTTTTTCACAGTCAAGAGAAGGTAGATGACTTCATGGCAGCCTATCCTTCAACAAAAAATGAACCCAACAAGGTATTATTTTTGCTGTTAAAGTTTAAATTTCTATCTCTGCAGTTGTCCCTACTTGCACCACCTCTTTTATACCTCTTATACACTATTTTTCCAATTTAATGTGCAGTAAATTAAGAAAATTTTGTCTTTGTTTTTAATATGGTATATTGTACCTATGGAGCGATTGCAGAATACCCGGCCCACTCATTTACATGTGTCGGAACGCTTTAAGAATGAAGCATAACACAATAGGCACTTTTGTTATTCAATGAGATGCAAAATACTGGGTCAGGTATTCTGCAATCTAGCCATACCTACCATATCATATTAGATTATCTTAAATTGTACTTTATGTTGTGTGTTTTTGAAGGACTGCAGTGATTTCCAGGCTGGGTCAGAAATCCTCTCAAAAGGAAGATTTGACGCCTTGGACGAAACAGCTGTTTCCGGAATTTGCTGCAAACATGGGTTTCCCATGAAATTCTTAAACTTGAAAGGAGGTGAAAGGTAAACTAAACATCCCTTTGTATCAGGTTGATTTGAACCCATTATGTTGTATTGCCTTATCAGTGCACCTCAGGGAACAATAATGGCTTTGTTAGAACCTCCCGTTTTAAATGAAATAAGTTTTTATCTCTATAGCACTGTAGTTTTCATCTTGATAGAAATGCTGATACAGGTGATGCTATAAGTCATTATTATATTTTGTTGTGGTAGGTTGGGATATGCTGTCTATTTATTGAAGGACATTGTGGCAACGAAGGGGGAAGGAGTGATTATACATTTTATGTATGACATATGCTGTCTGTTTGAAAGTCATCTCAAAGTAAGCACAAAAACTCCCTTACTAACCTTGTGCTTTGCATTTAAAATGAACAAATAATAACAATAATGATAATAGTAATCGATGTTCGTAAATTGGTTGTAACATAAAAATTATGTGAATTGAATGAGGACTGTGTGGATGGGAAAAATAATATCCCCAAGTTATTACCAAACATGTACTGATGTACCACATTTTAGTTGAAATTTTTTAGTGGAGCCAATGGCTGTAAATATTTTTAAGGCTATCAAGCCTTGAGATGAAACTGTGTGTTGTGTTCACAAGCATCCCTCATTATCATTATCATTATTATTATTATTATTATTATTATTATTATTATTATTATTATTATTATTATTATTATTATTATTTCCCCACTGCCACCATAGCCCTTGTATTTACCATAAATTACCATAAAATAAAATGAGTAGATAAAAATTATTTTGCTCGGCAGAAACAAAAACTTGGGGACCTTTTGGCTGAAGTCCAACTTGCCTGCCCACAGTTTCATGTTTATGGACATGGTGCTACATGCCAGGTAAAAGAGTAATGCATTACAATGCAGGGCCATAGGCAGGATTTTGTATGGGTGGGTGCACCCGTGCACCTCTTTGCCTACAGCCCTGGCAATATAGTTGTATGTAGTGTTATTGCATTAATCTGTTTCTAAAAGTAACTTTTTGACCCTTAATACTTAACCTTTAATAATGAAAATTATTCTATTGGTATGTCATTGTCAACAAGACAATGGCTTAATGTAATCTTTAACAAATTTCAATTACTTGACCTGGATGTGTTTGTGTTGTTTTCTTTACTTTTTTTTTCAAATTCAAGTTGTTGTACAGTCCACGGCGTTTGGAAGGCTGGGGGATGGTTGATGGGGAAGTACTGGAGCGCCTGTGGTCATACCTTAGCCAGTTCAGGAAAATGACTAAAGAAATGTCTGCAAGCCACAGAGAAGATATAATTTCAGATGCTCTGTTTTATTTTGGAAAAAAACAGAGATCGAGAGTAGGTTAGTTAACCAAGTTAAACAACAAAAAAGATCTTATTGGCATTTTATTTAATCAGAGACCCTTTTCACTACTAATGTGGTTCAGCCTATTACAGTTTTAATTAGGCTTTTTACGTTGTTCTGTTCCCAGCCCTACAATTATTATAAATAGAGTGAACAATTATTCCTATTTCATTTCTTGGCCACTACTCTGACTACTGTACATGAGGATGACACTGGTTGATGGGTTTATAGCCACCGTTTAATGAACCCTATTGGTTGGTTTGATTTGTGTCTTAAGTCTTGCTGTTGGTGAAACAGAGGATTAGAGTGACTGAACTTAAATACTCTGCTGAGCTGGAGATACGGGATATCAAGAAGAATTCTCCTGGTGAGTTTTGACAATTTGTGAATGCCACATTCACAATCAGATTGTTGAGCTATTACCGTTTTTGCTTTCACATTCACCTTTTGTGGGATCTCTTTATATAATTAGCTGAGAAGCTTTTACACATGTACACTAGTCAGGACAATTGGTTGCTGTTTACAGAGTTGTTGCAGAACATGGAACTTAAACGTGTCTTTTTTGTGTAGTACCTATTAGAGACGAAATGATCCAGGAATGGAAGAGGAATGAAGCTGCCATTCTCAAAAAGTCAAAACCTGATGATGGTAGATATTGCCCACACAAGTTCAACTGTAATATCTTTGAGTGGACAGCATGAATTGATACATTTTACACTTTTCGTTATCATCTTTTACTATTAGTGTTGTATTCGTAACCATTTACATTGTATGTTGTATTTGTTAGTGAGGACCATATTTCAGATTAAAAGAATTGAGAATTGTAGGTGTCCCCAATTAGCCGTAAGGGCTTGACACATAGACACATAAATAAAAGTTTTATTATAATTGTTATAACTGCTTTCTTTTTTCTTGCATCCATCTTGTTATGCTTTCAGTTGATTTGGGTCCTCATGGCTGGGTGCTTCCGTATTTCACTCTTTTGCAGAAGTATTACGTGGCACGGTAAGTTTCATAATGTACTCACAGTTTTTTTTGTGTTGGTGAAAACGTTCAGCTGATGTGAATCGTCACTGCACAATTGTACTTAATATCACTATTTGATAACTTGATGAGGTTTATATTTTCATTGTTTATTTTCTCTTCAGTGACCGATTGGCTAGTGGGTCTGAAGCTACACATTCTCTTCACCTTGTTGAAGTGATGAACAGGTTCGTTGTCCTTTGATATTCTTGTAGAACCCAATTTTGTCAAACGTCCGTCAGCTCACCTGTAACTCATTCCACATGTTGTAGACAATTAAAATTTCTTCGCGTCACTTGCAAATAAAATATATAAAATATGTCCTTCTAATTAGATTTTCTCGCCCCTCCGCAACCTCCTTTCAAGCCCTAAAATTTGAAATAAAGTTTAATTTGTATTTTGTTCTGTTTCCTAAAACGCATTACGTGGAACTAACAAAAAGTGCATGGTTCTCTGTTTAAGCCTTCACGAACGTCTTCTGAAGATGGAGAAACAGTTTAAAATTCAAACTCGCTGGGCGCCATCAGATCCGCAATACAGGTCCAGTTTGGTCACTTCTGAAGCTGTGAAAGCTAGACAGACTTTGGACCTAATACTGGTTTCCGGTAGAAGGAGGTGGTTCCTTCTTTCTCTTAAAAAGAAATACACAGGTATAGAAAAAAGATCTCACAGAGACACAACAAACACAATCATCTTGATTTGTTAAAGAAAAATCATAATAATCTTTTGACGTTTTCTTTCTTTTATAGATGGCCAGGCTCAGGCTAAACGTTTGTCCAAAAGCATAACCAAAGAAAGCTCAAATCTACGCAAGCACCTCAACCTTTTCAACTCATCTGTTGACATTCTTCGTCAACACAACTATTCTTCATTTTCACCCCTTACATGGGAAGACGTTAGTGATGTTAATAGTGCCATCTATGCAATAAATATCCCGGACGAGGGCAATGTTCCTCTGTGCATCAAAAGATCAGCAGTTGATGGGCAGACCTTGATTGTGCGATGTTGTGAGGAGTTGACATATCTAGACACAGAAATGTCTCACACAATCGCAGCATATTTTAATCAGTGCCTTGAACTTGAAAGACTCCTCTCTACATTAACAAATAGTGAGGAATTTGAAGTTTCAAACATTCTTCAAGGTCTTCATTCGGTCAATGCAAAGCAGTTGTATGACGAACGTGTACAACTTTTTGCTGCCTGTAATATGTTTAAGAAGTTCGTCACGCCTTCTTTAGAGGTTACTAATTACATGTTTAAGCATACTCAGGAGGTCAATGTACTCGATGTTTGGAGCGCAGATGGAGAAGATGCAAGTGACGAGGATGATGACAGTGATAGCGATGATGTGTAATCTAATATTAATAGTGCAAGTAAAATTGGCGACAATCTGGTTGTGATATGACTGTGTAAAACAAAAAACTGACGCTCCTTTATATGGCTTAAAAAAGTCGTGATGAAAGTCGAGTTAATGAATAAAGATGAAAAAAACAATTGATTTAATTCGATGTGTTTGCTATATCTCTGATTAAATTAACATCCCTATTAAACTTTGTAACATAAGTCGTGGCTAGGAACCCCCTAAAATGAAGGCGACACTCCCAGTTCAGGTGTACTATTAGAGAGACTAAGCATGACGTTTGTTTTCCCCGGGAACGGCACAAATTCCACTCCTGCCGTCTGCTGTTTGGCTTTTGTACGCGGAAATGAATAGGTTTGTGTTTGTCGTGAATGTGTGATTATTTTACCTATTCTTCTAAGGGATATATTGTAGATATCGATAAAGAGGTAAAACGAAAGGCAAGGTCGCATTTGCCGTTTGCCTTAGATCGTCATGCTTAACCTCTCTATTGGCCCACAGCGTCAGCAGTGTTCTCTCCCAAACCCAAATTAGTTTTGGAGATGTTAACTTGGTTGAAAGCCCAATTTGGATGAGGTCAGGGCGTAATCGATATCACGACTGCGGAACCTTTTCTGACTCGATGACCAAGAGTAACAAAAAATTGCGTCAGGTGGACTTTTTAGTCCTGGGATGCTCTCAGGACTTACAATGTGGATAAATTCATGACGTCCAACAGGATTGAAACTTTTGTTTCATGCTAAGTCACGTTAGGGTTTGCGCGTGTTTTAGATAACGTTCCCCGGAGCACTCATAAAATGAACCGTGAAATGAACTGCAGCATCCTAATATAAAATTTTATCTGTAGTGGGTAAGCCCTCGTGTAACACAGATGGTGGAAGTGAGGCAGTGTCAGTTGACAATAATGTTCATTTAGCGTCGGTTTATGGTAGGGATGGTATCGGCCGATGTCATGGTACTAAAAATGGAAGCGTGTAAACTGTCGATAATTATGTGCAGATGATGACGGCGATAGTGGTGCTTTTCGTGGTCCAGGTTATATGGCCTCTGATGATGTAACGATGAAGGTTGATTTCAAGAAATATAAAGTCCGCAAATTAGCAAGCAGACCCCAAGCGGAGGCTTTGACGGGTTGCCTTTCCTTCCCACCCTACCCGAAAGAGAGCATGCTTCCACGCAGTCCTCCCTATAAACGCGACCCACAAGGGGTGCACTCTACTGCCTTAATTTTCATTGATTTGAACTAATTTTTCGGTCATTTGTTTACGCCACAGGAGAAACACTTATCTGAATCATGATTAACAAACCCATGAAAGGAAGCAATTGACATGATTGAGTTGCAGTTGCATAACATAATAATATAATATGATATGGTATCCGAAAACATCAAATGCTTTGAATTAAAATATCGCTTTTTGATTATAACAGGAGCCATAATCCGCTTAGAACGTGAGCTGCAACTGAATTTCATGTTCTCTATTCTCCAAAGAGACAACTTTTATGTTTAATTGTGGGCTGGGAAATGGGGCTCCTTTCTACCCTCCACTAAGCAGCATCTGTAGAGGCCACATATCACGTCACTAATCAATAAGTGTTGCATAAATACCCGCAATGATTGTTAGGAAACAATTCAACAGAGGCCTCATTAAAAATTCAAAATGGCGGAAAATTTTACACTTTGCTTTCGTTTTCTTTCCGTTTGGTTGACGATGCCTGTACGAAACTACGCATGTTCAGTGCTTAGTTGGAGTTCTTTAAGATGTCCAATGCATGTTTTGAAATAATCGAACAAGTTGAATTTTTCGGGTTTTACGTGGTTTTTACATGGTTTTCTTGATAAAAAATGCTGACACAGCAAAAAATTAAAATTTTGAGTTTTGCAACAGATAGAACGCATCGATTTACATTGATGTACCAAATTTCATGTTTGTAGCTTTAAATGAAATGGAGTTATAAAACTCAAAAGTTTAAAATTTTCTTGTTCATTTGAATATTTTTCGCGCAACTGGTCTGCAGTGAAATTATAAAGCGTTCCTTCAAAGCGCTATAGCCCGTACCTGAGATATCTCCTCGAGACCCCGATTTTATTATATAATGAAAAATAACGTAAAACGAGGTTGATTCTGTAAATTCATCATATTCAGCGCTACAGCTCGTACCTGTAATATCCACTCTAAACCCCGAGTTTGCTTTAAAATGAGAAGGAACGCAAAATGGGGTTGATTCTGTGAGTTCCTCATAGTAAGCGCTATAGCCCGTACCTGAGATATCCACTCTAGACTCCGATTTTACTTTAGCATGAAAAAGAGCGTAAAACGGGATTAATTCTGTGAATTCATTACAGTTAGCGATATAGCCCGTACATAGACATGATAGATATCCACTCTAGACTCCGATTTCACTTCAGCATACACAAGGGAGTAAAGTGCTACAGCCCGCACCTGAAATATCCACTCAACACCCCGAATTCAATTTAGAATGAAATAGAGCGAAAACGGGAGTAATTCTGTGAATTCATTATGGTAAGCAATAGAGCCTGTATCTAGATATCCACTCTAGACCCCGATTTCAATTAAGTATAAAAAAGAAAGTAAAACGGGATTAATTCTGTGAATTCAACACAGTAAGCGATATAGCCGGTACCTGAAGATATCTACTCTATACCCCGATCTCACGTTAGTATGAAAAAAAACGTAAAACGGGGTTAATTCTGTGAATGTAGCAAAGTACGCGACACAGCACGTACCTAGATATTGTCAAGGCTTAGATTAGGATATCATGCCTTACGAATACAGCAGACTGAAAAAATATGAAAATAGAGGATCCCACTAGAGGAAAAAGCATGCTTAGTATGCAAATGCACGTAAAACATTTCTTGATGTATTCCAGGGGTATGTTACCATAAAAGATGAGCTCCATTCCCACATTTCAAACATAGATTCATTTTACACAAGCCTATAGGCGATAACGAGAGGGTACTTACTTAGAGCTGTCAATATAGATACATAAAAAATAGTAGGTAATCAAATATGTCGACTTAATGTTTCAAAAAAGAAAAGAGATTCTCATGCAAGTTACAAAAGAAATGAGCATGTGAAAGAATCAAGTGAATGTTATTTCTTATTGTATTAGTTAGTGTTAAACCTTTATTGTAAACAGACTAATTCGTCCCTCCCTCCCTCTCTCACTTACACTTTGTTTATAGAAAACCAGGATTAATGGAAACTATGTGTCTTAAAACTGCTTTAATTTTATTTACCATTTATGTTACGGAGTTGATAGAAGTAGCTCATCGCCGCAAAGTATAACTAGAATCCATTTTTCCTAACGTGGATATACAACGGAGAAGCGTTGAGTATGCTTAGGTGGCGTAGCATGGTCTCAACTTCTGTCGTAATAAGTATTCTGTACATTTTCGTGTCGCGCGTAAGCCTTTCAAATCGCGTTAAATATCTATGGGAACGACGGGTGTTTTGCAAAGTATCGCGGGTCCTGTCTCAATTGCCAAAACATACCACAGCCTCTTTCAGGACAATTAACAGTGCACCGATAAGCAGTGTCCGTAAAGCGGGATTGGCGATGTATAAGTGTTTGTCAATCGGGACACAGAAACGTGTCCATTGTCCCTATTAACGGGTGTCCGTAAAAAGCGTGTTGACTTAAGAGAAAATATATGAGTTTTTTGACGGGACAAACAAAACTGTCCGTAATATCGGGGTGTCCGTATTAAGGGGGTGTTTGTAGAGTGGGGTTCCACTGTATATATACTAGTTATGCAACGCTTTCGAGTGGTATACTATGGAATATCCCACGAGTCACTTGTATTTTCTCGGTATACACACGAGCCTTCAGGCGAGTGTGTATACGAAGAAAATACAAGTGATTCGTTTGATTTTCCATAGTATACCACGAGAAAGTGTTTTGTAACTATTTCATACCATGCCATAGAAAATACGCTGACTAAATTTCGTCGAGAATAAGACCGCAGCGCACGATGGGAAGGTTGGGTTCAATACCGTCGAATATACAACGGCTTTCCTGTATTTTCTATGGCATGGTATAAATATTTATATGTATGCTCAGGTGACGTGGCGCTCGGACTATATGCTGTCTTAACACATATCCTGTACTCGACAGCGCATAACTATTATGTCGTGTCTCTCAAACAATACCACCCTCTCCTGAACAATAATAAAATGAATAATTTTATTTCTAAAATATCATTATATTTTGCTCATAATATTTTATACTTAGAAATATAGCATTAATGTTTGCTTGCTGCTTGCCTTGAATGGGGAAAGTCAAGATAAGCAGCAGACCAAAAGGAAATAAATTACAAGTTGGACACACAGAACCAGGAAAAAATGAACAAATAGAAACAGACTTATGGTCTTATGGTCTGTGTGTCCGACTTGTAATTTATTTCCTTTTGGTTTGCTGCTTATCTTGACTTTCCCCATTCAAGGCAAGCAGCAAGCAAACATTCATGATATGTATCTAAGTATAAAAATTCTGCACGGTGCAGATCATTTATATTCAATGCAAACCTTTTAAAAGCTATCAACAAATTATTACATTACAGTACAATCTAGATTATAAAAATGAACTATGAAAGTAAGAGATATCGACCATAAGGCGTAACTTATATCATTAAAAAAGCCCCTCTCGTAATAAAGCACTGCCCATGGCAGCAAAAATTATCAACAAGCGCCGCTCAACAGTAAGTGCCGCGGTCCTTAAGAAAATACTAAGCTTTTGAAGAATTTGAGCTCTATAGGTTACCGGAGGCATGTGCATAAACGAAGATAAAATAACTGCAACAGCTTATCAGTGTTAAACCTTGCGATGGACTACCATACCATAATAAATAATCCAATCCTGACTGTTGTAAAGATAGATACAACTAGTCGCTTAATGAAAACGAAACCGGGATAAACACGTGCCTTATGGGACACTAGACTCCTTTTTAAACCTATATATTCTTTTTTTGTTTTGGCTGAAGTTACCTTTTTGGTATTATGGTTTTGACAGCAATCCTCCCGTGTCTCATACTGCTCCTTTAATACCTAGACAAGGAGTTTAAGCAGCCACGACAGTGTCGGCAACGTGAACATTATCTATCCAAAAGAAGGTACTGATTATCACGACCATCACCCGTGCCAGCGTTTTACATTCTGGTACATTTCTTCGCCGTTGTGTACAAAGTGACAACGTGAAATGACCCAATTCAAAGATAGAGATGGTTTCCACATGATCACCAGTGATTGGTAACGATCGCTGCGATAACTGAAACGCGGCGATCATATGAGAATGAGCTAATCAAAACGTCTCTATACTATCAATGACTGACGCGTTGAAGCGATCGTTCGCGATAACATGGAAACCAGACCATAATGAAGACATGAATATACTGTGAAATTTTTTTTAGTTTCTCTCAACG
>OY855911.1:23571043-23603543 GCA_963693305.1 Meandrina meandrites | reverse complement strand
AATCATGATAATCCTTACCTTGAAAATGAATTCTTCCCAATTATACGACAAGAAATGACAAAAAATGTCGGATATTTACGGGTAAAGCGTCCTCAAATAGACAATGGAATCACAATATATAGCGATCAGAACGCGCCACTGATTTGTACTTTCGCGGGCAGTTCGCGTGATACAATTATCTCACTCATGTACCCCTCCCTTAGTACACGACTTGTATGGGTTTACAATGCATTAATTTACTGGTTACAACGTCATAACAATTCCATTAGTTACTGGGTTACAACGTGAGGAACGGGTGAAAAATTCCATTTCCCCAGAGTTTCACCCGGCGACTAAACCGCTGACCGTGGAGCCTGTGGACTCTGGGAACGAGATTGATTCACTCGCGGCAATCCCGCGCGCGGGAGAATGGGTACCATAAAATTTCCATGGAAACAAACCAGCGTCAAAATGGCGGCATATTTAAATTTCCCGGCATTTGTTATTATTTTGCGAGGATAAGGCCGAGACGAACCAGCTAAGGTTTTCCCTTACGGTACAGCCCCTAAAGAAACTATTCTGCAGCATATCTTTGTCAACAGAAAAGTGGTCTTGATAACAATAGTTAATTCTGAGCTCGAAGTCGAGCATTTGGCAAAGGGAAACATGAAGTTTGTCTTCGTCGCAGCAGTCCTATTTTTCGCCTTTTCTCAAGGGAAAAATCCTGTTGAAAAAGTTTGCTGCATGAAAGGTAAAACGCGAGAGAAGTTCGTTTGTAAAGGTAGATTGGTTGCCCTCAATGTAGAACTGGCAAGAGTAGCAATGGTGGAGCACGGAAATTTCGTCTGCGAGTTTCACTAGCATCAATTAAGAACAAGGAACAATGTTTGCTCGTGCCCTCTTGCCAGCCATTCGTCAACTATGAGCACTACTCCCATACCGGCAAGACTTTATGAAGTATTCGACCAAGCAGGAAGAAACATGGCATCATATCGACCAGGGACGCGGTGGTGTACTAGTTGTCGACGAAACGCCGACCGTAAGTTTTCATCGATGCCAGGGTATCAAAAGCCAACCTCTCGAAAAAAGGTGGGTTCACTTATGTTATTCTATACAGTACTTTGATGACTCTGTCTTTTCCGCGTTTAAACCACGATAGGTTAGGAAAATAAAGGAAATATATTTCACAATTTTCACCATTGTACGGAAAATAAATAAAATGTAAAGAAAAAACACATTTAAAAAAGAGCGAGACAATAATAATAATATGTAAAGAAAGTATAATGCATTTTGTTTAACCCTATAAAAAATATTATGGCTTTCTACTTTTTTCATTAGAGACAAACTCAAAGCTCTGCCTCCTCCACTACCACAACCAGTACACAATCATCTGACAAAAATCAGGTACAGAAGAAATACCAATTTATTTATTTATTATGATGAAAGAGAGTCATTTATAAAAACATGGGAATAATTGCATTTGTTTGAATCTTTTTAGGACAATGCCTCAAAGAACTCCAATCAACTTGAAAAAATCCTGCAAAACAAGGAAACAACATCTTCAGGTACACTACATGTAGCTCCATAAATTGACTAATCTTGTGTTATTTTTGTATATATTTGAAATTAAATGCCAAGGGCATTTTTTTACAAACTGAGTTGTAGAACATATAATATTTCTGTCTAAATAGTCTGAATTATAACTATTCCCTGCACATTACCTAGTGCATTAACTGCCATTTCATGTTGGATTATTGATTGGAGGATGGTATTTTAATTAGAAAGGGTATTACTCTGAGTGAACAGAATACCCTTTCAAACAGAAATAATCAAACATAATATTTTTCAGACTGTACCTTAGACCAGCTTGTCCATCAGTGCCAGACAGCTATGTTCCGGTATTACCAGAGTAGCCCAGAAGTGCCACTATATGATCCAACTGTCAGTGAAATTTGCTTTATAGAAAAAATCATATTTGTACATTCTAGATCCCAAGTGAATGTTACGGCAATGGAAAACCAAAAAGATGGCCAAAGTACAAGTTCCCTACCTATGGTATTGAAGCTGAAACTAAGTGCCTTCCTCTGTCATATAACCTGAGTAAGACATCAGGAAAGGAGCCAAATCCACAAGTTTGTTGTGACCTGCCTGAATGCGACAACTGTATCCATGGTGGTGACTTTGTTCGCCTTGCATGTTATCACACCTTCCATGTTTCTTGTTTACCAAGTGACCACTGTTGCAGCATATGCAAACAACCTTTGGAGGAATTGATAAAGAATAAAGTTTCCCAGTTTAATGAAGGACTGCTGAAAAATGGAAGTACCGAATCAGATGACGACTCAAGCGACTCTGAAACTGAAGATGATACAGCCACTGGAGTGGACAGTGAAACAAATAATGGAAATGCAGAGCAGTACTACACGTCTGGTGTTTGGGAGAAGAAAGTAGATAGCATTCTTTCAGCTATTGGAGAGATTGAACAGCCATGCCATCCCAATGCTCAAGCTTCCCATGCACACTCCCAGTCACAATCTTCAACAATTCAGACTCACACCCTTGTTCAACAACTATCTATTAGTCCCAATAAATGCAACAGAATCACAAGCTGGCACTTCCCACCACAGTATTCTCAGTCTACTTTAATTGGCAGGCTAGGTAGCAATGCATGTACCTTTATCGCCCTGACATTCAGCAAACTATATTTCAGCTCACCTGAGCCCCTTGACAGTACAAGGTTACTTACCAACACTTGGGTCTACCGAGTTCTTGCAGCCATTATGCTTGGAAACCAGTTCTATGACAAGGCCGCAGGTAACACTGCACGGTTTTATGGTGTTAGAGAAGCTGCCACAAAAATGGAGCAAACAAATGCTCTTGGAAGCATCCAGGTCTCTGCAGAGTTTCCAGCCAGCATTATCAGGGAGCAAACACCATCAGCAAGCCTACCATACTACTTTAATGAAGCCTGCAACACCTCGAAAACCGCTTGCTTGTACATTATTAATGGCAAAACAGTGGCCTTTATTCCAACCAGCCATGGAATTGTTTTGTTTGATAGCCATTTCCACGGAATAAGTGGGGCATTTGTAGCCATTGCCCCACTTGATGCAGCATATGAATTGCTTGCATGGTTTAAACGTATCAACAGTATTCCACATAATCTTGGATCAGTCACAAATGTTTCATTTTAATCATAACAGTCAAGTTAACGTTAACTGAAAACATCCACGGAGAGAAACAAAACACTTTGAATATTTAAGTTACATGTACAAAAACACTTTAGGGAAACTATTACAGTGTAGCAGTTTTGTAATAAACAGCACAGTTGTTTCCTCACTTCCAACAAACGTATTGTACAATGTAGGATAGATTCGGATAAGCACGAGTGGTCACCAAACAAAATTGTTGTGGACAGAATATGCTTGTTTTACGTTCAAAAATTAACCTTAAATGAATCGAAGTTGACCATTTTCGATTACAACGGCTCGATAATCACATAATCACAAAGCAAGTTCACGTAGCCAACACAAAAGTTTATAAACATAAGCTTAAGTCAATTATACGTGAAATTTTAACAAACACAAAAATGCATTTGTTTTCACTACAAATTCAGTTACCCTGATACTCACCTTTTTCAGCACGTCTTCAATCTTTCATATCGCCATAAATGTCCCACCAGACATGTAGCTTTCATAAAACGAAGCACGGGAAGCGAAATATATAAACATCTATTTCGTAACGGTTGAATTCAATCCTTCAAGTGCCACCAGTTGCAAATGAAATTCTGTCGTATTACCCGGCATTTATTTTCGAAAAAACTTCGATGTGTGCTTTAAGATGTTCAAAGTATGATTTGCCAGAGTAGAAAGAGGGAATACGGACGTTTGATTCGACAATGAAAGGAAATTCTCTGCTCCATTTTCTGCCATTTTCGCCATTCAGTTGTAAACGACAAAAGAACCACGCATCGCGTTCGCGCCGAAATTTTCGAAATGTTGTCATGACATCCCGCACATGCGCAGACGTTATTCAGCCATGTCAAGTAATGGTCCGTGTAAAAAGCAGCATGGATGACCTAGTAAAACGTGATCACTAGTTTCCTATCCAGTCCTTTTACTATCCATGAAAGCAGGCAGGCCATCGGCCAAAGTAATTAGCCATGTTCTAAACGAGCAGGGGACTGGGTACGAACATATTTTCTCTTCGGTACAAACATTCAATATCAATTGAATTGAAAAATGGGGCACGTCATCTGAAAGAGCATCCAAAAATTAGTAAATTCACCAAATTTGACGGTTATTGGTTTAAATCCAAAGGCATGGTACACTTAGTATGGATTGGAGAGACAGGCGTCCTCCAATCCATACTAAGCTCTCTTATTTTAAAAGTGTACCATGCCTTTGCGTTTAAACCAATAACCATCAAATTTGGTGAATTTACTAATTTTTGGATGCTCTTTCAGATGACGTGCCCCATTTTCAATTCAATTGATATTGAACATTCGTACCAAGAAAAAATATGTTCGTACCCAGTCCCCTGCTCGTTTAGAACATGGCCAATTAAAAGCTGTGAACTATTAATTTTTTAATTTCAATTAAATTGAGGCATCTGATTGGCTGCTGACCAAAAAGCTCGAAAAAAGGAGAGAAAAAATAGAAAAAAATGCCTTTTTTGGACTTCTTCCTTCCCATGCCCTTTGTATTGGTCTCTCGGTCAAATTTGAGCATTGTTCTATGCGCCAATCAAAAGTAAGAGACGAAAATGTGTTGAACCACGCGCGACGCCATATTGGATTTGTGATCGAGGAGATCTACCCTGGAGATCTAAAGCAGAAATCTTTACCTTATACCTCTGAAATCTACAAATTACCGTTTATCGGAGTTGTTTACCATATACAAATCAATTTCATAGTATTTTTTCGTCGGTAAACCATTGTGAATGCCCTTCAAGAAGCTTTGTTGTTGTCCGTTTCACTCGGAGTGGGGTCATGGAGATGCGAGCGTCAAAGAGTTGTTTCAAACAACTTACGCCGAGGAAAAGTTCTGCGGTATTGGCAGATTTAGTAATTCAGGACACAAAGAACGAAAACGAAAGATTTGCAGCTTTTGCGGGGACAGAATTCAGCTTCAAAGAAGATGCGAAACACTTGAGGTATGCTGTAATGATTTCTTAGAAATTCGCCCGTTTTGTTGTTCCAAATCTTACTGTTTGAATGTTTTTCCAGTCTGTGGTAGACCAGTATTTTTAGAAAACTAAAAAAGCTCGCATTATTTGATTTGTAGGCTACGATAGAAGATGCACGAGAAGATCCTCCTGTTGATGTGGAGTTTTCACCTAACGAATCGCCGGCTTTTGACATTGCAGCGCTTCCACAAGACAAAGCTTGTCAATTCCCTGAACAAAGAAACCTTCGCTTTGCCTACGAATGTCTTCAAGAACGGCGAAAACGAGACTTGCGTAATGAAATATTGAACAAAATAGAAAATCTTATTGAAGACTACACTTCCCTCGGTGATGTTGGAACTCATGCTGTCTTGAGAGACATTGTCCAAAAGATTCCAGAGCAGCTACAAAGATCTATTTCAAAGAAGTTGTGAAACTGGAAATGACTACAAATTTTTGAGATCGTTGGCAAAGGATTACATGGAATCCAAAGACCAGGAAACAAGCAAGCTTATTCATGCTCAGAAAGCAAAAGTTTTGCAGAAGTTGTTGATTGGCAGGAGCATGAAAGAAAGCAGACTGGAACTGAATGGGGCAGAGATTCAGGGGAAAAAAAGTAGGACTGAGGTGGCAAAAGTTATTGGAAGAGTGAGTAAGAGTGGTGACGAACGACGAAGGCTTCTTTCGATTGTGGCATGGGACTTCAGCCAATCAGTACTTCAATCATATTTCCACTGCTCGAAAAGCACTATCACAGCTGCCAGGGTACATGCCACATTGTTTGGCAGGGGTGGTGTCCCTCAAGATGGACTGCGGTTTACCAGGCAAGCTGTTAGTCCTGAAATAATTCAGGAATTTCAGGAATTTCACCAGGATGATATCTCGCGGCCATCATCCTGCAGAAGTGTTCTTGTGGATGGTAAAGAAACAGGCGTTCGCTACTGGCAGTGTGACATAAAAGAGGTCATCCAGCAATACCAGCTGAAGTTCCCAAATGGTGTAAAGCGAAGCTTCATTTATGCTAACATTCTAAAGAACTTTAGATCAAACACGATGCTTGCGGGCCTTTGTAATCTTTGTGATGATTTTGGCCATTCTAACTTCGACTCCCTCCTGTCTCTTCTTGATGACCTCAACAATGAAAGAGTTCTGGTTGATTCTCACCCCCAGCTTGTGAAAGACTGCAGAGAATATCAAAAGTTTCTGAAAGTGAAATTTAGTAAGCAGGTACTTGAATGCTATGATTTTCAATTATCACATAACATACAGCATATACATGAAACATTGTAAACAGCAAAATGTGCACCAAGACTATGTGGGTGCAAATAGGGGTGGGTGCAAATTAGTTTTTTTCTGGACATGAATTATATCCCATTCAATAAGGGAAGTTGTGATATTGTTTATACAGTATGTAGGAGAAAGTTCTTAAATCTGTTGGTATGCTTTGCTACTAATCTGAAAAGTAACAAAGAGGTTTGTCAAATACATTTGACTCCTGAAAAGATGTTGATATTACATTTAGTAGTGGCCAAAGAAACACTAACAGATTCACATGTTTGGCTAATGCCTCTTTACTGCAATACTTATTTTGTATTTCAGGTTGAGAGGCATTCCACTTGTGCTGAACTGTGCCTTGACTATGCTCTTGGAGATTGTCGGTCAGAACATCATCACCTTTCGTCAGACATGGAAAAGTTCCATGAGTTGAGGAAGCAAGTTACCGAGGCAGTAGAGAGGATTGGGGATGAACAGAAAAAGGCCAAACTTTCGATGACTTGGAAAGAGGTGGTATCACATCATGAAGAGTATCTTGCGCATTTGATTCGCACTAAACACCAAGGCGGATACTACCAGTACATCATAGACAACCTTGCACCTGGTGAAGTCATTGTTATAATTGACTACAAGATGAAGGTCGAACTTGGCATGAGAGTAAGAGAGAATCAGCGGGAGTGGTACGGAAAAAGAGGGATCTCGCTTCATGGATTCTTTGTTATTGCTCAGGTAAAGAATTTTTCCATACCAGCTCTCACGTCTGATTCATTTTTTCATATTTATTTACACTGTTTATTTTTATAAAAAAATATTTTGGGCAGTGGTCTGTGAAGATTTTATTTGACCTCATTAACTAATTTTAGGGTGGATGTGTCATAAGGTACATCTAATTCTACATGTAGATCTGTGACTTGACATTTTATTGTTTAGCTGCTGTATGGTCTTTTCAACACTAGGGACCACTGTGTTTTTATTTCTTAAGTTGTTTGTGTCAGCCTGTCATAGGCTGTAGATATTCAAGCTATTTTTGAGTGTACCAATTTGCTAAAAGAGTAATATTTTAAAATTAGTATAGATCACCATTGTTGTGGTTTGATTTATTGTTGGACTCATTTTATGTGTACAGTACCGCTCAAAGGTAAGTTGACAGTCCCTCGAGACTCGAGACTCAAGACTCGAAACTCGAAAACTTCGAGTTTCGAGTCTCGAAACTCGAAGTTTTCGAGTTACGAGTCTCGAGTCTCGAGGGACTGTCAACTTACCTTTGAGCACAACTGTCAACTTACCTTTGCACAAACATGAACCAATGAAGCACGTGTGTAATGTCACGCATACGATTGTTTGTGTTATGATTTAGGACACAAATATTAAGCGTATAGTTCACTCTGTCATTTAGTTTTCTTTTGAAAAACTCAATTACATGTGTACAGGTGTATGGAAGAATCTAAACCGGATACTTGCGTGCGGCGTTGTGTTACATTTATTTACGCTGAAGCTAAATAAATCGAAACGTTTCAAATTACTTTTGACATATGCAAATTTTGCCAACTTTAACGCCGCGCCGCTTTTAAAAAAGCAAATTTTGTATAACTTCTCTAAAGTTGTAATTACAATTGTCGCCGTTATCTGAGTTATAAATGAATTCAAGTTTCATTCAAGAAGAATTTAGGTTTTAAGAATGTTATGTCAAATTCACAAAAAATAAAACACGTTTACTTTCAAGCTAGACGTAATGGCGCGACACAAGGTTGCATTGCCATTTATTGTCTCGTGTCGTCATGACGTTGTCATGACGACACGAGAATATGCGAGGGGGAGAAGGTGCATTCCAAGGTGCATTCCATGCGCGTTTGCTTTGTGAGGCCGCGGAATTTTCCCGCCATGTCAATATTTTTCCCGCCATGTCAATATTTTCCCGACATGTCAAGTTTTGCTTTGTGAGGCCGCCGGATTTTGTGCATGTTGCGAAAGAACAAATAATTTTTGTTTATAAGTAGGAGTTCAAAAATATTGCTGCATTGAAAGTTTTTTGCTTTACTGCTGGTTCATTGTAATCGTTTGTCGGTTGGGAGTGTTTATTGTAAACGGCTTTTAATTAGTTGAACAGAATTAAACTTTAATTTAAGGGAAAATCACGGCGTAGAATGTAAAGCAGTGAATTGAAAGAGATGTATTGAATTTGAGTAGTTTTGTTAGATGAAATTTTGTACATTTTTTAAATGGAATGGTTGACAGGTTGAGACAGTTAGGCGAGAGTGTTTGATTTATGAACTTGCAGCGAACGCAAATTTTTCTAAAGTGGTCCAACAGGCAATATAAATGGAACAGAAATAAGGCCCCTTTTAGCTGGCGACAGTGCCTATTCACTAACGAACTGGTTAGTGAAACCCTACCCGGACAGAGGAGCAGAGAAAGTTTAAAACCTAAAGTTCGGTGCGCTACGATCTGTAGTGGAACGAGCATTTGGCATGTTGAAAGTTCGTTGGAGAATTGCGTTGGAAAAGGTTGGAGAAAAAACGAGCATCCTAAAAAAGACTATGATTGCTACGTGAGTTTTGCACAACAATTGTATGTATTGTTTCAATAACAGAAGATAAACGATTAGATAAAGACAATTATTTTGATGCTAAATCTTTAAAAATGTCAATTTGCCTGCTCTGGGCGTCACGGAACATTTCAGCTGATCGTTCAAATCTTGTTTTGTCCTGTTCCATACTCTTTTCACACATTTCAATAAAAGAAATCTTCATGCCAGTCTGGAGTCGTACTTTCTCGCCTTTCTTTACTCAGGATGTTGAAATAGGGGAAGCCTTCTTTAATTTTCTGAATTCCATCTTCTCCAGTCGAGCGAGAACTGCTTGAACTCGTACTCTAGATTCTGCTGCCGTTTATTCACCTGCTGTACCATTCTCTGGCTTTCGAGCTTTCTGGACACCTTTCTTTATACGAAGAATAGATATCGTTCCAGATTTTTATTTTTTTTCTTTGTGAAACTCCCCACAGCTTACTGAATTTGGGGGCCCACGCTTCAAGAAGTTCGTGCGTCTCTTTCTCAGTCCTGTCAGCAGAATTAACGCGAGGTTTTTTCGTTTTGTGTTTGCCGTAGCAAGAACTTCGGCATCACTTGCAAATGAAGACTGAGGCGATGGCATCCTTCTTGCCAGTAGAATTGGTGAACATCGAGAAATGTTTATCAGTACACCGAGATAAAATCATTTTAAGTCAGCTGCGTTAGGGGGCTAAAAAAAGCCATTAAGCTTGACTTATCTTACAAACATCTCAAAAGTTAAAGGGCAACTCTTGGCTAGAAAACTATTTTTCAGTAAAAGTTTCCGAATGTTTCCAAAATTATACAGGAAGTAAAAAAATTGATTTCAGAAGCTTTTTTACCGGTTAATTTTAACGTAAAACCTCTTATTCTACCGCTTTTGTGACATTTCGCCATGGATGCTTCGATTATGATCACGAGATGTGATACGTCACAGGTGTGGAACCGCAACAAGTCACGAACATATTAACATGCATGGCTGACTCAAATTCTTGCAGTGAACGCTCAACTTCTGCTAGCGACTCCACTGATTTTTAGAGAGCTATAGGAGGGGATATGTCAGGGGATGATTAAGAACCTTCTATGGTATTTCAACCCTGGCGTTTTGAACCTCCAGGGAAAAACAGCGAGACAGAGAAAGGGAGGAAAATATCGAACCTCCTCACCGCCGACGGCGACGAATGGTGAGTGAATTGAAGTCCTAAATGTACAGTTTCTCTCCTCTTTTACCTCGGCCAGTTGTTTGTGAGCTAAGTCAAACCTGAAAAGCCTTGTTATTATTTGCATGTACGCGAGAAGTTTAATTAAACATGCTTTTATACAGCCAAACTGTTTGGTGCATTTTGTTGTTTATATTCGGTCTTCAAATATTTTTGTTCATGTTTATCACAATAGGTTTTGAGCTTCAGCCTAATGTACACTATCTATCTTGTGCGTTTGAAAGCTTGCAAATACAGAAACGCAAGTTACATTCTTTGTCTCCTTTGTGTTACCGATCTTTCTAAATTCTGCTCGAAGACGAAGAATTCTGCCGGCGAAATGCCAGCTACCGAAACTAGACTATAATGCTCGAGATTCTGCGGCAGATTTTATGTAGAACATACTCAGGCTTGCAGTTAAATGTGCACAAAACTCTGCAGGGTCTCTTCACTTCTTTAGTTGGGAGAAGGGAGTTTGCGCTTTCTGTAGTTGAAACAACTTGCCTCGAGGAAACTTTGTTCAAGGTTGTTCGTGCTTGTATGCGTAAAACTGCAGAATGATTTTGTAAACTGATTACTGCCACCGGGACTTTTACACGACCCTGCAGTGCGTTATATTTATCGGTATAATTAAGTTGTCATGTTTTTATTTTGCAATTTCTTATCTTTTTGCGAAAAGCATCCCACGAAAATCGAAAATTGTGCTGTGTTTGGCTCCCTATTACTTTCGCGTTTGCTTGCGTTTTAATTCATGGTTTGCATTTGAAATGGTCGTTGCACTCTTCGTGTCTCATAACTTTTGGCATGCTTTCCTTTAGTTATCTCGTCAACTGACATCTGCTCGAATCTGCACACGAAACTGTTTCGTGGTCGTGAAGGGAAAGAGCGTGACACGCTTTCATACCCGGGTTTCATGCTACACCCCAGGTTGCCTAATTTACAGCAATTGTTTCTCAAAAGGAATCACAGAATAAGTACTTCACGCAACACTTCTTCAATCTCTTACTTATCCGGATATTGTTTTATATTTGATTCCCCATTTCTTCGTATAATTTTATATCCCGCGAGAGCGCCTTTGCTAGCGCGCGGGGTAGTGGCTTCTTATTGCGAAATACTGACCTGCACGCAAATCACGCGCACCTTTCGAAGGCATATACTTCAAAGAAACACTACATTTGCGGGTGGGAATTGCTTTCTATTTTGCCAATTAACAGCAGGAGAAATCTGAGGGTGGTTACAAATTTCTCAACAACAGAATCAAAATATATTGGTCTGTTTCCGAACGCGTGGATTTCGCTTACATATAGGACATATAGAGGCTATTCCTGCTTACAAATGAAGAGATTTCTGACAAATTATGGGAGTCAGCACTCGCAGACCCTTTTCAATTTACTATCTACTCCAGACAAAAGACATCTTTATCACGATATGGTGCAAGAGAGGGTGCATCGTATTATAAAGCTATGTACATTTGCTGACCTTAGAAGGCTGATCAATCTGACGGACACATGACTATTTTTTAAGTTTATTTCCTTTCATATTTAAGCACTGAAGCACTCCCTTTTTTTATCTTGGACATCATTGAACAGCCTAGGGTCTTTCTCTCCTTGTTATTCTCATTTATGAAGAGAAGCTTGGCGTGTTTTCTTCTCCCCTTTTCAGAAGCAAGAGCAAATCTGCCTTCCACACCTGTGACGTAGCATCACGTGACGTACCAAAATCCGAACGTTTTTAAAATGGCCGCCAAATTGGCGTAAAAGAAAATTCGTAGTAAATTCATTTTGGCCGATATCTTTAAAATTTTACCTTCTAAAGATTCCTGTTGCTATAAACAACTTATAGAAAAAATAAAAAAAATCGGGGTAAAGAAAGACCTCACGCTAAGTAACCCAGATAAGAAGATGTGGTGTTATTCGGCCGGAATGGCAGCTGAAAACAGGAGAGGTAAGCGGGAATTTCAAGAAAGAGCCGGAGCGGGATTTTGTGCTTTTATGCAGTCGCGATGCGAGAATCTTTACGGAAGTTTTTTCGTAACTGCATAAATGATAAAATGAAATTAACAAGATTTAACTGGAACAAATTGCTTGATCTGTGTAGCGGTGTAGGGTTTCAAGTACGGAATAGCTTAATAGTGTAGTGTGTAGATTTCCTGAGGTTAACTTTGCGTGTTCAAGGCAGAGAAAACGTGGTCTTTCTTAGAATCATGGCTTGATGGCTTGCTGATTTGTAAATAAATGCTATTTTTTTTTTTGTAAATTTGGCGTTTAAATACAACACTAGTCAAGGAAGATCTATAGTGCGTTTTCTTATATGTATTTCGATTTCATCTCAAGGTTCAAGAAAAATACAACAAAGAGATTTATATAAACGGAGTCTTCGCCTTCTATTTCTTCGCTGTCTGAAATACTGACATAACAAAGCAGTAGAGGACTGTCGAAAGAGTATAAATAATAAATGCTAAGCAAGCACCCTCGAATTACCCATTTTCGCGTTACCCATTACCCGTTTCGCGCTTCCGGCTGGAACGTAATGCATCCTGGGATATGTTAGGAAAGGACATCTGAGGGCTAGAGGGATACCAGTTTCAAACAAAACCCGTGGCAGAACCGATGAATTGTCGGGAGAACTGGAAGAGTGCGAGTAGATTTATGCTTATAGTTGACCACAACACAACCCGGCAATATCCTCAATGTTGTTTTAATTCATTGCGATTTAATATCTGACTTAACAGAAGAACAAAACGCTTTGCATACAGACAACAAACGCAATAATTGCATTCAAATTCTTTTGACGGTTTATATTTTAATCGACGAACTCACAAGAATTCCATTTACAAAATTGGTTTTCAGCGATCGAAATACTGCAACTGTTCTAATAAAAGAAAGCTGAACTGATTACGTTCATCTTTTTTATTATTTTATGTCAGTTACTTTTGCCAAAAACTCTACAAGGGAACTTGAGACAAAGTAGTAATTGCGTGTTTGTTTAAGTTTAATATATTCGAATTTCTCACTTGATCTTGCGCTATTTTGGCACACATTTAAGGAAATTAAAATCACAACAATGCGAGATCTAAATTCGTTTTGACCCTGGTATATGAAATATTCGGTTAAAAGATACGTTTTCAATTTGCTAAAGTGATAGTATCGATAGTTTGAGAAGCATTTATTTTATGCGAAAATAGTTAATATTCTCACGAGCACATAATTTATTTTAATTAATCGGCAAACTCGTCAAAAACATAACAGAGCCATTCGAAAATTGATTTGGAGCCTCACACACCGAAGCCCGAGGTAAAACGGCTAGCTCTTCATTAGTGAAACTGATGCTGTTCATCATTCAACGGGCACTACAGTATCTTGCTACAAAACTTCTGGAAGCGATTGTCCGCGTGAGCAAATTGCAGAAGTTCGCACCACAATCACTGAATTTTAACAACATCGCGAATATTATAATTACTTATCATGTTGAGGTCAACTACAATCTTCAGATGTCCTTTGGGCGCTAGATCCTTGCAGTTTTTGATATTTTTCTAGTTTTCTGGAAACCCAGCCGTAATTTCCTCAGTAAATTCCCTGTTTTGTTTGTTTGATTCTTGACTTCATGTTGAAGTGGTGCTCCCTTTTGGCCCAACATATCCCAAGATGCATGACGTTCCAACCGGAGGCGTGAAACTCTTGATTCTTGTATTTCGCGCCGAAAACAGTATGAAAAATTGACCTTGGTAAAGTGTTAAGTGTGTGACCGCAAACACCTCGGTAACGTATTCCCGCGGTGAGTTTACCTTACCTTGGGAATGCTATTTGCCTGGGTATGTGTAAAACGTTCGTTACAAACTGCAAACATATCGGCATTTTTATTTTCAGCGTTTTCGTCACAAGAAACATTTATGAAATACTCTATTTTCTGATATTGTTCTTTGATCGTTAAAAACGGGCAATAAATAACAAAAGAAATGGAAAACAGCGCAAAACGTCGGCGCAAGGAGGTGACGTGGGGGACGAGTGCTTCGAGTAACGCTCTTGCGTTCATTTTGCGTCGGAAATAGAGAGGACGGACGTGTTTTTTTTTGTAAAAATCATAAATAATATGTGTTCTGTCATTTTGTTTTCCCGCCTGTTCGCCATTTTTATTTCCCGCGTATGGAAAAAGAAGACTAAATATTATCCCAGCAAAATGTTCCCCCGTCTCTGCTTTCCCCATCCCCGGATATGGTAAAGTTTCTAAGAACACCTAGTTTTTTTAGTGGCGCGAAAGTCTTTAATGAACTCCCTGTAAATATTGCAAGCATAAATAACATACAAGCTTTTTGCGGCCTAGCAATACATTTACTTTTATAATAACTATTTAGTAAAGTGTATTTTAATCTCTTTTTGACTGACTCGAGACAGCCCAAAGGGCCTTTGATTTACGGCACGCTTCACGGCTCGAATTTTTTTCACGTGGAGTGTTTCGTTTGCCGACTACAGAATTTTTACAACTCAAATTTAAGAACCGGTTTTATTTACGGAAACTCTTGTCTGAATTTCAGTAGCGACCAGAAAGAGACGTCTGAAGTTCAGGCTACTGAAACTCAAAGATTTGCTTGCGTCTGAAATAATCATTGATAACATGCACTTGAGTGGGATCATACTTTCAAGTCTTAGGGAGAGCAGAAGTTTTTAGTTCGGTTTCTACCAATTTCATTCTTAAAACTCGCCATTCACCGTCTTTCTCGGACGTTTTTTGTCAATACTTGTAGGCAAGTAAACGGAATACCAATAAGGTCTCCCCGAATTTATCGCACTGTCGAACGTTCATGCACTCATGGTGGCCGCGAAACACTTGTACATGATGTGCGAGCAGCTTTTATTCTCCACTCGAGAAATAAATCGTTTCCTCGAAAGCTTTTTCGAGTTATGAATATTCGAGATTGCCTTGTTTCGCGATCCTCGATACTCGAGACTCGAGACTCGATCCTCGAGACTCGAAATTCGAGTGACTCGAACTTCGAGGCGCGAGGATCGAGTCTCGAGGATCGAGTCGAGACTGTCAACTTACCTTTGAGCGGTACTGTAAGTAATGTTTAGTTATTCATTTTTTTTTTCTATACATGTGCATGTACAAGGTGGAGGAGGGGGTGCGGAACATTGAGGTGATTGATCTATGGTCTGAGGACACCAAACAAGATGCTTGGTTCACACAGAGTGCTCTGGACATCGGCTTTAAGTGGTTGGAATCAGTATATCCAGGATTTACTGTGTACTTGTTTTCTGGTAAATAACCAAAGTTGACTTGTTTAACAAAATTATGTCAGAGGTGTTTTCTTGACAGATAAACTTGGGCCTTTGTTGTGAATTGGTATAACAGGAATCTACATGTCTCATATACCTTTATATTTTCAAAGTAAAGATAACAAAAGTTACATCAATGTTGATAAAATGTACGGTAGAAAAGATACACTAGGGGAGTC
Organism: Meandrina meandrites; assembly: GCA_963693305.1. Classification (NCBI taxonomy): domain Eukaryota; kingdom Metazoa; phylum Cnidaria; class Anthozoa; order Scleractinia; family Meandrinidae; genus Meandrina; species Meandrina meandrites. Next base: position 23,587,924 of record OY855911.1, on the reverse strand, counting down.
AGATTAGAGTGTTAACAGTTATTCATGATCAAGAGCACTAGATACCTGTACGAATTCACAGATATATGGCCAGGAGATTTTCTTTGCAATTTGTGTTATAAGGGAAAAGTTCTATAAAATTTCAGCCCTTTTTAAATAGTTGCTTTTGGATTTATGCTTTTCATTGCACATAAAAGGCTGGCAAAAACTAAAGGGAAAGTTATTTTGAAAAACGTAAACAACTAATATAAGTGGAGTAAATAACTCTGCATTTCTTGCTTCCAAAATCACCCCTAAGGTGTTTTTACACATAATGATATTACCTCCGCTTGTGCACATCAATGTTCAATTCTCAACTAATCATATACTGTGTATTTGTTTTAGATAATGGACCCCATTACCACAACAGTGGAGTACTTTTCTACCTAGCTGAGGTGAATAGGGTTTTCAATTTTACCCTCAAGGAATACAACAATTTTCAGGCAGGAGAGGGCAAGTCAAGGCTAGATTCCCATTTTGCCCATATTAGCCATAAAATCGTACGATGGGTCCGTTTGGGGAATGACTTGGAGAGTGGAGAACAAGTTGCAGACTTGATCAAGGTATAAATTTGAGTAAATATTTGAAGAAATGTAGAAAAATGCCAAAAGCGACCCTTATCTCAGCATATACTGTGTATTACAAAATTGCATAATCACAGGATTCCACTTTGCAATGACAATGGTTTTCATGGTTGGTTAAATAGTACCTTAACTGGTGTTGTCTGTAGTAAAGGTTGCATTATCAGAAATATCAAATGGAGTTAGGAAAACAAGGGACATTTAGATGATTATGTACTTTATGCAAGTGCTTATTTCCATATATGGGGCATGCAAGTAGGCAACTGATTCTAATATTTAAATATATATTTTTTTAAATTATGTTTCTTGCAGACAATGAAGAATGTATCTTGTAAGAAGTTGACCATTGATCGCTCCAAGGCCAAAAAAAAAAAGTTGGGACACTGAAAGACATTTCCTTGTATGGAAATTTTACATTTCCGGTCGAAGGTGACTTAAATGGTGGTGTTATTTTGAGATCCTTGGCTGGCATGGGGCAGACGATTAGCAAGACAAAGGTTCAGCTTTCTCAACTCTCTGGACGTCAAGTTCCAATTGCTGGTGCAACGGGAGCCAAAGTGACAGATGATGAACCAGCACCAATACGTGACCATCGCCACGAAAACAGATCGATACAAATTTTGACTGTAAGGCACTGAGTTTTCAATTAAAAAATTTCGATTGTATCCCCTTTTGAACTTGAGTAGTTGTGACAGCAACATTTTGAAGGTTAATATTAGCGATGCTTATGAAAGAGAAGTTCGAAACAGGGAAAGCAACGACCGTACTAGCCTCCTTCGCAGACGTTTTTTTGGGTCGTCACGCAATATTTTCTCCATCGGAGGCTACGACCGTACCGTTTGTCTCAACTGTTGCGTGGCGGAGTTCGCTCGTGACAATTTCAAATAATAGCTAACCGCAAGCAAGCCAGGGTGAAGCTAACCGCAAGCAAACTGGTGCCATTGCGTCATTCCGCCATTGAGGTTCACCCCCGGGGTTCACCCCTCGTGCGGCAAATGCATGCCATCATCACGGTTCAGCGGATTCCTGCAAGTGTTGATTTCCCATGCTTCTAAAATACGTCTGTTGCGCCAATTTGTGCTCGCACGTAAGATCTTTGAAGATTCCCAGGAGATGGTGTGACCAGAATAGAATGTAAACAATGTTCCGCTAAAGGTGACTTGTGCGAGTGTTTGTTTTCAACCGCTTTTTGATGTTCTTTGAGCCGGGTGGCAAATTTTCGTTTCGTTTCCCCGATGTAGCTTTTGTCACAAATTTTGCAGGGAATTGAATAAATTGCGCCACGAGTCTGATCTTTCGGGACTGGGTGTTTTGGTTTGGGAAATAAATTGCCGATGGTATGGTGTGGTTTAAAAGCAACTTTGATATTGTAATTGCTTAAAATTCGCTTGATCGGTTCCGTAGTACCCTTGACATACGGTAAAGACCGGTAAAATGCAGAAGCCTTGTTTTGTCATCCAGTGCAGTCGCAGGTACCCTGGGTGCCAGAGGGTTTTTTTGTTTTTGTTTTGTTTCGTGGCGACACTGTCGCCACAAAACAAAACAAAAAAAAATCTCTAGCACCCATGCAGGGTAAGTTGCAGGCGTTTGTTTGGTTTGTTTACTTGAATCAATAACAAACGTAAACGAAAATTTTCCACCCGGCACAAAGAACATCAAAAAGCGGTTGAAAATGAACACTCGCACAAGTCAGCTTTAGCGGAACATTGTTTACATCTCCTGGGAATCTTCAAAGATCTTACGTACAAGCACAAATTGGCGCAACAGACGTATTTTAGATGTATGGGAAATCAACACTTGCAGGAATCTGCTGAACCGTGCTGATGGCTAGCCTGCGAGCAGGCTCACCTTTGGGTCACACGCGCGAGTGATCAGCGAGCGAGGCGATCTGGCGGGCAGGAGTCTGGTGCGGAAGCGCCAAGATTGTTTTAGATGTATGGGAAATCAACACTTGCAGGAATCTGCTGAACCGTGCTGATGGCATGCATTTGCCGCACGAGTGGTTAAATTTAGCGAGGACGGATGACATTTCAGACTAGGACAGAACATAATTAGCTCCGATTTGCATGGTATAAGAACGTGCTTTTTAACAAATTCCTTGTCACTTTCCCCTGATGAAGGCTGAAGTTTTAGCCGAAACGTTGGGACTTAAAAAAAAATTACTAACATTTTTACATTTTTAAACCAGTGTAACGTTTTATTTTATTTTCAATCCCGAATCAACCACCTGGTTACAGGACCATTTTTAAAAACACCACTTCTGTTCTCAGAATTTACCAACTACCGTAGAATTCCAGTTATAAGACCCCCCCCCCCCCTGCTTATAAGCCCTCCCGGTTATAGGCCCACCTACCTGGAAACAAAAAATCCGGTTATAGGCCCCCTCCGGATATAAGCCCCCCTCTGCTGAATGACAGTACTGAACAGGACTAAATGTTGCTTTATTACGACTTTTTAATTAACTTAAAAACGTATTTCGATCAACACTGCCGTGGCCCGTTTGGAAATGTATTTCTTATTCCGCTTATAAGCCCCCCCCCCCCCCCCCCCGGGATATAAGCCCCTCCGTGATAAGCCCAGCTAAACCCCCTTACGAAGTTGTATAAGCCCAGGGCTTATAACCGGAATTTTACGGTATCAGTTTCTGTAATTATACAAATTCAGTAAAAGAAAGATTCATCCAGAGAAACGAATAGTTATGCGTGAGGCTTATTTTGGGGTTTTGTACTTAGATGAGCCCTTTCATTTTGTTTGCTAGAACTTCTAAACATCGCAAGTTGCGCTCTTCCTCAAACACTAACACGTGACCAAGCACCAGGCCGAGGTATGTCATACTGTTCTCATTTACTCTAAAACTTACCGTAGAGTTGGTTTTAAATTTCCCTTCAATACCTTCACCAAAAACTTTGTAACATTGTCTGAAACGAATCTCAGAAAAATACTCGGTAGGACATGTCGCATCTTTAACTAGCGATTACTTTTGAGTGAGTTTTTATTCAGTTCTATTAGAAAACAAATCACTTGGGAAGAAAACTGAGCGTAAAAACAGATTGTAAAAGTAATTTTGAGGTTAATCCAGTTCTTTTTATTTTTTATAGAATTTACCAGGTGGAAAACTGAGTTTCCAGATTACTTTCTAGAGACAACTTTGTGTAATCAACAAGGTTTCTCTACTTTGGAAACAGGCAAGTAGAACTGATATTTCCGTCATGTTGCAAAATTCAACCGATTCTTGACGCATATTTTAACTAACATGAAGTATTAAATTGCTCATTTTTTTATTATTATTATTTTTTTTTATTTCAGGAGCCACGGATAATCAGGTTGTGCCGTATACACCTCCAAGAAAAAAACGAAATCGGGGACCCAAACCAAAGATTATGTATGACGGTACGTTATTATTCGCTGAAAAACTGTTGTGTGTTGTATGTAATATCAAATCTTTATATTTTGTTTCTGCGTGCTTTTCATTTGTACGGAGAAGCCAGTCGTTCCTGTGAAAAATCAAATACACCAGTCCTTCCCACTAGAAATTTTTCTGAAAAAAAAAAATGGAATACCTTCAGACGTATACTTCTTTCTTGTTTTTACCGGAATGCCTGAAATATCGCTATTTACCATTTTGCTTTTTCACTTCTACCATGCTCCTGGATGAATTATGTGGCTATTTCGATGGGAGATGAAATGGAACGGTCAATTTTCCAATGAAAAGTTTTTTCAAATGGTACACATTCGTCCCGTAACATAGAGTTTGGTGAAAAACTGTACTGGTCCACTTGCCGGAAGGTGCTCCCAGTCTCCAAACGGAAGCGAGTTTTTACACCGGTTATTTTCGGTGGTGCGAAACAGCGGACGGAAATTGATATAGTATCCGCTCTGAGAAAAACAGTAACTTGGGCGGTAATCCGACGTGGATAAGGATGCTACAAAATTCAACTGCGTTGGCTAAGGAAAAACTGGCGAAAGATTTCTGAAACAATTGCCAAACTGGAATGATTTATATTTGCTAAAAAGCACGATGCCGCGTTTTAAGTTTTCCATACATTTTGCCTATAGAAATCTCTTGAAATTTCAATTTGTCGACAGACAAATATTTTTTAATAAAGATTAAATTTGTTAATTTTTATATCAGTCTTTTTCTCCAGTCTCGTCGACCTAATATGGTTAGCCTTTAGCCATTAATTCACAAACCGACACCTGTTGTTTTCCTAGTAACCTGTCCACTGAATCTCGTTTTTTTTTAACAATTTGCTTTTAATTTTTAACTTGCAGGGAACGGCCCAATTCAACTTTGGCAATTAATTCTCTCGCTACTCGTTTCACCACCCTCAGATCGCCTTGTGGAGTGGACGAGAGAACGAAAGTACGAATTTCGAATCTTGCAGCCGGAAAAACTGGCGATGCTATGGGGAGAACAAAAGAAAAAGCCCGCAATGAATTTCGAAAAGCTTGCCCGTGGTCTGCGATATTATTATGGAAAATCAATCCTAGAGAAAGTGCGTGGAAAACTATTCACATACGAGTTCGTCATGGATATTGCCGCAATCCTTGGGTATGACCCAGTGGGTGAGATTCCTGAGGGTGTCGAGAGGAATGCAGCGTTTGCCTCTTTTGAAGTCACACCAGCTGCAGTTTTTCAGCAAGATAAGTTACCTGTGCCGGCTTCTGTAGGACAGGGGGAGGGATTTAAGAAAACAATGGAGGGAAGTGGGAACACTGGGGAGGGATTCTGGGGTATAGGGGATGGTTTTGTAGACACGATGGAGGAATTTAGGGACACAATTGAGGCATCCGGGATACCCGGGGAGGGATATGTGGGTGCAAGGGAGGGCATACCAGACACAAGTGAGGGATTCGGGGGCATAATGGGGGAGAATTGAAGGCATAAGCGATGCATTTGGGAGCAGAGGGGAGGGATTTTCGGGCATGAGGGAGGGATTTGGGGGAATAAAAGGGGGATTTAGAGACATAACGGAGGGATTTGGGGGCATAACGGAGGGAAGTGTGAGTACAGAGAGGGAATTTGGGTGCACAGGGGAGGGGTTTTCGGGGATAAAGTCATTCGATTTCAGCGTGCTCGTTGAATCGAACGAAACAAGTAGCTTCTATGAAGCGTTATAAGTATGTCTTGTATCAAGCATATCAAAAAATATTCAGAGAGTTGATTTAACGACTGAATTGCAAAATCAACTGTTACTTTTCTTTTAAATTTAAAGACCAGAGCGAGACCTGTGTCACGTTTTCGACGTCAATTAGCAGACTCCGTTATAAAGAGTCATGTCGTCATGTGGCGGGTTTTAGTTGACATTTTTGTGCTTTTTGTGTCTTTTTTCACGGCCATACGGCCATGCGATTCTTTGAGCTTTCTTCATTCTCTGTTAGTTTGATGGCAGTGCAATCGTTGAAAAAGCTCTCTGTGCTATATTGATTTACATGTATCATGTATCATGTGAGTTAAAAGTCAAATGTACCTTCCCCTCGTTCATGTGAGAGAGATCGAAAACCTAGAAACCGATGGGTTGAAATTAAAGGTTTTCAATTGAGTGTCAAAAAAAAATAGCAAACCACTAAAAGATGGCAATGACATTCAACAAACGTACACATCACAACGAGTCAATGGGTTGCGAAACAAAGCACGTTACGAAAGATTCTGGCTTTATATCTGATTGGTTTAGTAGGATGACACGAGTTTTTTGACCAATCGCAGAGCTAGAAAAACTAAACCCAAAGCGGTTAGGACTTTTTTTTGACATTCTGTTGAAAACGGCTGGAAAATATACAAGACAATAAACATTATGTAATGTTTATTACTTCTATCATAGCTACACGCCATATGTTGGGTCAGAAAACGACAAGAACGTGAACCGGCTTAAAAGGGCCTACTTTCACATTATTTTTGTATCGTTTAGGCATACTACATTTTGTTGCATTTGACATTTAGCTCTAAGTATTTTCGCCAAAAATTATAAAGCCAGCAGCAACATTGTTAGTTTCTGAACGCGAATGAGTTCGCGTTCAGTTAGTATTTTCCAAGTTAAAAATTTCATCTAAGTATAGAAAGTGTCGAACAAATATTCGCGATTTCAATACTTTAATTTTGACTTTTACAAAGTTTAAATAATGTTATTGTATACCAAGTATACATAGGAGCATATACAAACCACTTTTGTCTACTGATTGTCTGTACATTTGTCTACTATGTGGGATGCTAGTAGTTGATCAGTTTCTTTTATCCTGGATATTTAACAATTATCCTGCGAAATCGCGCGGAATATTGCTTGATACTTTGCCATGGAGGCCGACGAGTTTCCGCAAGATTAAGCACGGTAATTGTTTTATTATTCAACAAATTGTCAACGAAACTGATTTTGCATCGAAAAATACTGTGTTTGTGCAGCGCTTTGCAATTAGATTTCAGTCAAATCTTGGAAACCCAGTATATCGCAGGATATCTGTTATGTACGGATAACGGATAAATTGACAAGATTTTTCTGACCATATGTAGCGCAAATTATTTTGTTGAATAATAATAAGTAATATTTTCTCAGTTTTTAAAGACCGACCGACCTCATGTTTCTCATGACAGATATTTTCACCACAATGTTGAGTGTACAGGTATTTCAGTAGTGTCATAAGCTTGTAAATATATAAGTTGTATATATCACGAATTATAATCCATCAAATATTTTTCGCGCGCGCGATTGGTCTAAACACGTCACGTGATGCAGCCAAAACTGGGGAATATCAGATGATATTCCCCAAGTGATATTCCCCAGTTTTCGAACTTTGCGATTTACGTTCGCACGTTTTGCTTTTATCACGAGTAAATTGTTAAAATGAATAAAACTAAACACTTTGAACAGACTAACAATATTTTTTGAGCGCTGACAGAATTTCTTTGACGTTTAAAAGCTTTGAGAAAAGGTCTCCCGAAATGCGGCCTTGTAAAAAAATATTTGAAGGATAATAAACACAATAGCATCCATTTGGCTTCAAAAATATGCACGGATATTTGTCCTTGGACATTATCTGTTCCTCGAAGCTCACAGTTTTCCTCGAGCTTCGCTCTCGGAAAACTGTTCGCTTCTCGGAACAGATAATGTCCGCGGACAAATATCCGTGCATATTTTCGCGCCAAATGGCGGCTATTGTTTATGTAACAAATTGAAGTCCTCATCGACTATAAGAGTGCTCAATAGTTAAACTAGAGCTGTATAAAAGTAGACTTATGGAGCTGGACTATTTGATCCGTTTATTGCTTTTTGTATCGCATACATTTTGTTGCATTTGACATTTAGCTCTAGACTTTTCCGGAAATGTCACACGATCTTTGTAAGCATTGTTCTAAGTTCTCTATATCTTTCCATGTATGAGTTAATTTTGGCAGTTGCCTGATGATTGCTTTGTAAGCATGAAACTCTGAGTAGCAATAAACGGATCAAATAGTCCAGCTCCATAAGTCTACTTTTAAGTTGTATATATGTATATAACACATTGTAAATAGTCGTGTTTGTGTTTGAGGTAGTTTGTACTGATGAAATCTTTTTTAATTACTTGTGATTATAATTTTGTAAGATCAAGATCTGTTTAAAACTTTGAATGTTCTTTAGTTAAAATAAATTTAGTTTACTTCTATAGTTTTATACGCGGCAACAATGTTGTATTTTTCCTCAATAAAAAAATTAGTATAATTTACACTGTGGCTAATTACATCTCAGTAGTTGTATGAGCGTCAACAAAGATGTAAGGGAAAATGTATTGTGCCTTGTGTACACTTAACAACGGGAGGAGATTCCTTTTTGGAGAACTGGCCATTGCTGTAAGGCTGTTATATTTAAGTTTTAAAAATGATGCAAAATATTGGAACTAAGTTTGCCAAAATCAGTGTCTTGTCTTGTTAATCTTATTTAAATTGCGGTCCTACACACGAATTACAATGAAGGTAGTTAAAAGAGCGACTAAAAGGAGGGTGATGTTAACTCGAAAAGCCAAGTCACCATTAAAGTTCACCGCGGTGAAGTTAAAGGGAGCAGCCAAGCCATCGTTGCATAAGTCTTCTTGACAGCAAGAGAAGTGGCATTAATCTTCCATTTGTGCGAATCCTTCAACATTTCGTGTACGGGCCACAAGTTCAAATGTTTCGTTAATCATTCGTATTTTAGTGTTCATACCACCCGTGCATGTTTCTATCACTTGATCTTGTTCGCACTGAGCAGGTGAATATGATTCCCAGCCTTTAGAACCACAGTGATAACACTGAAGAGTATAACCTGTTTTCAGGAACAAATTCAGGCAGCTAGAAACATTGCTACAAGGGCAGCCTGCTGAATGCGAAGCCATTTCTGAGTTTAGGGAGGGGGGCCAGTTTCACTCCGTCTTTCGTCACTTCCCGTTAAACATTTTAATTAATTAATTGATTGATAAAATTATTAAATATTTAATCAATAAATTAATTAATATTAACTGGAATTAATTAAAAATAAACGATAACATCAGAAAAATCGAATGAGCTGATTATGTTACATCTAATATGTATTTTCTGCGTATTTGACCTTGCTTGCATCGTATATGATGTCAGATGTCTCGCTACAGTATTGCGCAACCTTTGCCGAATAACAAACACGGGTGGTCAAAAAAACAATAATAATTGGATAAAAATATATTGTAAAAAAATAATGGCTCATATAGTCACTTTGATTAATATATTTTCCACATGGGAGCCCGAGACTTTCTTAGTCTTAGTCAATCAACTGAGAGACGTGTATCTTTGGTCTTTCTCCAGTTGACGTTGGTGTTGGCAGTATTGCGGTGTGACATACTTCTTCAGACAATTTATTCACCTTTGTTGTGAATTCAAGAAATATAACTAACACATATGGGTGCATTCGATTGGGAAATCCGGATTTTTATTTTCAAGTTATATTTTCGATAAAGAAATCCAACATTGGATACGCCTTCCGTGATGTAAAATGCCGACGAATTTAGTTCTTTTCGTTAACATGGAAAACAACCAGTCACTTTAATCCTTCTATGTACCACTACAACGCAGTAATATTCACAGTTTGTACATGTAAAAAGTATATTTCATTAGAATTGATAGTAATTATATCAGTTAATTTTCAATTAAAAAGATTGCTTTGATAAAGGGATAATTAAGGTTGCCATGAAATTTGCAGCACCATGTGTACAGACAATCAACCAATAGACATCCGAGTGTTGCTCTACGTCGGGGAAAGTTCAGAACGGTAATAGTCTTCACGCATGCAAGCTGCATATAAAGATGTTTCGTTAGGTAGTAACAAGGATGTTAAATGGCTGACTTGCAAAGTTAATTTTTTGTGCAACAGGAACGTGATTCAACATTTTTTGACAAAGAAGAATTCGATGTGGTTTTTCCACGTCAACATTTTTTAGCTCTTCTGGTAAACATGATGTCCTTAAATTGTTTCCTTTTTATTCCCTCTCTTCATGTGTAAATTTCTTCTTTTGCTGCTGACGTCCACTATAATGCACGACTTTAAAATTCTTCTCTTGAAATTAGACGTTTTCTTTTTCAATTAAGCTTTCGCTTCTTCTGGATGTCATTCAGTTTACACAATTATCTTTCCCATTTAGTTGCGAGGAATTGCGTCAAGGTGTGTTTATTTACACAGGCAGGAGTTTGAATTGAATGTAAAAATAATGTTTATGCAACAAGAATTAATTAAAAGTGAAAAACACTTTCGTAATCAAATAAAAAGTCACTTTTGCGCAAACTTTGGCCACACTATTTAGCTACTCTAATAATTTTTTTTGGAAACTAGCCTGTTCTTGGCGTTCGGGTAGTTAGGGAAAAGTGCGAAAAACGGCGAATCACCGTTATTCGCGCTTATCCCGTTTTTAGGGCCGATCCCCAATAAACCGAATGCCCGGAACAGGCTATTTCGAAATCCATTTAGAGGAAGAGAACTTTTATATATTTGTTATAAATCGTGTTCCCTTACCTATAAAAAATTTCTATTGGTGATTATTAGCTCACTATAACTCTCCTTAAACTTAATTAGTATTTTATTCCCTATTCGATTCTCATAATTGACGTCTAGCTAGGGTTATTACCGAAATGATTTTAATAAAATATTGTCCCTTTGAAAAACATTCTTAAAAATTAAATTTCTTCTCCCAGATAGTGATGTATTCATTGAGGTTTTGTTTACAAATGCATTAAGTTAGATTGTATGCAAATTCAGTGCTTGCCCAAAGGACAGCTAAGAGACACTCCAGTTGTTGCATTGAAGCCAAAATTGCGCAAAATGAACGCCACTAACGCCAAACTATACAGCTCGCCAGATAACCTTCCATTTGATTTCTGCTCTAACCACAGGTTCAACCACACGAGATATCGCTCAATAACTATCTTCACCTGTGTAACAGTTGCATGTTCTTCGCCAGTGGCAGTGGTGGGAAATGCTTTGGTTTTGGCGGCAATTTGCAGGAACTCGTCTCTCAGAACTCCATCCTACATTTTTCTCGCTGGACTAGTGTTAACAGACTTTGGTACCGGAATCCTTGGTCAGCCATTTTACGTTGTGTACAGAGCTGCTGAGCTCACGACAGACAGGAAACTGTACTGCATCGCAAATGCTATCGCCCATAGCATCGTTCCATATCTTGTTGTTATAACAGGACTAACGGTGACAGCAATGGCCGTGGAAAGATGGCTGCTTATGAGTCGTCGACGCCTGACTACACGACGAGTTTATATAATACAAGGCATGTTTTTACTCATACCAATACCATACATGACACTCCGCAGATTGCCTGGAATGAACGCATACTTCAATATACCAGTCGTCCCTATTATGGAAGGATGTATCGGTCTTTGCTGCTTCGTAATCTCATCCCTGGCGTATTACAAAGTGTTTCGCATTATCCGTCGACATAAGCTGCAAGTCCATGCCAGCGCTAATAACGTCACCAACAACCCAACAGGCATCAATCTTGAAAAGTATCAGAAATCTGTTTACACTATTCTGTGGATTTTGGCATTGTTCTTGTTGGGTTTTTCACCGTATGTATTTTCCACCATGTTTGTGGAGTTTCTAAACGTTTCCTACGAAACATCTACAGCAGTGCGTCACGTGTCAACAGCAGTTATGCTGATGTCTTCTTCACTGAATCCTTTGCTTTACATCTGGAGATTGAGAGAAATTCGACAAGAGGTAAAACAACTAATAAGGGAAATATTTGCCAGACGTTGAGCTACACAAGAAAAATACGTACGCACTTCCTTCGGCAATTGGGTTATCTTGGGAATTTATGGCGTCAAGTTTGGAATCGTCTGATGTCCACGGGTTTTTGTTCGGAGTAATTTTCCCATCGATGAATAGAAATTTATAATTAATTAGCCCCCTATTTTAAAATGGTATTGCGGAATATCGGACGGAATGTATAGTAAAATGTGAAATTTAAAAATTAACAAAACCTTTGTTACATTGTTAAAATTTTGGTACTTTCATGATCCGAATCAAGCGGTTCGGGCTCGAGCCCTGCCATAGGCCATTGTGTAACGGTGTTTTTGGGAAACAAAATTTACTCTCTCAGCGAACTTAATGCTGGGGGGTAAATCCTGCGACGAACTAGCATCCCACCCATGGAGAGTAGAAATACTCCATGTCTCTAGGGGAACCGGGATAAGCTCCGGCCTGATGTGTCACTAATATACTCTCAGTTTCCAAAGATCGACCGACCTCAAGGTTCTCATGACAGACATTATTACCACAACGTTGAGTGTACAGGATATTCTGTGGTGTCGTAAGCTTGTAAATATATAAGTTGTATATATGTATATAACACATTGTAAATAGTCGCATTTGTGTTTGAGGTAGTTTGTACTTGTAGTTATAATTTTGTAAGATAAAGATCTGTTTAAAACTTTGAATGTTCTTAACTTAAAATAAATTTAGTTTATTTATATAGTTTTATACGCAGCAACAATGATTTTTTTTTCTCAATAAAAAAAATAATACAATGTACACTCTGACTAATTACTTCTTAGTAGTTGTATGAGCGACAACAGTGATGTATGGGAAAATGTGTTGTGCCTTGTGCACACAGTGAACTGAACTGAACTGGCCATTGCTATTGTTTTTTAGTCTAAAAAACGCTCCAAAATATTAGTACTAAGTTTTCCAAAATCCGTGTCTTGTCTAAATCTTATTTGAATTGCGGTCCTACACACGAATCACAATTAAGGTGGGGGTACACCCGATTTTGAGTGAAATGTTAAGAGATTTAAGGAAGGGATAGAAGAAAGAAAATTATTTTTGAAACACTAACAGACAGTTGACCCCAACGCAAGAGCACCCCAGGTTGTCAGGGGACTGTTTGGGTGTCCATATACTAATTTTTAACTTCAAATTCTAATTTTAAAATCACATTAAATCTTTAATTTTTCTTATTTCTCCAAATTTTACTTCTCCTCTGAGAAAAATTATCTCTTTCCAAACATCCCCAAAAATCCCCCAAAAAATTTACAAAACACCGCTAAACATAGCTTTGTGAAATGAGCATAGAGCTTCTGGATTACTTGAAACGCAGACGAGATATTCGCATTAAACCAAGTTTAGCGGTGGAAAAACAGGCTTCAGGTGTACCCCCGCCTTAAGGTAATTAAAAGAGCGACTAAAAAGAAGGTGATGTTAACGCGAAAAGCCAAGTCACCATTAAAGTTCACCACAATGAAGTTAAAGGAAGCAGCCAAGCCATCGTTGCATAGGTCTTCTTGACAAAAAGAGAAGTGACATTCATCTTCCATTTGTGCGAATTCGGCGCATAAGTCCCTTCGACACCCCGCGTATGGGCCACAAGTTCAAATTCATAACTCTCCAAATGTCTCGTTGATCATTCTTATTTTGGCATGAAATTTTCATGCATGTGTTTATACCACCAGTGCGTGTTTCTTTCAATTGATCTTGTTCGCACTGAGCAGGTGAATATGATTCCTAGCCTTTAGGACCACAGTGAAGAGTATAGCATGTTTCCAGAAACAACTTCAGGCATTTAGAAACATTGCTACTAGGGGAGCCTGCTCGTACTTGTGCTGATTGCTACGCTTTTTAACATGGAACACGGCGAAGCCATTTCCGAGTTCATTGAGGGGGGGGGGGGGGGGGGGGGGGGTGGGGCAGTTTCACTCCGTCTCCCGTAACTTCCCGTTAAACATTTTTTTAAAAGCAATTAATTGACTTATTTATTAACATAAATTGGAATGAATTAACTAATAAATCTTGTGAAGAAAATATAAACTATAACATCCGAAAAATCTAATTATCACAATGAGCTGATTGTATTACATCTAATACGCATTTTCTGAGAACAGGTGAGCAGACATTCTTTAAAAAGAGGTGTAAATACTTGAAGAGAGTATTTGACCTTGGTTGCATCCCCACCACATATCGGATGTCCCGCTACAACATTACGCAACTTTTGCCGAATAACAACACAGGAGGTATATAAAAAAAAAAAACAACAAAAAAACAATAATGATTGGATAAAATTAAATATAAAAAGAAAAATATATTGTAAAAATGAAATAAAATAAAAATAGAGAGGCTGTGAACGGTCTTACTATGACTGTTTCAATTAATTTAAAAGGGTCGTGAAACAACACGTGCTTTGCTTGTTGTCTACATGTAACTACATGTTGTTGACCGTTTTATTCATTTTCCGAGTTCAATGGCTCATGGTCACCTCGATTACTAAATTTTCAGCATGTGAGCCCGAGACTTCCCTAGTCTTTCAACCTCGTCCCTAAAAATGGACTGAGAGACGCGTATCTTTCAAGGACCAATTCCCATCCCTATTGTCCAGTTGACGTTGGTATTGGCAGTAATGTGGTGTGACATACCTTTTCAGACAATTTATTCACCTTTGTTGTGAATTTAAGAAATGTAACTAACACATATGGGTGCATTTGATTGGGAACTGATCCGAATTTTGTTTTTTATAAGTTATATTCTTGATAAACAAATCCAACATTGGAAGCTAGGATACGCCTTCCGTGATGTAAAATGTCGACGAATTTAGTTCTTTCCGTTAACATGAAAAACAACCTGTCACTTAAATCCTTCTATGAACTACTACAATGCAGTTATATTTAGAATTTGTAAATGTAAAAAGTATATTTCATTAGAATTGATTGTAGTTATATTAATTAATTTTCAATTAAAAAGATTGCTTTGATAAAGGAATAATTAAGGTTGCCATGAAATTTGCAGCACCATGAGTACAGACAATCAACCAATAGATATCCCAGTGTTGCTCTACGTCGGGGAAAGTTCAGAACGGTAACAGTTCGCATGCAGGCTGCATATAAAGATGTTTAGTTAGGTAGTAACAAGGATGTTAAATGGCTGACTTGCAAAGTTAATATTTTGTGCAACAGGAACGTGATTCACTACATTTTGTGGCAAAAAAGAATTTGATGCGGCTTTTCCACGTCAACGTTTTTCAGCTCTTCTGTTAATGTCCTTTAATTTTTTCCTTTTTGTTTCCCACTCTGGCTCTAGTTATAAATCTTCATGTGTAAATTTCATGTAAAGCTGCTGACGACTATTGTAGTGCATGACTTTAAATTTTCCTCTTCAAATTAGACGGTCTTTTTAATTAAACGTTCGCTTCTAGATGTCATTCAGTTTACATAATTATCTTTCGCACTTGGTTGTGTGGAATTGCTTGAAGGTGTGTTTATCTACACAGGCAGGAGATTGAATTGAATTAATTAAAAGTGAAAAATACTTTCGTAATCAAATAAAAAGTCACTATTGCGTAAACTTTAGCCACACTATTTAGCTATTCTAGTAATTTTTTTCGAAACTAGCCTGTTCTTGGCGTTCGGTTAATTAGTTAGGGAGCAGCGCGAAACACGGCGAATCACCGCGCTTATCCCGTTTTTAGGGCTGTTCCCCAACAAACCGAACGCCCGTAACAAGCTTTTTCGAAATCCATTTAGAGGAAGAGAATTTTAATGTATCAGTCAGTTTAAATCGTATTCCCCTACCTATTAAAAAAAATCTGTTGGCGATTATCAGCTAACTAGCTTTCCTTAAATTTAATTAGTATTTAAGTCCCTATTCGATTCTCATAATTGACGTCTATAGGGGTTATTACCCGGAATGATTTTAATAAAATATTGTCCCTTTGGAATACATTCAGTTTAAAAATTAATTTCTTCTTCTAGACATGGATGTATGCATTAAGGCTTTGTTTACAAATGCATTAAAATAAATTGGATGCAAATTCAATGCTTGCCCAACAGGACAGCTAAGAGACACTCCAGATTTTACACTGAAGCCAAAACTGTGCAAAATGAACGCCACTAACGCCAAACTATACAGCTCGCCAGATAACCTTCCCTTTGATTTCTGCTCTAACCACAAGTTCGACCACACGAGATATCGCTCAATAACTATCTTCACCTGTGTTACAGTCGCATGTTCTTCACCAGTGGCAGTGGTGGGAAATGCTTTGGTTTTGGCGGCAATTTGCAGGAACTCGTCTCTCAGAACTCCATCCTACATTTTTCTCGCTGGACTAGCGTTAACAGACTTTGGTTCCGGGATCCTTGGTCAGCCATTTTATGTTATGTACAGAACTGCTGAGCTCACGACAGACAAGAAACTGTACTGCATCGCAAATGCAATCGCCCATAGCGTCGTTCCATATCTTGTTGTTATAACAGGGCTAACAGTGACAGCAATGGCCGTGGAAAGATGGCTGCTTATGAGTCGTCGACGCCTGACTACACGACGAGTTTATATAATACAAGGCGTGTTTTTACTCATACCAATACCATACATGACACTCCGCAGATTGCCTGGAATGAACGCATACTTCGATATACCAGTCGTCCCTATTATGGAAGGATCTATCGGTCTTTGCTGCTTCGTAACTATCTTCACTATCTTAACTATCTTCGTAATCTCATCCCTGGCGTATTACAAAGTGTTTCGCATTATCCGCCGACATAAGCTGCAAGTCCATGCCAGCGCTAATAACGTCACCAACAACCCAACAGGCATCAATCTTGAAAAGTATCAGAAATCTGTTTACACTATTCTGTGGATTTTGGCATTGTTCTTGTTGGGTTTTTCACCGTATGTATTTTCCACCATGTTTGTGGAGTTTCTAAACGTTTCCTACGAAACATCTACAGCAGTGCGTCACGTGTCAACAGCAGTTATGCTGATGTCTTCTTCACTGAATCCTTTGCTTTACATCTGGAGATTGAGAGAAATTCGACAAG
>OY855911.1:23503543-23568543 GCA_963693305.1 Meandrina meandrites | reverse complement strand
ATAGAGATTGTGGGGTTTATTCCCCGGAACCTCGTAGTGCAGTGATATCTTTTGTTTTAGGCTAAATATTAAAATATAGAAATTAGTCTATTCTATTGCAGGCTGTAAAAAGACTTTTTAGTGGGGTATAGGTAGTTAGTTCAGTCACCGTCTTACAGTCACTTCGAATCCGCAAAGAATGCATAAAAGGAGACAAATAGTATATGATGGATAACAACCAAGGCTTCCCCACCACTACCCAGGAAGTATCCTCCATTCTTTAGAATTTGCCTTTTACGTAACACGTTTACTATTTGATCAAAAACATGGTCAACTGGACATAATACATTTTTTTTAACAGCGCAGCTAGATTACTGAACATTTGAAAGGTTTTCAACTTTTTGCCACAGACTATTCTCATCTTTTGATTCCGCAGGGCTTTGTTAAGTCAAACATGAGGTACGTGAAGGGTAGCAGGGCTCGTACGATATTTTTCTTTTCATTTCTTTCCTTGTGCGCACATTTCCCACTTTTCCTACACCTTTCATAAATTTTCTGTTGGCTTGCAGAGCTTACCGTAAATGATCTGATAAACGCCAGGGGCGTCTTTTTAAATTTTAGGGGTCCTAAGGGGGGTGCTTAGTAGCTATGAAACGTTTCTTAGAGAATGGTGTTTATTTCATTTAACTGTAACAACGTCAACAAAACAAATAAGATGCGTAGTTTGCTCACGGAGCAAGATAGAAAAGAGTTCGTGATTAGGAGACTTATCAATGAATCTGTGCTACTACAAAACCTAGAGAGGTCGTCATCGATGTCTTCATCGTCATCGGGGTCAGCCATGTCAGCATCGTTGGCCTCTTCGATGTCCGAGTTAGTAATGACTCGGGGCGGGGGAGAATGCCTATTAGACACGTGGCGTTTCCAAACTCGTCCTCAGCACCTTCTCCTTGAAAAGCGGTGAAGGCCCTGGGGACGAGGTTGGCGGAGTTTCTTAGAGGGGAGCGTCTAATACAAACTTCACACCTCGGGGAGGGCGTTTGTTACTTACGAGGCGTTTATTGGCCTCCTACCCAGACGTTCTTTTTTATTTGAGAGTGGGCTTTTTTTAGATCATTTACGGTAATCCCACAGGCGGCCCGGACGTTGTATTTGCAATTCGATCAACGTAACGTAACGTAATGATTTGAAGAAATAAGTCTTGCCTTATGGTTGCGGAGGCGCGGTGGGCTATTGGTTAGTGCGCCGGACTCCGGATCGAACTGTCCGGGTTCGAGCCCTGGCCGGGGTCATTGTGTTGTGTCCTTAAGCAAGACACTTTACTTTCATGGTGCTTCCCTCCATCCAGGTGTATAAATGGGTAACGGCGAAATAATACTTGGCATCTCATCCGGGGAGGGGGGGAGTAGCAATACTCCTAGTCGCTTAATGCTACGGAAACCGGGATAAGCTCCGGCGGCATTGGCCACTTGGCTCGGCGCAGACTTTACCCAATCTCGTCCCAAGAGCCCGAGTCCCCTTGACCAGCGATCGGGAAGCGCAAGGGCTCTGGTCGAATCCAAAACCGGAATCAGGAAATCCTGGTTCCGGTTTGATTCTGCGCGTGCGTCGGAGATTGTGGTTGAAATGAACAAGTTTCAACAGCCAATGAGGTTTCGCCGTCTTTTTGGCGGGCTTTCAGTTTAGCCCATAGGTCTCGGTTCCTGGCGCAGACAAGAAGGATCGCAGCCTCTGGGGACGAGATTGGACTTATCCTTACCTTTACTTTTGGTTGCCTTGCGTTGTTTTGACGTTTCTGCGCTAATGGAGTGGGTTTAAGGCCATTTAAACGAGTTTTACAACCTCAGAAAGAAAATATCGTTTAAATGGCTTAACGATAGGAACCTTTGTAACGATATCAGTTTTCGCACCGTGTTGTTGTTATTATTTTATTTTTTCACACAGAGAGCTATTTGCAGTACGGTAAGCA
The DNA here is from genome assembly GCA_963693305.1 of Meandrina meandrites. Lineage (NCBI taxonomy): Eukaryota > Metazoa > Cnidaria > Anthozoa > Scleractinia > Meandrinidae > Meandrina > Meandrina meandrites. Next base: position 23,566,595 of record OY855911.1, on the reverse strand, counting down.
ATACAGCCACCATAACATGTCGACCTAGTTCAATGGTAGCGGTTAGTGGACTTAGTATACAGAGCGTGAAGTGTGAGCTACAGGAAATCACAGGGGTAGGCCAAAATAAGGTAACGAGCGCGCTACTTCTGCTCGATCACTCACACGCGCAAAAACCTTCAGTTATTTCACGCACGTGCGCGTTTTTTCTTTCTCGCGTTTCTACTATCTGAAAGAGGGTCTGCTTCAAAGCATGAGAATAGATCATATTCGTATTTAGGTATTGGCCTGAAACTAGCTATGAAATGCAAATCACATGAAGCTATATATCTTTAATGATATTCCCCCGCATTAGCCTCCATTGCACGCTAGTTCCAGTCCAACACCCTGACCAAGAATAAGATTAAAGGTCTATTGGAGACCAATGGAATATCTCTAAAACAAGAGTCATCGACACTTTCTTAGTTCAGTCTGCGTCGACGTTTCACCGTAAGCCTGCGTTAGACCGCTATGAAAGAGCCTAGTTGTAGTCTCTCCCGGCTTCATTTTTCCATCAGTTTCTTTAGTATTGTAAATAATTATTAAACTGTATAAGCGAGTAAATTTTCAAGTTTCGTCCAGAAACCCTAAGAAGGATATTCACTTTGAGGGGACAAAAACCGACACCAAATGGCTAGTTGTCAGGGAAAGGAGTAGAAATCGTCTCATCTTGCAACCGCTGTTCTTGGCACATCTCCCCCAAGAGTCATGTGGCTTCCAAGCTACAATGCAAAAATAATTAAAAACAACAGCTAGTGTAAATTTGCAGCCCCAAGGGCAATGAATTAACTCTATTGTTTTCCAGGGGCATTTCTAGATTATGAAAAGCATGTAAACGCAGATTATTGGAGACTTAGAAACAAAAGATGAGAAACCAGTAAATGCATTGTTCCCAGTAATGGTGGCTAGGGAAGGAATGATTTTATTTATTTTTTAGATTTTAACCAGTCACAGTGAGAGATTAGTCAAGGTCAGTGTAAAACAATAAAGGTAATGTAAAATAAAATGAAATGCGAAATGAAATAAAAGAAAATGTAACAAAAAAAAGAAATGAAAAAAAAGGTAAACATATTTTATAACACAATTGAAATCAAAGTGGCTATGAGACACTGAAACTCGGAAAATGAATTATGCAATAGGAAACTTCGACAAATAAAGATTTTAACCGATAAGTTCAACCCCCTATTCGTCAAATTACCTTTGTATGCCATTGGATACTTACAACTAAACCTTTCGAATATATTTAAACTGTAACCCTGTAACCCAGGGGTGCTTACCATTTAGCCAAAAATTCCGGAAATTTCGGTTGAAAGTCAAATGGAACAGAAATTTTCCGGAAAACACGTTCGAAAATTGTGGACTGCCTCCAGAGGTAGTCCTGTTTTTCCGTTCGGAACGGAACGTCAGACATTTCCTTACCAATTGCACGACTTCCCAGTTCCAATCTCTCGAGCTCATCAACGGAAAACAGTGATGGGAAACCGAACTTCATATGCTAAGCGCCAACTCGTTCTGTTGGTTTGCCGACTTTGGAGAATCCCTTACCATTAATCAATGTTCATCCCAACCGGTTCCTTCCAACAAATGGTAAGAACCCCAGGACTTCGCGAGTTAGAACTCACGAGCCATGCTGTCAGAAACGATTGCTGCCGTAGCTCAACGGACCGGCAACTACTCTTCAAAGCGGGACGACGATGGAAGGTCGTGAGTTCGAGCCCTGTATCCTGCGAACAAAAATTTTTTTTTCCTTTTTTATTTTTTTCGCAAGTGTTTATAACATTCCCCTATAAACATAATAGCCCAATTTCGATAAATTAAAATTCAGCCTAAAACAATAGACCTCAGTACGAGGCTCCGGGGAATAAGCTATAGAGTTTGTGAGGTTTATTCCCCGGAGCCTCGCAGTGATGTCTATTGTTTTAGGTTGAATATTAAAGTATCAAAATTGGGCTATTATTATAAATTATTATATGGCCGTGTCTCACAAGGACTGGGAACTACCAAATTCGCGAATTTGATTGGCTAAAATCGATATTGACCGCGGTCTAGATTTTCCCATCTAGACCGGCATCTAGACCGGTTGCACTTATGTTGAGAGGTTTACAAACAAAAATGCAAAAACGTTGACTTGTTTCTGCTAAAAAGTAATAAATGGAAGAACCAAAAGCTTGACGCGAAAGAAGTTAACAAGAACGAGCAAACTTTGGCAAATTTTCGTTCAGTTCACATCACAGGCACAAAATTAAAACACCAGCTTGAAACCGTTTGCGGGGTAATTGGAAGGTCAGAAGTTAAAAGCACTTAACACGATTAAAAGCGACTAAAATACCGGTAAGAATATTTTATCAGTCGATTAAAGGGGCACTGTCACGGACTTTTTTTGACTTTTTTAGTAAAACAGCACCAAAATTACGACTTACTACTTTCAAGCATACAGGAAATGCCCCTAGAACGTAAAGGGAAGGATATCTAGCAAATTGCTTAAAAAAGAGGGTAACCATAAATAGTTTTCATCAATTTTTCCAAACCACAAGGACAGAACTTGAAAAAGTCAAGCTGACTTTTTCAAGTTGAGATCAGAAGTTCCCGATGGTATCACAGTGATATCACTCTATTTCAGCTTCAGTACACTGGTATAGTAATTTTACGAAAACCTGACCACTGTTAATAGGTTTACAATGGTGTAAACATGTTTTTGGGCTGTTGAATTTTTGAAGTTATGCTCGTGACAGTGCCCCTTTAAAGAGGCTAGAGAAGTTGAAAACATACCTGTCGATGATATCGACCTTCTCTTGTTCTAATTTTTCCGTGATCGTCGTTCACTAGCAAAATGTCAGCGAGTACGGCGAACCGAAGCGAATTTTTAAACTGAAAAGTTTTCTAGTTTGGCCATATAATAAACATCTTATTAACCGAGCTTACTCGGGAAATCGTCGCGTAGAACTCAAAGCAAAATACTCCCGGGCAGTTAGAAAGTACTAATTTAAAGTATAAACGAAAGAGACAAATTATATTTGATGAGTTCTATTAGATTTAGTAAATAGAAATCTTTGCATTCTTTAAAACAAAAGGTGTAAGCAATTTCAAGGCAGCGTTTGACCTTGTATCGTATATCGGATGTCACGTAACAAGATAACGCAACTTTTGTTGAACGATCGTTCAGCACTTCTGTTGTCATCTTCTTTTATTTACGTTAATTTTTTGACAAATTTCCTGAAAATTATTTAAGACCCCTTGTCATCGCTTCTACATGCATTGCGTGCCGTTTATTAAAATTGCCACTCGGTTTTCATGTAAAAATCATGTAATTTAAGGTTGTAATCATTCGAGAATTCAAATTGATTATAGACACATTGTCTTTCTTCCTGGCGGTCGAGTATTTCGATTTCAACCTAGAATTAAATCTATTTAAGCTTATATGCTGCAAGCTTTGTAAATAATGCGATGGGATACGCCGGAGAAAGGGCTTGCGGCTTCCTGTGGCTGATCTTCGATCGATTGTTTATAGTTGCCGCTATATGACGCATCATTTCACTGTGAAGCGGAAGGAAATAAACAATGAAACGAAAGACGGCTTTCGCCCTCAATTTTATACAGCTTCCTCGCTTACTGATAGACAATATACGCGCAAGCGCTATGCACTAGTCAGCGGATTAACAAAAAGTCTAACAAGAACTGACGGATGGGGAGCCGGATAGAAGGATAGAAGAAGTGAATTTGGTCCTGCAGCCGAGAAACTCGTAAATTATTTCCGAGTTTAAAAAGCAAATTCCGGGGACGTAAAGCAATTTTGCGTCGCGTGGCAGCAGTGATTTGTTTTCGTCCAAACATACATGAACTTTGTCCCTTCTTTGTTATCCGCAGTAGGCAGCTTTTAACACGGATCATAACAGACATTCCAACTTGGCAGGGTATATTCAGGAAAAGAATAAATCTTTGAATCTAAGCAGCACCTCTTATACCTTAGCCTCTTTACATTATAGTTGGAGCTTTTTAAAGGGAAAGCAATTTTGTGATATTTGGTGGAGAGCTTACATTCCGCGCGTCCCCGTAACAAAAAGTCTACAAGAAATTAAATGAAGAACACACCTCCGTTTTCTTCCGTCCCTAGCTGTCAAACGGCCAGCAAAGCAGGGAGATATTTTTCTTGACTTACGATGAATAAATTCATAGCGCACCAATATGGTTCCGCAAAATAGCAAGCGTGTGTTTGTTTGCGCCTAAATTAAGATGACCTTTGAGAAGACCCCAGTAGCTTTTCTATTACTTTAATCAGCGACTTTTCGGATGAGTGCCTTCGTACGTGATAACATCTCAAAATGCGTTGAGTATACTTTCAGTTTCGAATGAGTCATTATGATCTACTCTGCTATAACTTGCTGGTTTAGAAAATTCTGCTATCTTACATGGCCACAAGATCATTGCATTCCTGCCATTTGCTTTCATAATTATCTTACAGAGTGAAGGAAACCCGAATTCTCCTAACTATAGAGCCAAGTGTACACTCCACTGACTACAGAACTCTTTCTGTTATCATAACTATATACACGTCGCACAATCCCCAACCTACCCCACTCGGGAGAGGGGGGTTGTTCATTAAATCGAGGTTCCGCTAAAGAAGGAAAACAATAGCGTTTGCTGCTGTGCAGTTCTGTGCATCACTACAATCTCCATCGAAATGATAAATACACGAATGCCCAGATTTTCATTTCTCCACTTTATTTGTGACTAATTTTCAGGTTGTGACATCAGAATACACGTTGTTCACATATGGACAACCGTGGATTACTAAGCCCAGATCCTCTCGTTCCGACCAACAACCGCTGTTACAAGAGCCTGAAGACTCTAACATGGCGGCTGGTTAAAGTTGTCATAAGCTTGTACATTTTATTCTAGCCTATGTTCGGCCGAATAGACGTGTGACGCAGACTAGTTTTTCTGAATATACGTGTACTTGGCGCAATTGAGTTCTTAATCACCCAAAGCGACATTTAAAAGATACAACCCAAAGTTATGTTAGGTTATTATTGTAGGTCTGTTGTTGAATGACTATAAAAAAAAAGACAGAGTATTTCCTACAAGAATAACAAATAACGCTTTAACTAAATTTAGTTAACTCTCTTCCTTCTCAAAATTGCCTCTTAAAAGAATGAAAAGAAACAGTAGTTTCTGAACGAAAATCAAGAAAATACCATGACAACAAGAATAACATTAAACTTTTTTTAGGTGCCAAACCATTACTTTTCGTCTGGACAATGAAACCGAATTCTGATTCTACCGTCACTGAATAACCTGGGTCATTTATTTTTATAATAATAGGATGGAAAAAGTGTCTTAAAGGGCTTCTTTTGACGTCCATGACACAACATGAAATATAAAATACAATAAATCGTCTCTACTGCAGATTTGCCTATGGTATGATGATTTTAGAACACATGCATATTGTATGGGGCTACAACAGAGAGCATTTTCTACAGACCAGTTCGCTGGAACACGTTTATCCACTACCATACACGTAATATTACAGTGGAGACTGGGTCCAACAACAACCGAGTTACACTTCTTCCGTCAGTTCAGCTCTTTGAATCGCACAGAGGGATCTCAACATTAAAGGAGCCTCCTCAAGACCTTGTTAAGGTAATAGACATGTCTTTAATTGAAGTCTTCGCGCAGAGAGTTCTCTTGTTGGTTGCTCTGTTAGAGAGGTTTTTTGCTCGTGTTCTGCACCCATTCAGAGCAGCTGTTGAACAAAATGGCCGCAAGTAAATCGTACCCTGTTCAAATAATACTTTAATTATCAATGACGTTGAAGTATATTCTAACATAGACACCAGCTGTTTTGCTACACTGTACATTTACATGCATGTACGCCTAAAACGTTGTGTCTACACCGTACACCGCAGTCCATCGACTTCGATTCTCTTCGTTCGTTTTGCGTGATCTTCTGGGTGAGAATAGTTCTAAAAACTTTGTTGGTGAACAGTTCTTTTCAGAACTACTTTCTCAATAACGATTGCACTATACCCAGCCCAGTACTGATACTCCTGGGTTCAAACCTTTCTACCGTGTGCTTAAAGCACCAAAATTCTATCGTAGAGATGATACCTTCATGAATGGCTACTTGGCCATAGGTACTGCCAACGAAATTCTAAGCCAGCTACGATTTGCTGCTTATAAAGAAACAATTTTAGTGATTTAAGTATTAGTAACGGTTCTAAACCAGCAACAAACATTTGATATACATTGTAAAGGCACCGATTTTGGTTATAAATCGACGATTTATGGAAATAGTCTAAAGGAGCCGATAAAAAGACCCCTATATTCTGGTAGTTTACTTGACTACAAGAATTTCAATTCCTAAACACACAACCTGAAGTTCCTCTATGATAATGATGATGATAATGATAATGACGATAATAATGACTTAAAACCATGAGACTCTCTCACCCGGGTGATTTGAAAAGAATAAAAGTGGTAAATGATTAAAAATCGTACATTTCGTATTTGAATCTAAATTGTCTTTAAAAGCTTCTCTACAGTCAAGTGCCTATTTTAAAAAGGTGCAACTTCTCCCATGGCCTGAAAGCTTAAGCTAGACTATACATAATAATAATAGAAATCAAAATCAAATTAATAATTCAATTAAGAAAACAACAATTCAAAACAAGGATGTTTCATTACCTTTCAAAGTACACAATAATACTGTTAAGTGTCACTATTGTAAACAAAGTTGATTAGTATATACCACACAAGTGAATGGTGCTTTCCGCGCACGCTGATTGGTTAACTCGGAGGTGATTAGCAAAGTACTATTCACCTCCGAGCAGCCGAAAAGAAACAAAATGGCTTTGCGCGTCGCTTTGTGTACCGAAAGTAATGTTTTGGTCCATTAGTTATTCAACTTGTGTGGTATATACTAAAACAATTTTTCACCTCAGTGTCGGTGAAAGTGGTGGATATTTACCTCGCTGCTTCGCAGCTCGGTCAATATCCACCACTATTCACCTCCACTTCGGTGAATAATTGTTAATTATTATTATTATTGTTGTTGTTGTTGTTATTATTATTATTATTATTATTATTATTATTATTATTATTATTATTATTAATATTAATATTATTATTATTATTAATATTATTATGATTATTATTAATATTAATATTATTGTTATTATTCAAGCATAAACAAGCAAATATTAAAGTTAAAAGCCGACGTTTCAGCGTCATCATGACACCATTCTCAAGGCAAAGTGAATAAATAATGCGATATCAGTTTCTATAGTCTCTACGAATTAACATAATAACAAAGGATCACAAATTCTTCAAGTGAACACCTTTGCACGAATCAAGTCCGTTTGCACGTTTAGGGATGATTTAAGTTTTCTTATAAAAAGCATCTCCTTGATTAGGCAATCAAATTTGTTAGTACATTTGGCAAGCACGTGAAATTGTTATTATTGTGATATTGCATTATTTATTCACTTTGCCTTGAGAATGGTGTCACGATGTACATGTCGGTGTATTATTATGTACAGTTTTGTGAAATAAAGTAAAATTTACCATCAATCCACTGTTGCTTCCTCATCTGCTTCATCACTGATTGCATCACCTTCCAAAAGAACATGGAAAAATAAGGATTGTTTGTTTCTTTACAGGGAAGAGGGGATGGTGGGATTTCATAGACAGTCACTCACAACCCACCTTTTTTTCGTCTTTGTGAAATTTTTGTCTGTCACCCCCCAGGGTGCCCAGCATAAAGCTTATGTGAAAGAAATCAGATATCTGGTCACCCAAAGGCAAAAGTTAGTCCCCTGAGGCACCCGGGCACCCTTAGAGCACAGCCCTGTTTATTGATTCACAGAGAACTTAAACTTGGTGTACTCTACTGACTTGTGTCATGGCAAAATGAAATTTTTTAAATTAAAAATTTTTCTGTCTTGGAAGCCAATATCTTCTAGCAATTCTAAATCTTTTTTTTGATTTTGTTACGTTGGGCCTACAGTGTAGGTATTTGAACAAGTGTTTAAGCCAAAAGTCACTGTTTAAAAGCTTGGTACACAAAAGCACTTTACTGTTAAATTGTGCATGCAACTTCCAGTCACTGAATGTACTTTGGGCCTTAATTGACTTTTACTTTGTACAGCAGGCATGAAGTATCCTGCAACTTCCCATTCAATAATGACGGCGGCTTGGTTCGAATGAGAAGCTGATCATAAGATGAGCTTTTATCACAAAAGACTGCTCTTATTTAAAAGCCCCTTGTTAGCACATGTTCCAAGTTCCAGGAGTCACTTCCCTTACTAGTAGTAGTGGCACTGGTGGCAGTCTGACTCACTTGCCTGATCTGTCAAGATCACGATAGTGGGGACTGTGTTTGAGATACCTGATAGTAAATTACTGAAAGCAAATCCAAGGGAAATGGATTTGAGTTTGACATAACTGAACTGGAGATAGTATCATACTCAAAAGAAATCTGAACAGGTGTAGCATACACTGCAACATACAATAACATTGTACATAGTTAATCTTTTATCCAAGTTGACCAGTGTCATTTTACCCTCTTGAGAAAAAAGCCTGGACAAAAAAATGCCTGCCTTCTACTGGACAATTAAATATATGCCTATATAATTTGTATTACCTTGTACCATGTTCAGAATTCTCTATTTTCCAATTGCCCATAATACACTTTGTTTGCCCTCCAAAGTTTGCATAAACTACTGTTTTGGGAATATGCAGTCCTCCAAAGAGAATCTGAAAACAATTGTATTATGGGCAACTGGAAAATAGAGAATGGAGCCGAATTGTTGTTTGATATACAATGTATATTATTACAGATATGCCACGTCTGAGGTTCAACTGTCCAGTCAGATTGCCTGTGCAGTGCACTGATCAAGAAAACATGCATGCAATGCCACATCTGAGGTTCAACTGTCCAGTGAGATTGCCTGTGCAGTGCACTGATCAAGAAAACATACATGCAATGCGACATCTGAGGTTCAACCATCCAGTGAGATTGCCTGTGCAGTGCACTGATCAAGAAAACATGCATGCAATGCCACATCTGAGGTTCAACTGTCAAGTGAGATTGCCTGTGCAGTGCACTGATCAAGAAAACATACATGCAATGCCACATCTGAGCTTCAACCATCCAGTGAGATTGCCTGTGCAGTGCACTGATCAAGAAAACATGCATGCAATGCCACATCTGAGGTTCAACCATCCAGTGAGATTGCCTGTGCAGTGCACTGATCAAGAAAACATGCATGCAATGCCACATCTGAGGTTCAACTGTCCAGTGAGATTGCCTGTGCAGTGCACTGATCAAGAAAACATGCATGCAATGCCACATCTGAGGTTCAACTGTCCAGTGAGATTGCCTGTGCAGTGCACTGATCAAGAAAACATGCATGCAATGCCACATCTGAGGTTCAACTGTCCAGTGAGATTGCCTTTGCAGTGCACTGATCAAGAAAACATGCATGCAATGCCATGTCTGAGGTTCAACTGTCCAGTGAGATTGCCTGTGCAGTGCACTGATCAAGAAAACATGCATGCAATGCCACATCTGAGGTTCAACTGTCCAGTGAGATTGCCTGTGCAGTGCACTGATCAAGAAAACATGCAATGCCACATCTGAGGTTCAACCTTCCAGTGAGATTGCCAACTGGTACAGTGCACTGATAACCCACAACCACAGGAAGATGCCCTTTCTTCCAACAGTTTTGCTTTTAAGATGTTTAGAAATGAATAAAATGAAAGATATGCACTTTTGTGACTCCTGAGTTATGCAACTTACTTTTGCTATTGATATTAGGTTTAAATAGTTCAGTACTTTTGTATTCTTGTTATGTCAAACACAGATGACATTGTCCAGTGTCTCTTATAGAAGACAAGCAGTAAATACGCATGTTGATAATATTGTCTCTGGTGGTTTCTTAGGTAAAGTTTACAGTTAACACATAGTATTTTTGGGACTTTGTAGCACTTGCGCTTTGATGTTTAATTTACAATGACAACAGCTAATTTCCATTGTCTACTAATTTAATCTAATTTGTAGAAACAAATAATTGTTGATGTAGTGACAAATGTCTGTATTGAAGATACAGCTGATAATGAATCACTTGCAAGTCAAACTTGAGCAGCAAGCTTTTGGTATACATGTGATTTGCAAGCCAATGTAGTTTTTCCAGTTTGGAACACTGTATAAATAATGTAAATATACATATAATTATAACATATTTTTCAAACTACATGTAACTTTTTTTATAAATATAACCAAAAAGAGAAAATAGCAAAAGTGAAACTATCCGGCGTGGAGTTTCAATTCATAGTAATAAGTAAAATTAATGTGCTACATTTTCTTTTTCTGAATTATGAATTTTATGGAAACTGAAGCTGTGTTGATCAACTCCATTCCAAAAATTGTAGTTTAAAGAGAGGAGCTCTTTTTGCTAATAATAAAACAAGGAAATGTTTTGCACTGGTCTTTATCTTTATTTTATATCATTACAGTCATTTTGAAAACTGCCATCATTTGGTTCAAAGCCAACCTCGAACATTGTAACATGCATTAAATCACATACAGCTGACTGCAGTTACATAGCATTTAGCAATAAACAGGTTTTGAATTTTGTGAAACAACATTGATCAAATTGAAAGTCACTGAATGCATGCTACTGTGGTACTGAATAAAATAAATATTCCCACATTTTAAAAACATACTAATTTTTCTCCAAAAGTTCTCTGTTGTGTTGTGGTTAAGAGCCATGGAGCTTGAAGTTCAAGCTACTCTAAGATCAGTTGCAATTCTTTGTTAATTTTAAGATTTCTTCTTTTTTTTGGGGGGGGGAGGGCAGGTTAACAGGGGGTGATCACTGATAATCAAGTTATGTTTATTGGCAATTAAAATTCCTAAACTTGTGACTAACTTCTTGTCCATGTAACTGGTCACGAAATGGCGACTTTTTATTTCTTTAAATTTCAAGCCCTGATACAGTTTTATATTGGTATTTGGTTGAAATAGTCTTGATTTTGATTTTGTCCCATGGGTGGAGTGTGAACATTTTCTTGAAGACCCCCCCCCCCCCCCCCCCCAAAAAAAAGAGATTTTACATACAGGAAACAGTCATAAGCTGAACACAAAGTGTTGCATTTACAATTTCCTGAAAACAAATGGCAAATGCCTGACAAATGCACAGGGGTAAATGACCACACTTGGAATATAGGTTTATGTAATGATAAGGATTAGAGTATGGAGTTTCATTTTAAACAAAACAAATGCACAGACTAACAGTAACCTGGGGTGTCCAATCAATGGAAATTGATGATCAAAAGACCAATCAATCAATATCAATCAATAACATTAATTAACTGGTGTCAGTGAGTCGATGAGCAACCAGTAGCCAGACAAAAACTTTCAATCAGTTGCTTTTGATTGGTACAGCAACCTTAATCAGACATCATGCATGCAACTTGTTTGATTAGCTGCGATTTTTAAGGAGGCCTTGGGGAAACTGGGAAAACAAATATGGCCCAGTCTTCTCAAAAAGGACATCAGTCGAACAAGATATCGCTCGCAAGATAATCTGATCTGATCTTTGGTCAGAGCTCCAAAATATGCATAAAATCAGGAGACCATTGAGTTCTCGCCAATGTTATATTGAAGCATATTTCATAACTAACTTGTGTATCTTCTCTTGCCGATCCAAAATATTACCACTGTTTAGTTGACACATTGAGCAATTCACAGATTCTCACTGCAAAGATGCATGGCATCTTCGGCTTTGGGTTGGTTAATACAAGTGTTAAGCTTAAGGATTTAAAAGCAGGGTAAGATAATTATTTCCTGGCAAATCCTAGCTTCAAACAGAAAACTTCAGAAGATTATTATGTGAACATGATATAGCAAATGAGTCAAACACAAGTCAGCGTACAGGCCAGTCCCGTGGACGAATAGCTGACTGCAAATTATTCATACGCAAGTACAGATTTTCGTCATAGATTTTCAATATTGATAAACTAGTAAGTAAATAAATTTTATATCTCTTTTAAGCGAAGCAATTCTATTTATTTACAGCACAACTTACAAAGTCGTGAACATTATTTCTGAAATGTTTATTGTTTCACAACCAATTAGATAAAAGAAGAAACCGTAAGATGTAGCCGTGACAAACCACAAGAACAACAAGCTGGAAGGTTTGGATTAGTCACGAAACAACAAGATCGCTTTTTCTTCTAGGACAAATCCTCAATTTTACCATTATTAAATACTGATATTTTTGTTCTTTTCCTTTTTCAGCGCGTATGCATACAGTGTAAGTACAGAATATTTGCGAACAATATTTTGCTGAAAAGAGAGGTTGAATCGAGCACACAAGATCAGACATGCCTAGACAGCGCATCTGCAAGCAGAAGAATTGTATTGTCTGTAGTCAATTGAATCAAGAAAATTTCATTTCTTTTTTGTTTAGTATCTGATTGTTATATATCTTAAGGTCATTTCCCTGTATTGCATTCCACATCCTTACTGCGCACGATTTATTGCGTCATTAATGCATGCTCACAGCACGCACAAATCCAAAGCCTTGTAAGTTTGCTACATGAGGCTAAGCTCACTGGGGAAAAGAATGGTTATTTACTCTTAAACAAGCATGGGGATCTACCCTTTTACAAAGTATTTTTGATCTACCACTTATCCTGTTTTTGTTTAAAGAGTTTGAAAAAATCTCATGTTTAATAACTAACTAATTGCTAGGAAAGTGTCACTCACTGAGAGAAAATCCTGACCTTGAGAACACGTACCCAAAGATGCTTTTGAGTCAATTCCGTCTGATGCTACCAGTTTTTGCCAGACAATATATGTTTAATTGCTCCTTGTCATCAATACAGTATGTCTACTACATTGTCTTAGCTGTGTGATTCCTGTTCGCTACATAGTACAGAGACATACATGTAACGGCTTGGGGCGCGCTTTAAGAGTAAAAAAGAAGCTAAAAATGCCCAATAACATCAGCAAAACCAGGTTTAACAACATGGAAATCAACAACAAACTGAGATTGAATTTTACATGGAATTCAAAGTGAGCTCCTATTTTATACTTTCATTGAACAAAATTTGAAGTTGACAAACATCAGTTAGCAATTTCTCAGAAGAAAACAATTTAAATCATTTATAACTAAACAGCTCTTTAACACGCTTTAACTTTGGCGAGAATGTCCAATATGTCCTTTTTTTTTGGCAATAACTGGTCGTTTTATTTCACAAAATAAATACGCGTTCTGCGTTACATTACATACTGGACAAAACTATGGTACACTAATTAACATATGATACTTCCTGTTCCTACTGAAAGTAGCGTCAACTGATCAAATAAACATGGGTTTGTTAGGTGTGGGATGTTATGGAGTAATAGCAATATCTCGAAAACGGACCTGGTGACCTATTCTTTTTGTTTTACATTTCAAAATATTGCATGATAGATAACAACTTGTGCAAGTTTGGAAATGACCTTTAAATAAACAGTGAGTTCTCGAGTTGTACACTTTATGTAATGAATAATATTTGTAACAACACTGTTCAATGGGAGAGAGCATTCTTGGATATACAGACTATACTAGTGGTACCTATCGGTAGAAGTGCCAACGAGTACAACAAGAGAGAAGGGTTGTGAGGATAATAAATTTATTGTAAATGTTTGACTAAAAGTACACTTTATGATGTGGGTGTGATCAATGTACATTGCATGTATTCGTTGCGGAATGTTTATGGAATAAACTGATGCGATTTGGTGAAGGCCTAATGAAGGAGTTCTAAAATGATACTAAAGTAGTGAGAAACCTTGTGAAATCCATGTAATTTGAGGGTTGCAAGCCATTGCAGTTCTATGCCGCTATTTTGGAAAGGTGTCAGCTGTTTTTAAGTCCAATAGACCTTAAATCAAAGTGGCTGTGAGCCACTGAAACTCGGAAAATATATAGCCTTTGTTTACTTCATATATAGTAACACAAATAAAGGCTGCATTTTACCCAACCCCCTACACGCTTCACAAGACTAATTGATTACTAAATTTAATATTAAAGACTCTCTGTCAACTGCGAGTGTTTGTTTATATTGTTTTGATTCTGGCGCCGAAGAAAATCGTTCGAAAATCAAAAAGATTTAGGGCATTCGCGCCCTAAAATAAACTATACCGGTAGAAACAGGTATAAAATGTTTACTTTCGAGGTCATCCAGCTAAGAAATACTTTATTTTGAAATTATGACCTCGCGTCGTGGGGGCGCAAGCTACAATTACAATTACAAGCTCCTGTCGCCATACGCGTCATTGGTCATCATTTGAAACAACTCCATAAAATAAATTTCCTTTTTATTTGCTTTTAGAAGCACATATACAGAGTATATATATATACAGTACTTAGTGCTCTTAAAATAGAAGATGTAGAACTAGAGCAATGAACATTTCGTGGCGATTTCCATACCTGGGTTTGGAATTCCTGCGGAGATTGTTTCGATAAGCCGTCACGTACAGATTCTAAATGCTTTCAGTTCGATCTTTTTTCACTCCGAAAGATTGCCATTACTAGCGAGTAGGGGAAAAATGAAGCAAAGAACGCACTTTTCATCGAAATAAAAATGTCAAATAATCTCAATAAAGCTTACTTGGTACTGGAAGAATCTACTGGCAATGCGAAGGGAAATAATTCTGCAGCGATTCAGTGTCACTCAGCTCAATACTGCAACAAACGTGAGCAGTTTTCACTTTGCCTGTATCCGAGGTCATCTTCTTTGTTTCTCCATTGATTCTGGGCAGATTTTCTTGAATAAATCTTTTCGGAAGAGCCTCTCGTTGGCTAAAAGCAGATCGCGTACCGGCCGTTAAATGTTTAGGTTCTCACACATGTGAGTTTGCGGATCACGTATCGACGCCATGAATCATGCATCGTGCACGTGCTGAACAAATAAGTAGCGCGCTGATTGGCCAAGACTATGACAAATTGTGCACGTGCTGAACAGTTTCTGCTCAACAGATTGGCTAAAAACATCAGACATTGTGTCGTCACGATCTACCTTACATTACATTACTTACATTTCTACATTTTGGAGCGTTTGTGAGATTTTTTCCGCACATACAAATCTTCTCACGGCTCTATAATCTGCCGCCTCGTCAGGCCTTCTGGTCTTCCAGAAGGCCTGACTCGTTGGCAATTACCAAAGTGAGCATGAAAAATGTAGCTGAATACAAAATGAATGCCAAAATCAACAAAAGAAGTAAATTCATTGATGGTAATCATTTCGACAACATACACAGCATGTTGCGTTCATACCAATTGCTGAATTGCAACTGACAGGAGCCATGCTGGTGGACAAGAACAAAGCATTCTCCTTCGCTGGGAACTAAACTTTTTAATCATTCAAATTCTGCAAAAAAGTTTTTATTGTTTTGACAACCAACATGGCCTCCTTGTCACGTGGTTGCAACCCAGCAATTTAAAAGTGCCTGCTTTAAACAAGCATTTCGCAACCTATTTTTATAAAGTACAGTCATGTCTGCGTAAGAATAGGAATTAAAATAAAACAATCAAGCAGGAATCTTGAAACAAAACAAAAAATATCACATCCTTCATCAAAAAGTTTGCGCTCGTTAACAGCCAGCCACATTTCGGAGTAAACGGTCTGTGAAGACCGAACGACAGGAATATATGAATAAAAAAAAGGAATGTATGAATAATAATCGACTCACAACATAGAGGCACACACTGAAATTCTGTCGTCGTCTAGCTTTCGAAAAAGAGATTCAACATGTCCACCCTTGTAGACT
This sequence comes from Meandrina meandrites, assembly GCA_963693305.1. NCBI lineage: Eukaryota > Metazoa > Cnidaria > Anthozoa > Scleractinia > Meandrinidae > Meandrina > Meandrina meandrites. Next base: position 23,550,760 of record OY855911.1, on the reverse strand, counting down.
GTTCACAGCCTCTCTATTTTCCCCGCATTCAACGATCGAAGAAAAACACAAAGAAATAGAGGGCTGTGAACAGTCTATCCCTTTTGAGCAGTCATAGGCAAGATTTCTGCACAGCCCCTTACATTAAGATAATTCCCTAGTAAAAGAACCCGTCATAGGTTTCCGATTAAACTTTGTACACTGAACTAACGAACCAAGGAGATAAAAAAAATGTAATAAAAATAGGGGGTCACCGTGCTTGTTTCTTTGGTGCAATGCTGACAAAAACTCCCAGAAATTCCCAGAAATTCCCAAAAATTCCCAGAAATCACCTTAATTATGCATACAATTTTCTGACTGACTCATTCTTTTCATGATTGCTGTTTGTATATAGTGATAGTATGAAATAGCCGTGCGGAAATCTTACCGCAGTCATATGACTAACTGTGAGCACTGTATTAGGTCATCATGTTTCATAATCGTTTCCTAGTATTCTTGAACAGCTAGTAACGAACCGATGCAGCTGTCGACAAGAAACTGCCATCAGACTTTCACAAAAATGTACAGAAAATCAGTTAACGATGCCGTCGCCATGTAAGCTCCTTTCGGTAATAAAACTACAAATCATAAAACTTTTAAGCTTATATAACATAAAACATGCTTATTATTTGCCTTTTGAGCAGCTATTAAATGTTTTGGTTGAGAGTGCCATAGTGTCAAGCCTGCAGTGAAGCATTCTTTTTCTCACATTCTTTATGCACACGTATTTGCTCAAACTATGTATTACTTTTAATACTCACCGTTTGCGCCATTTGAACGTTTCCCTCTAAATACACTTGTCCGAGTTACACAAATCATTCCCGTTTCCCGAGTCGTGAAAAATAAAAGGATGACCACGTCCAAGTCTCTCTATAGTGATTGAGAATGTTCCCCGAAAAACAAACCTCGAACAGCGAGCGAACAGCGCAGATATGGTAATTTTTGGTCTTATTCTGCTGTTACGCATGACCACGCATGACCCGCATGACGTCATGCCGTATGGTTGAGGTATTAAAAATTTACGGCAATCTCGTTCCCAGAGTCCACAGGCTCCACGGTCAGCGGTTTAGTCGCCGGGTGACTAAACCGCTGACCGTGGAGCCTGTGGACTCTGGGAACGAGATTGAATATTTACGGTAACACCATTCTCGTCCCCAGAGCTACTCGTTTTATTTGTGCCGTAACGAGTAGGAGCCCTCCGTTGGTTACCGTTGCAGTCATGTCTTAGCTGGCGAACATGTCCTGTGACGTAATGTGATATACTGAGCCAATCATATCATGCGTTTTATCTAGTAACACGCAGCATAAGACTGGTAACTAAACTCAGTTCGGTCTTCGAGCAAAACTGATTTTTCGGAGGGTAGGGCACGGAAGCAATATTTGACTACCTAATTATGTTTTGACTCTGAACGGAAAGTATGCAGCGGCTATTTGCAAGAATTGCATTTACCTCACAAGATTTCTATCGCGAATTGACGCCTTAGTATATTTTCAGTTTCAAATTCAACAAAAACGCTCGATCAAAGATTTAAATAGCCTCCGTAGCAAGCGTTCCCGTGAGAGCGAAGAGCTAAAATGTGTCGCGAGCAGGTTAAACAGTGGTCGCACTTCGGTTTGCGAGCTGCGTGTTCCCGGCCGGCAGCAAATAAACCAGTGTAAAACTCCGCGCTTCCGATTATCCTCAAATCATTCAGATCGTTCAGTGGTATTGCAGAGGCAAAACAAAATCCCTGAGAAGCAGTGTAACCAATTTTAGTTTCGGCGCTGTAAAACCACCAGTCAATCTGCGCAATATTTCTCTACTTCCAATCTTGTCACTCGCACGAAAGCCGGCTCGCGACAGCCCTCTTCTCAGTATATATTTGTTGGCGAGTAAATTTTATGGCCAGAATGCTTTCTAGCTGTCCCTTGTTCGCTTTGCTTTATAAAACAGCAATAGTACCTTCTGCCCTGATCAAAACACCACAGAGCGCTTTGTGGCCTATTCAAAACACCACAGAGCGCGTTGTGGCCTATTCAAAACACCACAGAGCGCTCTGTGGCCTATTTGAAACACCACAGAGCGCTTTGTGGTGTTTTATTTTAGGATTTAACATTGAAAACTGTATGGCTCGTTGACTCGCAGACATCTCACAGCTATTTTCTGAGATAATTTGTTTTTTCCGATTTTTCACACCACAAAGCGCTTTGTGGCCTATTCACAACACCACAAAGCGCTCTGTGGCCTATTCACAACACCACAAAGCGCTCTGTGGCCTATTCACAACACCACAAAGCGCTTTGTGGGTTATTCACAACACCACAAAGCGCTTTGTGGGCTTTTCAAAATACCACAAAGCGTTTTGTGCCAGTCATCATTATCATAGCGATAATGATGACTGGCCAGTCATCATTATCATAGCGATAACTTCAGCTGAGGTTATTTAGTTCAAATACTATGCGGAAAAAAACTGGCAGAGGGACTCTCTTATTGTGACAACTGAGTTTGGCAAATCTTCTGCACAACCCTTTACATTAATCATGCATGTGATTTTTTGACTGACTCACGACTGCTGTTTGAGCATACGTAATAAATGCACGGGGCTGTAATCTTACCGCGAGGTTAGCCGAGTTCTTTTAAAGAAACCTCTGAAAGGAACCAATAGATTTATGGTTATCAGATTAAGCACTAACTGCTAATGCAATTTACATTCCCGGGATCGGCTGGAATTAGCTAAAACGGGTGCCTGTCAAGGGTGTAGCCAGCTTTTCTGCAGAGGGGTTTGAAATGTTGTATTGCTAGCCCGATCGACAATCGAGTGGCAGAGGTGCTCCTTACTAGGAGGTCTGAGATCTGGGGCATGTAGAAAAGTTTTGTATTGGACGTCCTCAGAAACACTGTTTCTTTGATTCTGAGCACAAATTTTTAATAATCCCAATGCCAAACCTTGGTAACATTTTACAAACTTTCAAGACTGGCGAGGCTATTAAGAATAAAGTTTAGTTCCAGAAGTATTGCTTTCAAATTTTTTCCCGAATTTATTTACTTAAGCTTAGTTTGACTCAGCGCGGGGGTTAAGTTTCCGTCATCAAAGAATTTCAAGGAAGCTTTTATCTCGACCAATTTTTGTCGTAGGCTTTTTCCTTGCAGATAAGGTTTTGATTAACATGCCGGCCTAGTGAAAGCGGAAACTCTTGTTTTCCAACGGCGGTGGGCGGGAACGATCTTTTTTGTGATCCACCTCCAGTAATTTGCATCACGATCGCTTATGAAAATCAAATATTCCGTTTTTGTCATATGATTAGGCATTTCTTTTTCCTTACGCATAGTGCTGTGATGTCAGGAAGCGGGAGTTTACTAGTATCTCGTTTCTAAAATATTGTAACCCTCGATAAGTTCTTTTTTTATTTTTTTTTTTTAAAGCTAAGATCTCATTCCGTGGAATTCAGATAGAGGAATTCCAATAAAGTTTTTCTACTGAAATTAAAGCCATGGTCACAGCCCAAAAAGTAGGTCCCGGAACCCTCCCCTGGATACGCCCCTGCCTGTTATTAACCGGGAGAAACGATGAAATGAAATCAGAAGTAGAGGTTGAAAATTACGAGTTCAGTGATATCTCAACAACATATCGCATGTTTCAGTTGGAGAATTTTAAAGGCATTTATTATGTCCATTATTTTATAGCCCTATTGTTAGCTCTTGTTGTAGGCCCACCCTTCAGGAATTTAGCATTGAATGTTCATAGAATGAAACTTACGTCGGCTATTGATATAGGTATTTCTTTTTTTACGAGTCAATGGACCTGGTCATAAAGATAGCAAAGTCAAGAACTCGACCAGTGTTTTACCAGCACGGACCTCGTAGTAGTTTAATAACATAATTCAGTTATGACAAAGATTACAAATCTTTTTTATTTATGGCAAGACTGGAATTTATACAACAAGTGTTTTCATGAACAGGCTAATTACTAATACCACCATCACCTGGAATCCCATAAATCTTTTTACACACGGCCGAACCAAAACATTCTTAAATTGTGACCTTGAATTAACTGGCTTGAATTATCTGCAATGCTTAACTCAATTTTGAAAGACAAAATCATGTGCACATGAGCTCACGGATTTTACAAACCGTTGCTTTGTTAAACATTTTTTGAAAAGTATATTTTAGGGCCTGTTTTTAGCCTGTGCTGTAAAACCACTATAGTCTTGAGAATTGCATTGTTGCAGCGGCAAAATAACCAAAGTAGGATAACTTTGGGAAATTCTCTTTTTGACAGGTGAATGACGTTTTGACATACTAGCATAATACTTATCACTGCATTTACAGTGGTGCTCTTGTAACACAGGCCACCAAACTATTTTGTTCATTATTTATTGACATCTTTTCAACAACTTTCTCACACCTGGCAAATCTAAAATTATGAAAGAAATGTGAGGTGGAGCTGTCGATTAACTGACAGGTTACATGGTGCTTGATATTTTCACAAAACCTAAATTCATGCATTTTGATTAGCTTATTAAACCAGAAACTTAAGGATGGTGTTCAGAGTTAGTCATGCACGACTGTGACTGGGTTCTTATAACAAAGATGAAATGTTCTGTCACTCTTTTGTCTCTTACATCAAGATCCAACAAAACTATTCGCAGACCATACAGTGACCTGTGGTTCATTTAGTAAAAAAAGTAATGACTTTTTCTTCAGCCTTTGAACTTGTGCTAATTTGAATAAGCTGTTGTAAATGCAGAACAATCAAAACAATTTCAGACTGATCCTCAGTTCACCCGGTACATAAATACATCTATGCAGAGTTGATAATATCTATGAAAGAAGTACTTATAAAAATTAAAAAATATATACTGATCATTTTTCATCACTCAGTCACTAAACTCGTCCTCTATTTACTTTCTGTAGATGTCTTTCTTATAGTCTTGTTCTTCTTGCTCTTTCTCTTGTTCTTCGTGATCCTCTTGTCCTTCATCATCTTCTAACCTCCCTTCCTCCTCATCGGTCATATCATCTAATACCTCCACGTCTGGTTGGTCTGGCTATTAAAAATTCATCTTGGACATCCTTTTTGCATTTGCAACTAAACTGCCAAACATAGGCAAACACCATCAACAACCTTTGTCGACTGAACTTGATGATCCCCACACAGGCCTTTAATCCAGCCAATAGAGTAAAACTGCCATGTCTAGTAAATTACCATCATCAACGGTATTCTCTTTGGGTTATTCTTTTTACTGCATAGACCACTGCCAGCCATATTAACAAAAGCACTGTCTTTGCAACATCCATTCAAACTGCTACAGCTATTGTCTGTCAAATAAAAATGATTTTATTAATACACTCAGTGATGTAACCAGTGGCAGATCCAGACCTTCAGCTAAGGAGGGGCCCGCTTGACAATGAATGTTGAATTCTGCCAAAGTTAACTCTGATTCTGCAGACTAATTCCGGCACTTCAAAGAAAGGCCCCTACCCTGGATCCACCACTGGTAATATGTTATTAAACACTGATCAAACTGCATTGAGGATTGAGGATTTTTTATTTTATTATACAACTTTTCAAAACAAAGTAAAGTAGTTTATAGTGGGGTGAATGAGTAGTTGATTGGTTTATTGGCTACAAAGCCATGCATTAAAGTGGTACTACAATCAGTTTTTCCTACATGTACATGAAATAAACTCTCCCTAAGCTAAAATTAAAGCCTTAATAGCAGGGAAGAAAAGGAATTAAAAATAAGATTTCAAACAGGCTAATTTATTAAGGTTTGTGAAGATATTTTTTGAAAGAATTAGCCAAAAGTTGTTATAGTAAATGCTTTCTCTAACATAAATTGGTTTGCACTCTTCCTCTTAGTATTGCTGGAGTATTTTATTTGTGTACCAGAAAAATAAATAAATTAATAGTCCTTAAAAGTTAACTAGACATGAAACCCTAAAATTCTTGAGAAAATTCTGCAATAACAATTTAGCCCCATTTTTTGACAGACAAAAATAAGTCAAACATAAATTATTTTGGGAAGACACAAGTCTAAAAATAAAATGGCCCTTTGTGTTTAACGATAATTACATTATATTATGCTGGACACACGCGCTGTTACTGTTAATGTTGTGTGTGAGCTGGTTTCAAATTAAATGGTCATGTACATGTAACTCATGGAAGCGGTGCAATTGAATGTTTTGATTTTCAGCTGTTTGCTAACCTGTAGTTCAAAAGATTTGCTAACCAGTTTGCTAACCAGAAGAACACAGTAGTTACCAGATTCGCAGTATTTGCTAACCAGGCCAGTATTTGTAGTATTTACACCAAAAATGGAGGCAGCATAAAATAAGTTTACAGTTGGTTTCTAGAACAAGTTTCTACATGTCAAATTGTATACGTTTTTCATGTTATAAGCTAGTGCCAACATAGTTTCTTGTATTTTATATTTTAGATCAAATTGTGATTTGTTTATATCATTACACACAATTCTTCCTACCGTGTTGGCTTGTCCTTGGTTCAACAGTGAGAACTCTTTGTACCTTAAAAAACTGCTTTTTTAGGTTCATGAAATTGTTTCTTTTTTTACTTCATAGAATTTGAAATAAGTGTAGTACCCTGGCAATCCTCCCTCCCTAGTCTGTATCTTTTGCATGTATGTATTTGTGTTCTGAACCCAAGTTATCTACAAAAGCTTTTTGTGGGCCTGAGCTTACCAGACAAACCATTTAATAAAACATGTTTTTTGCCATGTTTATAAGCTACAGCATTTTCTCAAATGGCAGAAATTAACAGGTCTTTAAAGACGCATGATGGGTCACTATGCTTTGCACACTTATGTTAATGCTTTGATCACATACTTCGCTGCACATGATCATAATTTGAAGACGGATTTCCAAGCGATTTAAGGTGGCTTACTACAGTTTTGAGGGGGTAGATGAGCCCAGCTTTCAACTCTTTTGTAAAATGTCCAGAAAAGTTTTAGCTTTCACTTAATCCTGTTTGTTGCTTCCTACAACCAATATATGCGACATTTGAGCAATAAACATGCTAATAAACAGCCAAAATGAATATCCGAGTGCTTAAGAGGAGACTGGCGTATTTCACAAAATCAATGGCGTTTTTCTCAAAATCTGCCCGTATGACCCTGCCTCAAAAATTCAGAAATTATAAATGGAACCAGATAAAACATTTATACAATAATTATAAATTGAATATCTGTAAGGCAGTTTTTTTTTGCAAAATAAGAAAATGTGGTTTTTTGCCTTTTTGAAAATAGCTCAAAACCTGTCTTACAGATTTTTGAAAAATTTTGGCTGTTGACATGATTCACCCCAAAAGATTAATTGTGAAAATTTCATTATGGGTTGTATGGTAGGTTTTTGAGAAATTTTGAGCCGAAATTAGGTTTTTACGACCTCCGACAAGAATTCAATTGCGCATGCCCTTTTATTTTTTAGTGTGCTTGTATGACGCCACACGTCATGAGAGATAACAAAAGTGAATTAGAACTCCTCTGTCGGTTGTTTATCAAAGTATTTGTTGTATTGTTTTTGTCCTAAGACATGTCTAAAACCTTCTGAAACTTCCTGAAACTTTTAACTTTCGAATAAAGGGCTCAAACTTGTTTTCGTTTCTTTCAGTGTTGCTCGCGAAAGTTTTGCAAGTGCGAGTGATATTGACCTCAGGCAGCCGAATCATAGTGCGCACTCTTGCCTCGTAAAAATAGTCTTAGTCTAATAGTCTTTAATCAAGTGTATATTGTTTCTGTCCTTGAAAAATACCCTCAGCATTTTATTAAGTTTGCATGTGTTGGTCAAATTAAATTTCAAAGCAAAGTTTCTGTAATTGCTAGCAAATGGAAGATTATTGGTGTCACACTGTGTGCCACAAAGGTCAAAGAAATGCAGTAGTTAGTCGCGCTAGGTCTGTCAACCATCAGTTTTCTGTCAACCCCTTTTGTTTATGTTTGACTGACCACCAATTTTCCTCCACATAATGTACTTTGTTTTACATGTGTAAAGACAGTCATAAAAAGTATTTAATACTTTTTTGGAGTTGCCTCTTAATAATAATTTATATCATTGTTGTCCATCCATACTTGGGTCTAAGGTCTTATGCAAGGCTGTGCTCTAAAAAAAATTACAAGGAGCCCAAAGGTTTCAATCTATGAGATCCAGGGTGCCCAGCATAAAGCTTATATGACAGAAATAAGAATTATCTGGTCGCCCAAAGGCAAAAGTTAGTTGCCCGAGGCACTTGGGCACCCTTAAAGCACAGGCCTGTTATGGCAGCACTTTCTCAAAAATTTTAGGGTTTCATGTTGATAAATTTTACCAAAAAAAAAAAAACAGCTGATAAGTAAGGGTTATTACTCACCATCCCTAGTCCCCTCTCTACTAAAGCTTTCTTTGGTTTTGGTCTGCTTTCCCTCATCGAACCCTTGATCCTCATCCATTACCACTAAAACAGAAATGTGATGAATCATTATAAGTTGTACATGTACATGTACCTATCAGTAAATGCCAACAAGCTTAACACTCATGTTTTGGATAAGAACAGTTAATGAGGATCAATCAAAGGTTTTCGATAGAAATTTAATATTTGTTTGAATTGTCCAAAATACAGGTATGGCAAATTGTACTTTAAGTAACTTTGAGAAGAATGTGCTGTTTCTTAAGTCTGGTTCTCATATGCCGCCGACCTACCTGCGACATAGCCACCAGTATATGCCTGGGATACTGTTCTCATAAAAATCGCCGGCACTCCAGAAAAACTGCCAAAGTGCCTGCAAAGTTGAACTCAAGTCAACTTTTTTTTTTTTTTAAATTTGCAAATACTTACTACTTACTTACAACATTACTATAATTACAAAATATAAATCACTAAACATTACACAAGGAGCTACTTTACTAAAATTACAATACTCTTACTTAACTAAGCTAATACTGTTAACATAACATCACTACTTATTGGGCTAACAATGCAAACAGAAATAACAAAACAAAAACATAGTTCATAAATGTTACCAGGAAAAGGAAAATGAAAGAGAATAAAAGATATAGCAAGAAACAAAAACCAAAAGTAAACTAAATGTTTTGTATAAAATTCCATTTCTTAATATAGTTTTCGTATTTACCGGATTTGATAGCAATATGTTTTTCTGATGCTAATTTGTCACGAACGAGAGATATGTACTCGTTAAACTGAACTTTATTTTTTAGGCCGGTGTTAACGTATAAAAAGTATTTGCCTAAGATAATAAGATGGTTTAGGGCTAAGCACTTACGAGGAGAGTCCAAAATACCATATAAGACATCTAAGTTCGAAAGATGGACACTTTTTCTACTATGAACATTGTACCAGTCTTGAAAATCTACCCAGAAAGATTTTGCTTGAGTACATTCGATAAAAAGATGCCAGATGGTATGGAGCTCGGAAGGGCAAAAAGGAGAAGTTGGGGAGTCAACTTTCTTCATCTTGTGTAATAAGCTATTCGTAGGTAGGATGCGATGAATGATCTTGTATTGGAACATCATCATTTTGGTTTCTTTTGTAACATTAAAGGGTAAAAGATAAACCTTGCACAGGTTTTTCTTTTCTACTCCATATTCAGTAAGTTTCCTTTCCGCGGTGGGGGGAGGTAACTTTTCCAGGGATAACAGTTTTTCATAGAGAGTTTTGCAACTCAACGAATCACTTATTAAAATCAAGGGGTGTGATGAGTAGTTGGTTGTTAGAGTTTAAAAGCTTTTTCCACGAGCGAGGAAAAGCAGAAATGATACTGTAATACTGTAGAAAATTAAACTTTGTCTTAAATTTTTGGCAAAGAGCATTAAAAGATAAAAAGTGATTTTTGTCTGTGTCAAGTAAATCTGATATGTGAGTGACTCCAGCCTGGTGCCAATGTGGAAAATATACCGATTTTTTATTAATAATTAGAAACCTGTTGTTCCAGATTACTTGCTCTAGTACCTCAGATTTATTTTGAGGATCGGTCGAAGCAATTTTCTGCCAATGGGCTATGATGTTTTTGTAAAATCTTGGGAGGTATTCGCTTAGGCAAAGAAGCTTACAGTCATAGTTACACTGAAATAAGAAAGTGCCACCGACGTTGGCGAGGAAAGAGGTTGGAATATATTTCCATGGAGCGTCGTGGTCTGAACATATGCGGGTTACCCAGTTTAGTTTCAGAGCTTTGTCAAATATGACGAAATCTTTCATTTCTAAGCCACCATCTTTCTTAGATTTTATCAGAGTCGACTTCTTGATTTTCGCAGGTTTGTGGTTCCATACAAAGTCAAAAATCATTCTATTCACTTCTTCAGCGAATTGAGGTGGCGTTTCCATGGAGCTGCAGATGAATATGACTTTTGAAAGGGCTAGAGTTTTAACAGTGTTTATTCTTCCATAAACAGAGATATCCCTTTGAGACCAAAAGTTTAAAGTTTTCTGTAATTTTGACAGCTTGTCGAAGAAGTTTCTTTGGTCTGACAAATTGTCGTCGTACGAGAAGTGTGTACCTAGAGCGTAGACAGGTTCATCTGTCATTTGAAGATTTAAAATTTTATCTTTTCTATGTCTCATTGAGCCAAGCCATAACATTTCAGACTTTGATACATTTATCTTTAGCCCTGCACACGTTTCAAAACGGGAGAGCAATAAAAAGAGGTTATTTACGGAATGAACGTTAGCGAGGAAGACTGTGGTATCATCGGCATATTGTGATAATTTAACCGTTTTATTATTCCGAATTTTTATTCCTTCTATCTCTTTGGAATTAGAGAGTCAACTTTGCAGGCATGCCAGCAGTAAAGTTAAAAGACCAGGGATGAACTTCGTTGCTTTCGGCGTATGTTCTCATATGCGGGAAAAGTATCCCAGGCAGTACTGGCGGGTATGCCGCCAGTAGGTCAGTGGCATATGAGAACCAGTCTTTATAGGTATTAAACACAAGTTTCTTATTGTAGGTGCTCATGATATATAATGACATGGATTTATAAGGTTTAGCAGTTTGATTAAGACTTTCAATCAATGCAGCATTTAAAAATATGCCACTAAAGTGAACCATAAAATTATGAGGATTGAATTATTGAATCATGTTCCCTTTTTCAAGGGATCAGAAAAACTAACTAGTCTTAATGCATAGTAAAGACATGACTGTCCCATTTGGTTACAACAGGTGAACTTTAAAATATTTTTGAACAAACTGGGATAGCTACATTTCAAGTTAATTGAATCTGAAAATCAAAATTGCTAAAATTAAAGACACACGAGTAGTCTCCTTCGAAGCCATTGTTTGGGCTCGTCATACAATGATCCCTCCCTGGGGGAGGGAGCGTTGTATGTCGAGCCCAAACAATGGCTGCAAAGGAGACTAAACACATGAGTGGAAGGCTTAGATTTTAGTCTTATATGCAAATTTGCCATGACACAAAACTCAATTCCCAAGCGAAAACATGAATAGATAGGAAACCAAAATGGTAGACAACTTAACATTACATTTGCAAAAGAAAAAATCATACACATGCAATCATATCATAAGGCTGAATGACTTTGACTGTTTTAAGATAGAATACATAATGCACAAGTTTGTCAACTAAAAGCTGATTCATCATTACCAGTACCAGGAAATTTAAAATAAAAACAAATTTAATCAGAAACAACTGCAAAAGTATCTTATCAAGACCTACAAAACATTGCTTTGTAACAAACAGCGTAAAGGATGCTAGAGTACAATAACAACACTTTGACTGTGTCACATGAGAAACCTGCCATTGTCTAATGCCATCTAAAATCCAGATTTTTCACAGTGAATTGAAATCCAGCTTTATCCACACCAATCTGGGGTTTCATTTATCTCTTTGACCTTTAAAAACAATTGGTTGCATCTGGCTGGTTATATGTTTAGTGTGTTTGTAAGTAATTTTTCTCATGAAATTAGTAGCCTGTGAATGCCAGGACTCTGAGTAGTTCATCTGGCTCCTTGGCAGTACTACATGTACAGGTAAATACAGTCAAACTTAACGATGAAACACTTTTGCAAGGACCCTCTTAGTTTAAATAATTTTTAAGTCATGCCAAAGGTATCCACTGGATTGAAGTGCTGGTCAAAGTTAGTCACCACTGCATTACACCATCACAGACGCCAATCTTTATGAACTAAAATGTTTTCGTTTTCTCTACCAGACTAGCTCTGTAGTGCTGGTCAGGATGCTAATAAAAGCAGAAGCTTCAAACCTGGGCATCGAAACCTAAGAAAAAATACTCCAGAAAAAACTACAGACTTAATAGTAAGAGGTTATAGATTTCAATGCCTCAATGCCAGAATAAAATTCCAGGACTGTCTAGGATTTCTGGATCATACACACTAAGATTGTACATTGCTTATTAAATGTGTTGGAAAGCTTAAAGTAAAAAATAACCTTCTGGTATAAAGTAATCCCAAACTGCTAGGTGATTCCTTAGTACTGTATTGCACACACTTCTTTGCAAAATTTTATGGTAAGATTTCCGCACAGCCCCATACATTAATAATTTATGTATGCAGCTATTTCATACTATCACTATATACAAACAGCAATCATGAAAAGAACGAGTCAGTCAAAAAATTGTATGCAGAATTAATGTATGGGGCTGTGCAGAAATCTTGCCAATTTTATGCTAATTAGCACCCCAGGATACCCCATTGGCTGAGCCCCTGTCATATCTCCTTTGCAAGTGTGGTAAGGCAAAGTCTGCATACGAGCCTAGTGGCCCATCAGGCCGGAGCTTATCCCAGTTTCCATAGCATGAAGCGACTGGGAGTATTTCAACTCCCCCCTGGATGAAATGCTAGTCCATTCCAGGGTTAGCCCCAGCAGTAAATTTGCCAGTACCCATTCATACACCAGGGTGGAGAGAGGCACTATGAGAGTAACGTGTCTTGCCCAAGAACACAATGCAGTGCCCGGCCTAAGTGCCCGGCCACTGGGCTCAAACCTGGACTGCCTGACCTGGAGCCCAGTGCACTAACCATTGGGCCACGTGCACTGCACCTCCCTTTGAAAGTGTGGTAACCTATCTTTTTTGTTTTATTTTTGGGATGGAACATAATGTAGGGACATATATCATGTTTTCATGATTACAGCCAGGGGCTTGCTTTAAGCTTACTTTCTTAAATTAAAATCAAAAGAAATCATGGCCAAAAGTGATAGAAACAAAGATACATAAGACAAAATAAAGGCTAGAAAGGTCAAACTATCACAAGAATGGTAAGTGACATCCTGTATGTGTAGCAAATTTTCATGAGCTGTAACCAAATTTCAATCCTCACAATACTGCACTTTACTTAGTGTTTCTTCATGCCCCTGATAAAGGCAAATCATTCTACCAGTTCTACGCAAATATTTAATAACCAGATCGATAATACAAAAACGAAGCACAACAGTGTGGTCTATACAAACCAGTGCCGGCTTGGTTCATGCCGCTTGAAAGCGACACGATAAAACAATACGTTGATTAAGCTTATAATCTTCAGAAGTCGAAACGGCTTCCGTCGTAGACTTGAAACAATATTATGCAATACAATGCACAAAGCTTCTTACCAGCAATATTGTTAATAAGACTTCGAAGGCAGCTGTAAATGTGTCCGGAAGATGCAGAAATATCCCATAAAAAGACAAAAAACACGCTCACTAAATCACAAAATGTGCTCCACGCAGCCTCAACATCCCATCCCCTGGTAAAATAATCTCAGAAGACACGGTTACCACGCATTTTCATTGGTAGAAACTACAACACATACCATTGGTCGAGAGGTGTTAGACATGTCTGCCAGCTAAGACCAAACTGCAACGCTACACGGTACACTCCGTTTCGCCGACCACGTGACCAAAAGAAACGGGGGCTCTGGGGACGAGAATGCGGTAACACTCGTCCTCGTCGTAAAACTCCCAAGCTCGTTCCCAGAGTCCACAGGCTCCACGGTCAGCGGTTTAGTCGCCGGGTGAAACTCTGGGGAAATGGCATTATTCCAGGAATTAATTCGAATTTTTTTGATTGGCTGTTGCAATACAAAAGCCTTCGAACTCAGACGTATTTCCGGAAGTTGTTTATGAAGCTTTAGCGGCCATTTTGCCGAGATTTTTGGAGTTCGTTCGTTTCTATTTTGCAGTATCTTGGCCTTAAACCGCGATTTATGATGCCATTTCCCGCTCCGCTTTCAAGGTAGGTAAAAACTAGCTTTAGTTTTTGGTATTCACCCATTTTCACTCGGTTGTTAAATAGTATTTTCTCCGATCGAGGAGGTGGAAATGTCTGATATGTTTTTTATACATTTCCGATTTTTAGTAAATTCTGGTGCTTTTCTAAACGTAAATACATCCCAGCGACTGCATCTATGTGTAACGCCGGCTGTTATCAGCTTTTATGCAGGAATAATATTGAAAATTATGGGACATTAATTATGTCTCAAGTATTTTTGCAGTGAAGGAAATAGAAAACTCCCATATTGCACAAAACTGACTAGGTTGTAAACCTTATGTAAACAGGGCATGCAAGTGTTAATGAGAATTTCTTTAGACAGTTGGTAATGGTATGTGAAAAAATTGTGAACCACATTTGAACCTTGCAAGTGCATGATATAAAGTTGATTCAAACACCAGTCCTTGCTTGGAAAACTGCAATTCGCCGGCTTGTTGATATACTTTTACAATGTTTACCTATTGATCGCTTGCAACCACGTGACAAGGCGGCCATGTTGGTGGTCAAAACAATAAAAAACTTTTTCGCAGAATTTGCATGATAAAAAAGTTTAGTTCCCAGCGGAGGATAACGCTTTGTTGTTGTCCCCCAGCATGGCTGCCGTGACGTCAGTTGCAAGCCAGCAATTGGTCTCAGATGAAAAGAAATCTCTCTCTCTCTCTCTCTCTTGATTCCTACCATAATTTATTATAAAATTTCCCCTTAACCACCACCCCAGCCAAACCACCAACTGCTTAAAACTGTGTAAACCTGGATGGACTCCAGCCTTATGGGCCACTAGGCTCAAATGAAGACTAAACCAAGAGCTGTGCTCTCCTATCATCCCCTATTGCAATTGTTACACAATCATTTCTTTCTAATGGCTTCAAGGAGTCATGCCGTAAAGTGTCTTTTGTGGTCATAGATATATTTTAATAATTTTATTTTTGCAGGTCCTGCAGCCGGTTGGCTAAATGACAACAAATAGACACCTAGATGTCCACTAACTGTAACATGAGAATAAAGTTTAAATTTTTTTCCACTCAATCTGACTTCTTATCATTTTGTGATTTGTACAAGTTACTGGGTGGTGTTTATTCCAGCCCACACCTCTTGACAGTCTTGTGGAGTTTCAGGAGTCTTTCAGTATGTTGTATATTTGCAAGATAATTTATGTTTATTTCACAAATATTTGTTTTGGTGAATCTGTAAATGAAATAAAATCTATGTGCCTTGCCTAAACAACCTGTACTACAACAAACATGATGGGGGACAGTCCCGGTGGACATAGTGGGCTAATGGTTAGCTCACTCGACTTCGGATTGAATGGTCTGGGTTCAAGCCCCAGTCAGGGTCATTGTGTTGTGTTCTGGGAAAGACACTTTACTCTCAAATATAAATGGGTTCCAACAAATTTACTTTTGGCGGTAATCCTGCAATGGACTAATATTCCATCCGGGGGACAGGGGAAGAAGGGATATGGCTAGTCACCTAATGCTACAGAAATGGGGTAACACAACAAGCCATTCAAGCAATATATGACACGCAACCAGAATTTCTTGGGCTGTCCTCTCTGCATGCAGTTGGGGGTAGGCCATGTACAGAAAACCAATACAATATTCAACCAATATTCACATGGTAGCCCTCAGTGAATGTTACAAATAGCTAAATCAGTTCATAGAAACACCCTTGGCGAACTTTAATTTCAGCAAAAAGAAGTACAATTACACTGTATTCACAAATGCAAGGCCATATTTCTCTTATAAGTGACAGCATTTCATAAATGCTTTAAACAGTCACTTTTATCTACAAATAGTTCGGTTAAAGATAAAACAAATGCATCATTTGTCTAATGAGTCACAAATGCCAAAGGAAATTTTCGATTTTAAGTCATGACGAAAATGTACCGAGGAACTTCGTCAACAACAGCGGGGAAAAGAATACATTTGAGTAAAACCGATGACAAACGTGCAAGAAGTTCCATCTGATGACAACCAAACCGACACATATCTGTTATTGTTACGGACCGCCAAAGTTCCAGCTTTTTTTGTGAAACCAATCTTGCAACTGTAGTCTCCCACTGAAGTGGAAAATACGGCACATTATTGCTTACCTGCCTATTCGATTGCATTTCAATGAAAATTTGAATTTTCGAAATGAGCTTTCGATCGGCGTGCTGTTGCTCCGTGCTCTCGCGGCCGTCGTTTACAATGCTGTGTTTAAATGTAGATTCGACTACTGGCTTTCCTCGAAAGATTTCTTCCAGAGAAAAAATGTATTCGACTTCTGGTCCACAACTTGGCATTACGACTCCCTTTGTTTACGTTTGTCCTCCAGATCCAGAAGCTTACACGATCTGTAAATCAATCTGACGTGCATGTTTTGCTTTCAAACAGCACTATTGCTTTATCGCAGTTTTTCCGTTGAGCTATTTTTTCTTCGAAGGAGCCTTTAGATCACCCATAAAAGCGTTGATCCACTTCACTTTACGAGTTGCATATCGAGAGAGTGGAGTTCTGAATATTTTCTTCTGACTCCTGAGCCTTCGGTTTCTTTCCAATTTTTCACTTCCGTTCTTCTAGCAAAGCATGCGCACAACAACGGCACAAATAAAACGAGTAGCTCTGGGGACGAGAATGCCATTTCCCCAATCTCGTTCCCAGAGTCCACCAATCTCGTACCTCGAGTCTTCGTTCCTTACTGCGCACGCTTGACGAAACGAGCGACTCTCGAAAGTTCCGGTTGAGGAGCGGTTTTGATTGGTTGGTCCAAAACAATGCAAATGACCGGAAGTAAATAAAGGGATCCAATATGGCGGAAAGTGCCGCAAAAAAAAAACAGAAATTACGCCAAAAAAACTAGTGCTGTCCAAGCCCAGTGTTTATAATAATGTTTGTAGGTGCTGTAATGATAATGTTTTAGACAAGAAGCACCCCATTGACCTTTACGGGCCAAAGGCAACTAAGGAATCCATAGTACTTCTGCTGGAGAGGCTAACAGGATTCAAATGCGATATAAACGATGGACTGTCATCGAAAGTATGCCGCCCTTGCTACGACAAAATTATCAAATTTAATAAGTTTAGCGAAAAGTTTGCACACTCCACATCACAACAACAGTCAATGGTTCGGTTTAAGCGAGGTAAAACACAAGGCGATAGTCCTTCACTCCAATCTGCAGGCCACGCAAGAAAAAAGGTAGCCGAAACAGAAAACACTACTGCTTCCGGGTCAGGTGCGAGACTCGCTTTTTTCCCAAGTTCCAAGCCAAGACCGATACTGCCTGCCCCATCGGTTACTGTAGCAGAGGCGCAAAAAGGACAAGAACCCAAAAGACGACTGCTACCACGGGGAATATTTCCTGAAGCGCCGAAACCCAAACCCAAAACTGAGGAGATCCTGTCCCAATCTGGTCTTCATAATCCTGCGGTAAGTGAGAACCCCTTTCGAACACTCCATTGCATGCTAATGATTCACTCATATACTTATTTCTATTGAATGACAACCAGTGAACCCATTTCCTCTTAGTGAAAGCTCTCAAATTAAATTTTTATGATTTGATGTCTCATTTTTGAGAAGAGATTGTTTAAAAAAAAAATTATCATTGCAAACTATTAAAAAGTTATTGGGTTGAGGTGTAAAACCCACATAATTTATGACATTAATATAGCGTTTTCTCTTTACTTTTTATGGCTTGCTAGATCAAAACAAAAGATTCTTCAAATATCCTGTTTACAACAGCATCGAATGAAATCTCATACCCTTTTACTCAATGAATTCAGTTTAAAAAATCATACCATTGATCAGAAAATCCTTTGGTAGCATATTGATGGGAAAACTTCCGCTCCTGGGAGAAATGGGGACGGGTCGAGGCCTTAGTTAGCATGCTTGACTTCAGGTTGAATGGTTTGGCCTTGAGCCCTGGTCTGGGACCTGCGTTGTGTTTATGGGCAGGAAACTTAACAGTGCCCCTCTTCACCCTGCAGGTGTATAAATGGGTACCAGTGAATTTACTGTTGTGGGGTAACCATGCTATGGACTAGCATTCCATTCAGGGGGGAGCAATACTCTTAGTCACTTAATGCTACAGAAACCAGGATAAGCTTAGCTGGATCAGACACAGACTTTATGCACCTGTCAAAGTTAAGCCCCAGGGTGGAGGGGGGGGGGGGGGGGGGGCTACCCACAGGAATTTGACATCATGAAGCTCTCCCAGGGTAGGGATTTTGACATCTAAAATGGCCTACTGGGTTAGAAATTTAAGTGGATATATGGCAAATTTGACATTCCCAAGTGCCCAGGGGTGGGGAATTTGACTTTGGCTTCGAGAAAATGTCAAAATCCCCTGGGTATGCCCCCCCCACCCTGTGGCTTAACATTGACAGGTGCATTACCTTTGCCTACCTGGGTGGAATGGGGTTGTGTTTTACTAACAGTTTCTTTTTTTAGTTTCAGTGGACGTAAGATGTCAGTCTTCAACCTCTATTTCAGTTCCCGTTGAGTTAACTTCAGTGCACGTTGTGTTTTTGCTGTTTAAACAATACCTATACAGGTATTTTTGAAATGCTCAATTAATTTAACCTTTCATAAAAGCTTAGAACTTTGCATATTTCAGTACTTGAAGCACTAACAGTAACATTACTGTCTCTTGCTATATGATTAATATACAAAATAATATATATATAATTTGTAAACATTTCTAACATAATTCCAAAAGCTCATTATATTAATTTAACCATTAGCTATTTCATTCTTGTTTAAAACAGGATTAAAATGGTTTATTTTAACTGTGTCATTAAAAGTCTTCCTTGATATTTATTTCTTTTGAAGTTTTCAGACAATAATGTTGTTGGAAATAAAACACGTGAGACCATTTATAAAATGGTGAATATGATAGCCATTACTACAACTCCAGATCTGCTGGCTGAGATGGTAATGAAATGTGCAGATCTAAGATGTGCTATAAAACGTGTCGTCCTTAGAGATGTGGATGAACAGTGCCAAAAGTTATGTTCTCGTTCCCAGGAAAATTCATCAGTATTGAGAATTCCAAGATCAAAACACAAGGTTATTAAAAAACAAAGAGTGATTTTTGAATGAGTTCTGTTTTGATAACCTCGCTAATAGTGATGCTATAGCTAAGTTGAAAACTGCTATAATGTGTTTTATTAAATTATATTCCTGGCTGGGAATTGAAATCTGGAGTTCAATTTTCAAACCTGACCCCTGTTTGGTTTTATAGCATAAGTGTATACTCGTTGGTATATTTCTCTCCTCAATAAGGTAAATATTATATTTTTTTCCGATAATTTTGTTTCATGTTCTTGCTTACCATGCAGGATCTTAAGGAATTCACTTGGGAGAGCATTATCATGGAATTACATGAGAGAGCACCAGACCTTTTAGATTTTTTTGTGACAGTGGCCTTACCCCAAGCGAAAAAGTGTACAGAGAAAAATGTCCCTGCCTTGTGCGAAGCTTATGGTGTGCTAATGAACGTCAGATGGCAGGAGCTAAGTCTTATTCAAAAGATCAATACTGTACTCCTTGGAGTTGGACATACAACTGCTAGGGTAATTTTTTTATAAATACTTTTTTCTATGTGAAAATTAAAATATCATTATAACATTTATTAGTATATACCACACGGGTGAATAGTGCTTTCCGCGCGCGCTGATTGGTTAACTCGGAGGTGATTAGCAAAGTAGTATTCACCTCCGAGACGCCGAAGAGAAACAAAATGGCTTCGTGCGTCGCTTTGGGTACCAAAAGTAATGTTTTGGTCCGCTAGTTATTCAACTTCTGTGGTCGTGGCCCTGTAAATATCCACCACTTTCACTGACACTGAGGTGAATAATTGTTAATTGTTTACTATCATTTATTATACTATTATTATTATATTGTTTATTATTATCATTTGTATATCATGTAAAATCAGTGTGACCCATAGAAATAAAAAAATATTCAAAGAGGGCCACTACCTCATACAGTCAATTTTTTTAAATTCATTTTCTATGTTTTTAAGACTTTTCAGCGGCTGAATAAGGTGGGTGTGTCACAGACAAGAGAAAGTTACCGGTTAATAATGGATGACATTGGAACTGACCTGAAGAACACTATCACCAATCAGATATCTGCAGGACGGCAGTTGCGAGTATGTTTTGATAACATTGACTTCAGGATATTGGTCAACATCATCTTGAAGAACCATCAAAACTCAGACAAACACTGGATTGCACATTACTTGACTTTCGACAGGGTTCCATGTGATGGGCTTGATGACAAGAAACCTCTGGTGTCTGATTGCAGAGCTTTTGATAACATCAACTATTTACTCAGCAAAGAAGAGTTGGATAAACTTCGGCAGAATTTCATTGTACTAGTTGCTCGGGTTTTGGTGGAGTTTTTTGAGTTTATGAAGCCATTTGCAAAGGTTGTGCCTGCTCATATTACACACCGGTTAGTGCAACTTAGATAGCTAGCTCGTGTATTTATTCACATGCAGTATTTGGCAAACAGTTAATTACTTGCACATTATATTGTTGGATAGTTTATGAATGTAGTAGCTGTATATCAGGAAAGAGAAAAACAGTATAATGCCTTATTACTATATGGTGGTTGACCAGGAGTAAATAATTATTACCAGTCACTCTCTCAGAGTGACTGGTCATAATTAAAAAATAATATGACATTATATATTTAATTATTAATACAATATAATATAAATGATAAAAGAAAAAAAATTGTGACCAGTGGTAGATCCAAGAATGCTCAAGATGGAAGGTGGGGGGGGGGGGGGGAGGGGTAAATTTTTTTTTGGCTCAAAAACTGGTGGGCCTAGAAAATTGTCAGCCCTTTAGGCATTGTTTCTTCCACCATAATGCATGGGGATGGGGTGGGGTGGGGGGTTATCTGCGACTGATAAAGAAACGAGTTATTTCTGTTTAGTTTTTCAGGATTTATGAAAGAGAAGTCAACCATTGTGGCACTCCCAGTGGTTCCCTTCAACCAAACAAAGCTGGCTGATGTGTGTCAGTATCTGGATTACCTACAGGACTTTCTTAGTTCTTTGTCTTTGCCAGAGGTATAGTTATATAATTTGTTGCTTTTCAATTAATTCAACAACTTAGACCTATAGACAAATTGGTTACATGTTTACACAGCCCTAAATATACTATTTTCCTGACATCTTCAGAGTAATTAATTATTATTATTTTGTTCTGGTCTCCCATCAGGAGGAAAGGACAGGAAACCATGATGAGCCTAATTTGAAAGTACCTCTTGCAGGAGATTTATTGGGAAGGGAGCGTGTAACAGGAGCCAAAAGAGTGCGGCTGGGGTGCGACCAACCTGAAGAATGCTTTGAGAATATTGTTGAAACTCCAGCCCTTTGGCACGCTAAGCAAGCATTCCTAAAGGTAAAAAGTAATAACATTTATTTGTTGCTGCCCCATGTGGCACACTGGCATGATGGACAGAAACGGCTAAGGAAGTGTAATAAGTAAATATTGGATATAAACTTTGCAGCCCATCAAAACAGTACATTTTATCTCCAAGCATAATAATTATTAGAGCAACAGGCTCTTTTGCTGCATAGCTATAAAAAGGAGGGTGGAATATTAGTTTCAGTTTCAATATCCACATTCAGTACATCTCTATGAAACGCAAGCCCTGTTTACAAAGAGGTAGGGTTGTAAACAGGGTCCAAGTCTTACTAGCTAAAAAATGTTTCCTGGGAATACAGTTCAGTCATGTACTTTTCATTTTTTTATTAAAGTAATTGTAAGGATAGCTACATGTAAAAAAAAAAACAACAAGCTGCATAATGTCTTCAACATTGTTAGGAATCATTAGCGGAGAAATTTGTTGTCATCACGTGTAGTTTATTTGCAAAAAATTTAAATTCAGGCCCTGCCTCTTATTCTCTTATTGCAGTTTGTGTGGCAGGAATTGTACAAGGCAACGCCTGCCTGTGGTCGAGAAGTTGGCACCCTGTATCACCTGCGACAGAGTTTCAAACTCGTTAATGTCCCTTCAGATGTTAGGAAAAATTATGCCAGCTGTGAGTCATTGATGCTTTCTGCCACCAAATCCTATCTATCTTCAGCTTTTCTCACATGGGCAGAGCTAGCAAGCACAAAGGATATGCCATCCTATGTTGCAGAAAACCTAAAAAAAGATGCGTCTACAACTGAGCAGTGGCAATTTCTCGAGAGCTATCTGGGTAAATTTGTCGATGAATATGTTTTGACAGAATTTGACATTGAAAAGAAGTGGGCAGAAGAAAATGACAGAAAGAGAAAGGAGATGGAAGCGGATAACAGGGGAGGTGTCCAAGGATCACCTTCAGCCAACAGCGGAAATTTATTTCCTCCAGGTATTAAATTTTCAATTTATGCAACAATAGTTTTATGTACTTTTTTATATCTAATTCATAGATGCATGCATTTGTAAATTTTGCTTTTTTCAAAATATTAGCAAAAATAATGATAGCAATTTCTGCCCACAGATGATATTTTTACAAATGCATTAGTACTTTTAAATGATTAAACTTTTTCAAAGGTTTTCTTAAATGATAATGCTGTAATTTTGTGATGAGATACAAGCAGTGACACCAACACCATTTATTGGATGGCCAGATGGGCACTTTTAATAAATAGAATTTCTGTCTTGACTGTACATGTAGGTCAGGTTGTGATACTTTTGGAACAACAAAGTAATGAATACAAGGTGCTTGGAGTTGGAAAAGTTGTGGAAGTTTCAAGTAGTGCTACAGCCTCATCCCCATGTGAGTTAATTCCAGTCACAGTGTTTCACGTTGAAGCTTACGCCTCAAACACAGTGTCTCAAGGCCAGCAAATTTTGTGGCCCAAGGCTTTATTAGCCAGATATAACCCTTCAAGTACACAGCCATGCATTCCTCAAGAAGACACATCATCTGAGCTGAAAAGCAATATATCTAGTATTCCTCCAGATGAGAAAGAGGATCGACTGCTTAATTATGGCTTGCAAGTTATCCAGTTGGGTGTGTTTCTCATGCAGTTGAACGACACTGAGGCTGAGGGAGATGGAGAGCGAAGCATAATCAATTGGAAAATGCTCATGCTTTACTACAGGTGCAGACCAAGAGGGATGAAGTATGCCTTTGAAGCCATGAGATTCCTCACCTGTGTTAGGGCTCTATATACAGAGCAAATGAGTCACCGCATCATTCATGGCCAATTTGTTAACCCCAAGGGAGGAGATGGCAGAAACTATGCCAACGACCTGAAAATGGAACACTTGATCTGTGACAACAAGGTTGTTCTTGGCCATTTGAGGGCAAACAAAACATTAACAGCAATGCAAAGATATTCCAAGAGTACCTATGGTGTAAAGGAATTTTGCAATCAATTTGATCACGAATGCAATGTTCCACCAGAACTGTCCAAACATACCCATGCAAGCACAACTGATGATGTGAGGGAAATGTTGGCCATCATTCATAAAAGTGAGCCCTTCAAACACAAGCCTGGTAGAGTGCTAACATCTTTTCCAAACATCGGAAAGACTGTTCTTGACAAATTGAATGTGTGTGCTTTGCACTCATGGCTCACACGCCACAAGAGGAAACTCTTCACAGACATTAATTCTACCGATGAGACCGATGTAGAGCTGGATGCAGAGGAGTCTGCTTCATCAAGTGACAGTGAAGATTCAGATGAAGAACTATAGTTTTTCATTTCTAGGTTTTGTGCAAATAGCATACTTAACTATACATGATAAGATGGTTACCAACAATTAATTTTGTTTGTTTACCACAAAGCTACAAAATAATAGTCTTTTATGATGCATTTAAATTGCAGAATACAGGGGCGTAGCTAGGATTTTTCAAAGTGGGGGTCACACTGTGTAACACCCAGGGTAGTTACCAGATGTTCAGTCCTGCAAATGGAGTATGTAACTATCTAGCACTGGAAAAGATTTTTGCTATGTCGATTCTTTGGATTTGCACATTTTCGTCACCTGAAATAATTATAAGGTTTTGTGTAATGTTGACTCAACAAAATATAAATTTCTCTCTCACAAAGGGGTGATCACGGGCACCCCATTACCATACCCTAGATACGCCCCTGTGATATGTTATATTTCCAGGAGAAAATAATTTTCATTTACATTTGTACAGTGCATGACAACCTTAACGAGAAACAAGTGTTGTTTCCCAAAGATAGGCTCCTTGTTATCCCTTAGTACTGTAGTGGATGATGGAAGAAAACTCATTGTTTCTCACAGGTACAGTCATTAAGTCTGTTTGTGTGTCTAAGTTGTTTTACTCAACATTTTATGCTCTAAATTACAAATTTTCACACACTGAATGACATTTGTCAACCACATGCAGATCAGCACTTTATTAATCCTCAACAAAGCTGACAGATGGTGCAAACCAGAGACACAACTTATGCCTCATGGTATAAGCAAAACCTGGATCAGTAATGAGAAAGCGTCCTACCTGACATTCTGCCAGCTCTCTCATTCAGAGAGTGAGAACTTACAAGCTCAGTCAGCAAGAAAAGCTTAATGAAGTCTGATAAGAAATTTTTTCTTACAACTAAAAATTTTCAGTTACATGAAAATTCCTCATTCAAACATCTTTATTAGATATGCTGTTTAACAATATTCCATATAAAAACAGCATGACTGTGGCTAAAAACGGGAAGCCTTGTCTCCAAGTCTTGTACAGAAGAAAATGTGTGAGCTTTATCAACAACTTCATTAATTAGCTCTATTGTAACACCACTACAAAGACTTGTACTTCCTACTGATGTTCTGCCATGGCCAGGTAGTGAAAGCCTAAAGTTAACAAGTTCTTCATAAAGTTTAGTTTTTTCCTCTGCAGTCAGGTTGGAGTGAAGGTGCATTTCTTCAAGACATATCTGCGTAGTTTTATCAGTCAAGGGGGGGTCCATCATAGATGCCATAGTAGAAAGTAGACAGTCCTCACATTTGCAGCACTTCTCATGATAGTCACAACACTGATGTTGTTGATCAGAATTAAGAGGCAGAGGTTGAAATCCAAAGTAATGACATGATCATTTCTCTTTTGCACTTATCTGATTGTACATATTCTCTCATAACAGGAGACAAATGTTTTCTGGCTTTTGAAATGTCATAGGAATTATAAAACATGTGTGCTTTTGAAGGAAGACCATCTCTTCCAGCCCTTCCTGCCTCCTGAAAATATTCTTCCATGGTACATGGCACACCTACATGGATGATCTGCCTAACGTTCTTTAAGTCCAATCCAACACCAAAGGCCACAGTGGCAAATATAATTCGTAGTTTTGATGTTCCCGAGGTGAGGCCATCAATTATCCTGTCTTTTTCTTTTTGAGGGTATTGTGCATGAAACTGGGTGAACAATCTGTTCACTGCCTTCGGTGTTGCACCTGCAGGTTCATACTGCGCTTTTTTCATTGCATAGCTAAAATATGCATAACAAGATGATATCGTCTCCAAATTGCCAAAAACAACAGTTAGTGGAAATTGAAGTCTCTCTTTCTTTAATTCTTCCACCAGGGGTCTCAAGATTTTGTCAAGTTTATCATCCCCCCTGTCAGGTCTGGTTGATGTTGAAAAGTATATGTTTGGACGATCTGGGTTTGCAAGAATTTCAATTGGGTCAAACATGCCCAGTGAGTCAATTATTTCTGCTCTGACCTTTTTTGTTGCAGTAGCTGTGAGCCCAAGCCAAGGGACATTTGGGAAGATACTTCCTAATCTTCCAAGCCTTCCATAAGAAGGTCGAAAATCCTTCCTGAAGACAAAAATTGCAAAAACTCAGACTTCACTCAAGATGGTTACCGTACTATCTCGGGCAAATTTAAAGAATCCTAGTCACCCTCTGCCATTTTTCATGCCATCCCATTTTGAAGATTGCATGTCGAAGCGAAATGGTTTTGCACTGCAGTAAATTGTGTTGCTGAGAGTCTGTTTAATCACCCTTAGCAGTTTCACAGTGATCTCTTTCGTTTAGACATATATGCTCCAGGTAAAACATAATACCAAAAAACTTGGATGTACACTGTACAGAAAAAACAAAGGCATGGCTGACTAGGGTCCTTTAAGCCTGTACATGGTTGTCATAACTTGAGAGGACTCAGATGTGACAGAGGGAGGGTTGATTGTTGGAAGATTTGAACTGAAAAAAGCAGACCAATCAGGTTGTACTTGTTGCAGTAGCTATTATTGTAGCTCAAGCTTAATTGACCCCTTATCCAATCCCTGATCCATTTTTCTTAATTTGTAACCCTAAACTATACCTTGAGGGCTAAATATATAACATTTCATGCTATATATGATATAAACAGAGAGTGTTACAACATGCTTTGTTGAACCATTCGCGCTAGATTAACTACACTTCACACTGCAGTTAAGCTTTATTCAAATTTCACAGTTATAAATTGAATGAAAGAATTTTTTTGGAAAAAGAAACGTACAGAGATTCTCAAAATTATTACTGCCATGTATTGATAACTGCTGATATAATATAATATAAATGGATGCACATACCAGTCAACAACAAGATGTGCCTCGTCTACAACAATAGCCCTCACACGATTCTGAAACTCCTCCGTTTTTAGGATCTTTAAAGTTGCTTTGTTCTCTACCAGAGCTTCTGGGTGAGCAAATATAACTTGAAAATTCTTCAGATTTTCCACTGGCTCGGATACAGAAACGTGCTCTTCGTCTCCATCCTCATCTAAAGCCACCCGATCGCCTTTAAGAATACAGGCCTTTAAACCACTCTCTTTTAACTTACTCACTTGGTCTCTTATTAACGCATTAAGCGGTGATATGACAAGCACAATCGATTCGTTAACAGTTGGTCTGTGTGCAATAGCCATGAAATCTGCGAAGGGTGCGATTAATTGGTACACCAGGGACTTGCCGAAACCGGTTGGCAGCACAGCCAGGACATCTCTTTTCTGTACGGTAATTATCTTGAGGATCGTAAGTTGCTCGTCTTTAAGTGTAAAATCTTTTTTTCCAATGACTTCCAAGCCATACTTAACACCTTCAAAAATCGTGGGATGGGAAGACAACTGAGACGCCATTTTTTTTTTTTTGGCATCTACAGGCATGCGCAATGCAACCGGAAGTCTGATATATTCGGACTTCAAATCGGATCTTTCCAGGGTCGCTCGTTTCACGACCGCCGGTCAAGCGGAACGAAGACCCTGGGTACGAGGTTGAGAGTCCACAGGCTCCACGGTCAGCGGTTTAGTCGCCGGGTGAAACTCTGGGGAAATGGAATTTTTTTCCCACGAATTCATGGGTTCCGGTTGTTGTGCGCATGCTTAGCTAGTAAAACGGAAGTGGAAAAATCGGGAAAACCGAAGGCTCAGAGGTCAGTATAAAAATCTGAGAACTCCACTCTCTCGATCGCGACATACGACTCGATATACAACTCGTAAAGTCAAGTGGATCAACGCTTTTATGGGTGATTTAAAGGCTCCTTTGAAGAAAAAACAGCTCAACGGGAAAACTGTGATAGATCGATAGTGCTGTTTGAAAGCAAACCATGCACGTCAGATTGTCTGGATTGTGTAAGCTCCTGGAGGACAAACGTAAACAAAGGGAGTCGTAATGCCAAGTTGTATACGAATGTATTTTTTCTCTGGAAGAAATCTTTCGAGGAAGGCCAGTGGTCGAATCTACATTTACACACAGCATTGTAAACGACGGCCGTGAGAGCACGGAGCAACTGCACGCCGATCGAAAGCTCATTTCGAAATCAAATTTTCATTGAAATGCAATCGAATAGGCAGGTAAGCAATTATGTGCCGTATTTTCCACTAGAGTGGGAGACTACAGTTGCAAGATTGGTTTCACCAAAAAAGCTGGAACTTTGGCGGTCCGTAGCAATAACAGATATGTAGCGGTTTGGTTGTCATCCCATGGAACTTCTTGCTCGTTTGTCATCGGTTTTACGAATGATGCAGGTTTCGCTCCCAACCGATTTCGCACCCACCGATTTCTAACTTATTTTAGTCACGCTTTTCTCATGCTTAAAGAACGAGAAATATTCTAGATAGTTTTACTCAAATTTATTCATTTTCCCTCTGTTGTTGACGAAGTTCCTCGGTACATTTTCGTCATGACTTAAAATCGAAAATTTCCTCTCAGGGCATTTGTAACTCATTAGACAAATGATGAATTTGTTTTATCTTTAACCGAACTATTTGTAGATAAAAGTGACTGTTTAAAGCATTTATAAAATGCTGTCACTTATCAGAAAAATATGGCCTTGCATTTATGAATACAGTGTAATTGTACTTTATTTTTGCTGAAATTAAAGTTCGCCAAGGGTGTTTCTTTGAACTGATTTAGCTATTTGTAACATTCACTGAGTGCTACCATGTGAATATTGGTTTAATATGGTATTGGTTTTCTGTACATAGCCTACCCCCAACTGCATGCAGCCAGCACAGCCCAAGAAATACTGCTTGTGTGTCATAGATTGCTTGAATGGCTTGTTGTGTTACCCCATTTCTGTAGCATTAAGTGACTAGGCATATCTCTTCTTCCCCTGTCCCCGGATGGAATATTAGTCCATTGCAGGAATACTGCCAAAAGTATATTTGTTGGAACCCATTTATATTTGAGAGTTAAGTGTCTTTCCCAGAACACAACACAATGAGCCTGGCTGGGGCTTGAAACCTGGACCATTCAATCCAAAGTTTAGTGGTGGGGCCTTACATTAGCCCACTGTGCCCCCCATCTTGTTGTTGTTCTACAGGTTATTTTGGCAAGTTACATAGATTTGATTTGATTCGGCAGATTCACCAAAACAAATATTTGTGAAATAAACATATCTTGCAAAGACCCATGAAACTCCACAAGACTGTCAAGAGGTGTGGGCTGGAATAAACACCACCCAGTAACTTGTACAAAACACAAAATGATAAGCAGTCAGAATGAGTGGCAAAAATGTCAACTTTATTCTCATGTTACAGTTGGTGGACATAGGTGTCTATTGGTTGTATTTAGCCAACTGCAGGACCTGCAAAAATAAATTAAAATATATCAATGATCACAAAGGGCGCTTTATGGTGTGAGTCCTTGAAGCCATTAGAAAGAAATGATTGTGTAACAATTGCAATTAGCCAAGTTCTAAACGAGCAGGGGACTGGGTATGAACATATTTTCTCTTCGGGAAAAACATTCAATATCGATTGAATTGAAAAATGAGGCACGTCATCTGAAAGAGCATCCAAAAATAAGTAAATTCACCAAATTCAACGGTTATTGGTTTAAACCCAAAGGCGTGGTAGACTTATTATGGATTGGAGGGACAGGCGTCCTCCAATCCATACTAAGCTCTCTTATTTTAAAAGTCTACCATACCTTTGTGTTTAAACCAATAACCATCAAATTTGGTAAATTTACTAATTTTTGGATGCTCTTTCAGATGACGTGCCCTATTTTTAATGCAATCGATATTGAATCCTCATACCAAGGAAAAATATGTTCTTACCCAGTCCCCTGCTCGTTTAGAACATGGCCAATAGGGGATAATAGGATAGCACAACTCTTGGTTAAGTCTTCATTTGAGCCTAGTGGCCTATAAGTCCATCCAGGTTTCCACAGTCTTAAGCAGTTGGTGGTTTGGCTGGGGTGGTGGTAACCCAGGGGGGGGGGGGGGGGGGGGGGGACTCCCATATGAAATGGACGGGGATGCTCGTCGTCTCGCTTAGGGGTGTAAATTTTGGATTTTGGTCTCGCTTAGGGTGCTCTGGGCAAAATGTCATTATTTTTAGCCGTCAAGGTTTCGTTTAGGGTTGCACGCGAAGAAATAACAAAAAAGAAAGAATTTTGATTCGTTTTATTTACTCTTTTAGGGGTCTGCATAACGTTCGGCCACACCCAGATTGGTCTCTTTTAGGAGTTAAATTCAAAATTTCCGTCGAGCATCCTCGTCCATTTCATATGGGAGTCCCCCCTCCGGGGGTGGTAAAGGGGTAATTGTAGAATAAATTATTGTAGGACCCAAGAGAAAGAGAGAGTTATATCTTTTCCATCTGAGACCAATAGGTAAACATTGTAAAAGTATATCAACAAGCAAAGTGCAGTTTTCTAAGTAAGGACTAGTGTTTGAACTTTATATCATGCCCTTTCAAGGTTCAATGTGGTTCACAATTTTTCACAAACCATTACCAACTGTCTAAAGAAATTGTAATAAACAGTTGCATGCCCTGTTGCAAATATGGAAGTTGTCTATTTCCTTTATTAAAATAAATACTCTACATAATCAATGTCCGATAATTTTCAATATAAACAATATTCCTACATAACAGCTGATAACAGCCGGCGTTGCACACATATGCAGTCGCCGGGATGTATTTACACTTAGAAAAGCACCAGAATCAGCAGAATTTACCAAAAAATCGGAGTTGTATAAAAAACACATCAGACAATTTCCAGCTCCTCGATCGAAGAAAAATACTATTAAAAAACCGGGTGAAAAATGGGTGAATACCAAAATCTAAAGCTAGTTTTTACCTACCTTGAAAACGAAACGGGAAATGGCATCATAAATCGCGGTTTAAGGCCAAGATACTGCAAAACACAAACGAACGAACTCCAAAAACCTCGGCAAAATGGCCGCTAAAGCTTCATAAGCAACTTCCGGAAATACGTCTGAGTTCGAAGGCTATTGTATTGAAAGAGCCAATCAAAAAAATTCGAATTAAAATTGGAATAATTCCATTTCCCCAGAGTTTCACCCGGCGACTTAACCGCTGACCGTGGAGCCTGTGGACTCTGGGAACGAGATTGCCATTTCCCCAGAGTTTCACCTGGGCGACCATCCGCTGACCGTGGAGCCCGTGGACTCTGGGAACGAGATTGTAAAACTCCCAATCTCGTTCCCAGAGTCCACAGGCTCCACGGTCAGCGGTTGGTCGCCGGGTGAAACTCTGGGGAAATGGAATTATCCGAATTAATTAGAATTTTTTTGATTGGCTGTTTCAATACAATAGCCTTCGAACTCAGACGTATTTCCGGAAGTTGCTTATAAAGCTTTAGCGGCCATTTTGCCGAGATTTTTGGCGTTCGTTCGTTTGTGTTTTGCAGTATCTTGGCCTTAAACCGCGATTTATGATGCCATTTCCCGTTTCGTTTTCAAGGTAGGTAACAACTAGCTTTAGATTTTGGTATTCACCCATTTTTCACTCGGTTTTTTAATAGTGTTTTCTTCGATCGAGGAGTTGGAAATTGTCTGATGTGTTTTTTATACAACTCCGATTTTTGGTAAATTCTGGTGCTTTTCTAAGCGTAAATACATCCCGGCGACTGCATTTGTGTGTAACGCCGGCTGTTATCAGCTGTTATGCAGGAATAATATTGAAAATTATCGGACATTGATTATGTAGAGTATTTATTGTAACAAAGGAAATAGAAAACTTCCATATTGCACAAAACTGACTAGGTTGTAAACCTAATTCAACAGGGCATGCAACTGCTTATGAGAAATTCTTTAGACAGTTGGTAATAGTATGTGAAAAAATTGTGAACCACATTGACCTTGAAAGGGCATGATATATATAAAGTTCAAACACCAGTCCTTACTTGCAAAACTGCACTTTGCTTGTTGATATACTTTTACAATGTTTACCTATTGGTCTCAGATGGGAGAGATATAACTCTCTCTCTCTCTTGGTTCCTACAATAATTTGTTCTAAAATTTCCCCTTAACCACCACCCAGCCAAACCACCAACTGCTTAAAACTGTGGAAACCTGGATGGACTCCAACCTTATAGGCCACTAGGCTCAAATGAAGACTTAACCAAGAGTTGTGCTGTCCTATCATCCCCTATTGCAGGTGTTACACAATCATTTCTTTCTAATGGCTTCAAGGACTCACACCATAAAGCGCCTTTTGTGATCATAGATGTTTTAATTTATTTTTGCAGGTCCTGCAGTTGGTAAATGACAACAAATAGACACCTATGTCCACTAACGTAACATGAGAATAAAGTTGACATTTTTTTCCATTCATTCTGACTGCTTATCATTTTGTGTTTTGTACAAGTTACTGGGAGGTGTTTATTCCAGCCCGCACCTCATGACAGTCTTGTGGAGTTTCAGAGGTCTTTCAGTGTGTTGTATATAATTGTTTATTTCACAAATATTTGTTTTGGTGAAACTGCTGAATCAAATCAAACCTATGTGCCTTGCCAAAATAACCTGTAGTACAACAAACAAGTGGGCACAGTGGGCTAATGGTAAGGTCACTAAACTTCTGATTGAATGGTCCTGGCTCAAGCCCCAGGCAGGGTCATTGTGTTGTGTTCTGGGAAAGACACTTTACTCTCAAATATAAATGGGTTCCAACAAATTTACTTTTGCCAGGCAGTATTCCTGCAATGGACTAATATTCCATCCGGGGGGACAGGGGAAGAAGAGATATGCCTAGTCACTTGATGCTACAGAAATGGGGTAACACAACAAGCCTTTCAAGTAATCCATGACACACAACCAGTATTTCTTAGTGGGAGGCGCGGTGACCTAATGGTTAGTGCACTGGACTCCGGATCGAACGGTCTGGGTTCGAGCCCTGGTCGGGGCACTGTGTTGTGTTCTTGGGCAAGACACTTTTCTCTCATAGTGCCTCTCTCCACCCAGATGTATAAATGGGTACCGG
The DNA here is from genome assembly GCA_963693305.1 of Meandrina meandrites. Classification (NCBI taxonomy): domain Eukaryota; kingdom Metazoa; phylum Cnidaria; class Anthozoa; order Scleractinia; family Meandrinidae; genus Meandrina; species Meandrina meandrites. The sequence goes on along the minus strand of OY855911.1, from coordinate 23,517,868 downwards.
CGAATCTACTGCTGGGGGTAACCCTGCGATGGACTAGCATCCCATCCAGGGGGGAGTAGAAATACTCCTAGTCGCTTCATGCTACGGAAACCGGGATAAGCTCCGGCCTGATGGGCCCCTTGGCTCGTAAGCAGACAGGCAGGTACAAAACTCGGGCCGGATCAACTCGGACCGGATCGGACCGGATCAACTCGGACCAGTCCGGGTCGGATCAGGTCGGATCAGCTCGGATCGACTCGGATCGACAAAAAATAAATAAATTGAGAAATATATTAAATTTTTATCTAATTGTAGGTTTAATTCCTCTCAGAAATGGGCCATTTACGCGCCATTTTGATTTTTGATCGTTTACCGTCTTCACCAGACCAGTCCGGGTCGGATCAGGTCGGATCAACTCGGATCGACAACACATGAATTTTTTTTTTACCCGAATTGTAGGTTTGACTTCTCTCTGAAATAGGCCATATACAGTAAGCTTTACAGCGTTTGGAACTCTGTAACTCGACAAAACAGGATGCATTTCGCGATAACGCCACGCCGAAGATACGCCAAGTTTTTTGATAGGTCTACGCCAAGGCCCTTTATCCTACCATATCGTACATATCTAAAATAAGTCATCTGTACGCCAGTTAAAAGGTGCCGATTTCGATTGTACGCCGTTAAAACGCGCCGAATACGATCGTACGCCAGTACACCGCCAAGTTTCGAAATCCACGCCGAAGATCTTCGGCGTAACCTACGTAACCGAAGTTCTCACCCGTCATTCTGTTTACTAGTGCCAGTTCCTTTCGAAACTAGTGCCAGTTCGTTTTTTTCCCTGCTGCGGGCGAGGAAGATAAAATCCTCGATAACAATCCCCAAACAAAAAATAGAGTCTGTCATTCAGAATGTTTTTTGTTTGTTTGTTTTTACAGTAGGCGATGTTACACGTTTATGGAACTCCTGGTTGCGAAAATAGTATGAAATCTATCTTCGAGTGTTCGCGCTCACTATTTTCACATTTCCGTGCAACCCACAGGCAGCACAAGCTTCTCTATCAGATTACCTTCGGACGTGACTCTTGCTTATAAGCGGTGTTGTGTTACAGAGATTGGATTTGTAAGGGTTTGTATGGGAACGCGACGTTTTTACTTTAAAAGTAAAAAAATCGTATATTTTGTGACTAAATTTGACTTACGCTGATTTTGTGTTTCATTCTTTGTTGTTTGCCAGCTTCTCAGGTCGATCTAACGCGATTTCGGCGAGTTATCGTAATAACGATAACAGAGAGCTTTAGCATATCTTGCAAATAGAAATGAGCCAAAATAAACCACATTAGCGAAACGTGTGGGAAATTATAGAGCTTGAGGTGTCACACTTTACAAACAGGAAACTGTGCAGTCCTAAATATAAACCTCTAGACATTTGCTTGACCTGGCACGAGTAAAACAAAATGGCGGGTGAAGACGGTAAACGATCAAAAATCAAAATGGCGCGTAAATGGCCCATTTCTGAGAGGAATTAAACCTACAATTAGATAAAATTTTAATATATTTCTCAATTTATTTATTTTTTGTCGATCCGAGTCGATCCGAGTTGATCCGACCTGATCCGACCCGGACTGGTCCGAGTTGATCCGGTCCGATCCGGTCCGAGTTGATCCGGTCCGAGTTTTGTACCTGCCTTAAGCAGACTTTACCTTACTTTACCAGTATTTCCTGGGCTGTGCTGACTGCTGATGGGGCTGCTGATGCAGTTGGGGGTAGGCCATGTACCGAAAACCAATACAATATTCAACCAATATTCACATGGTAGCACTCAGTGAATGTTACAAATAGCTAAATCAGTCCATAGAAACACCGTTGGAGAACTTTAATTTCAGCAAAAATAAAGTACAATAACACTGTATTCATAAATGCAAGGCCATATTTCTTTGATAAGTGACAGCATTTTTAAATGCTTTAAACAGCCACTTTTATCTACAAATGGTTCGGTTAAAGATAAACCAAATTCATCATTTGTCTAATGAGTTACAAATGCAAGAGGAAATTTTCGATTATAAGTCATGACGAAAATGTACCGAGGAACTTCGTCAACAACAGCGGGAAAATGAATAAATTTGAGTAAAACCGATGACAATCGTGCAAGAAGTTCCATCGGATGACAACCAAACCGCTACATATCTGTTATTGCTACGGACCGCCAAAGTTCCAGCTTTTTTGGTGAAACCAATCTTGCAACTGTAGTCTCCCACTGTAGTGGAAAATACGGCACATTATTGCTTACCTGCCTATTCGATTGCATTTCAATGAAAATTTGAATTTCGAAATGAGCATTCGATCGGTGTGCAGTTGCTCCGTGCTCTCGCGGCCTTCGTTTACAATGCTGTATGTAAATGTAGATTCGACCACTGGCCTTCCTCGAAAGATTTCTTCCAGAGAAACTTATCCCACAAAGCTTCTCTACACTGTACCTAATAATGCATTATGATAATAAGTAATGGTAATAGGACTGAGTGGAGTCCAATTCAGTCTGTAATCATACGAGTGATTAACAAAATCGGACGACCGCGTAGCGGGAGTACGATTTGTTTAATCACTCGTATGATTACAGACAGAATTGGACGACACGAAGTCCTATTACCAATTAATCATAAGTACAACAAAATTCGAGAAAAAAATAAGATGAAGCGAAGCCTACTAAGGACTTATCATCACTAATGAAGGCAAAAAAGGGCATATACTTCATGGTAACACAACATGGCCGCCAACAATGAAAACATATAGTCACCCAACCACAAAATGAATGCTAACCGCAAGCAAATTGCAGTTGCTGTAGTTTGCTTGCAGTTAACATTTATTTACTGCAATTTGCTTGCGGTTAGCATTCATTTTGTGGTTGGGTGACTATATGTTTTCATTGTTGGCGGCCATGTTGTGTTACCATGAAGTATATGCCCAAAAAAGCCATTCTTGAAGCTCACAACAAGGAACCAAATAAAGAGCGCGCGCATGCGCAGCACGCGAACTTTGTTATTGGACACCTTGTTATTGGACACCTTGTTATTGGACACCTTGTTATTGGACACTTTGTTATTGGACACTTAAGCCGCGCGCGCTCCAATTTGGTAAAAAATAGGGCGTGGTAAGAGCCAATCAGATTCGAGAATTTTGTTATAGTTGTGATTATAATAATAATAATAATAATAATAATAATAATAATAATAATAATAATAATAATAATATTTTTATTTTTTAATAATCTTTATTAACTTATTCCAGACAAGTTGCCATTTACAAGGTAAAAATTCCAATATTAAAATATCCAAGGCACAAAAAGTTATTACTATCATCATTATCATCATCATCATATCATATATGTCATGATATCATGGTTACTACAACTAGTACTAATACTACTATCATCATCATAACATTAATTAACATATTCCATACAAATTGGTATATACAAGGTAAAAGAAAGTAAAAGAAATAAATTATTAAAACCTATTTCAACAGTGTTTACATAATGGCTCCCTCCTGTGTTTCAACGTCAATATCGGTATATACAAGGTAAAAAGTAAATAAAAGAAATAATAGAAATAATAATAACAATAACGATTTCTTAAAGCATAAACAAGCGAATATTAAAGTCAAAAGCCGACGTTTCGGTGTCATCGTGACACCATTCTCAAGGCAAAGTGAATAATTAATGCAATATCACAATAATAACAATTTTTTGCGCTTGCCAAATGTACTAACAAATTTGATTGCCTAATCAAGGAGATGCTTTTTATAAGAAAACTTAAACTATCCCTAAACGTGCAAACAGACTCGATTCGTGCAAAGGTGTTCACTTGAAGAATTTGTGATCCTTTGTTATTATGTTAATTCGTAGAGACTATAGAAACTGATATCGCATTATTTATTCACTTTGCCTTGAGAATGGTGTCATGATGACACCGAAACGTCGGCTTTTGACTTTAATATTCGCTTGTTTATGCTTGAATAATAACAATTATATTAATATTAATAATAATAATAATAATAATAATAATATTAATAATAATAATAATAATAATAACAACAACAACAACAACAATAATAATAATAATTAACAATTATTCACCGAAGTGGAGGTGAATAGGTAAATATCCACCACTTTCACCGACACTGAGGTGAATAATTGTTTTAGTATATACCACACAAGTTGAATAACTAACGGACCAAAACATTACTTTCGGTACACAAAACGACGCGCGAAGCCATTTTGTTTCTTTTCGGCTGCTCGGAGGTGAATAGTACTTTGCTAATCAATCGAGTTAACCAATCAGCACGCGCGGAAAGCACTATTCACTTGTGTGGTATATACATGTACTAATCAACTTTATTTACAATAGTGACATTTAACAGTATTATTGTGTACTTTGAAAGGTAATGAAACAACCTTGTTTTGAATTGTTGTTTTCTTAATTGAATTATCAATTTGATTTTGATTTCTATAATTATGTATAGTCTAGCTTAAGCTTTCAGGCCATTGGAGAAGTTGCACCTTTTTAAAATAGGCACCTGACTGTAGAGAAGCTTTTAAAGACAATTTAGATTCAAATACGAAATGTACGATTTTTAATCATTTACCACTTTATTCTTTTCAAATCACCCCGGTTAGAGAGTCTCATGGTTTTAAGTCGTAATTTATTATCTTCATCGTCATTACCATTATCATTATCATCGTCATCATCATTATCATAGAGGAACTTCAGGTTATGTGTTTAAGAATTGAAATTCTTGTAGTCAAGTAAACTACCAGAATATAGGGTCTTTTTTATCGGCTCCTTTAGACTATTTCCATAAATTGTCGATTTAAAACCAAAATCGGTGCCTTTACAATGTATATCAAATGTTTGTTGCTGGTTTAGAACCGTTACTAATACTTAAATCACTAAAATTGTTTCTTTATAAGCAGCAAATCGTAGCTGGCTTAGAATTTCGTTGGCAGTACCTATGGCCAAGTAGTCATTCATGAAGGTATTATCTGTACGATAGAATTTTGGTGCTTTAAGCACACAGTAAAAAGGTTTGAGCCCAGGAGTATCAGTATTGGGCTGGGTATAGTGCGATCGTTGTTGAGAGAGTAGTTCTGAAAAGAACTGTTCGCCAACAAAGTTTTTAGAACTATTCTCACCCAGACGATCACGCAAAACGAACGAAGAGAATCGAAGTCGATGGACTGCGGTGTACGGTGTAGACACAACGTTTTAGGCGTACATGCATGTAAATGTACAGTGTAGCAAAACAGCTGGTGTCTATGTTAGAATATACTTCAACATCATTGATAATTAAAGTATTGTTTGAACAGTGTTCATTTACATACGGCCATTTTGTTCAACAGCTGCTCTGAATGGGTGCAGAACACGAGCAAAAAACCTCTCTAACAGAGCAATCAGCAAGAGAACTCTCTACGCGAAGACTTCAATTAAAGACATGTCTATTACCTTAACAAGGTCTTGAGGAGGCTCCTTTAATGTTGAGATCCCCCTGTGCGATTCAAAGAGCTGAACGGAAGACGTCTACCTCGGTACAAAATTGTTCTACAGTTGTTGGACCCAGACTCCACTGTAATATTACGTGTATGGTAGTGGATAAACGTATTCCAGCGAACTGGTCTGTAGAAAATGCTCTCTGTTGTAGCCCCATACAATATGTATGTTCTAAAATCATCATAGCATAGGCAAATCTGCAGTAGAGACGATTTATTGTATTTTTATATTTCATGTTGTGTCATGGACGTCAAAAGAAGCAGTTTGAGACACTTACTCCATCCTATTATTATAAAAAATAAATGACCCAGGTTATTTAGTGACGGTAGAATCAGAATTCGGTTTCAGTGTCCAGACGAAAAGTAATGGTTTGGCACATAAAAAAAAAGTTTTATGGTATTGTTGTTGCCATGGTATTTTCTTGATTTTTCGTTCAGAAACTACTGTTTCTTTTGATTCTTTGAAGAGACAATTTTGAGAAGGAAGCGAGTTAACTAAATTTAGTAAAGAGCGTTATTTGTTATTCTTGTAGAAAATACTCTGTCTTTTTTTAGTCATTCAACATAACAGACCTATAGTAATAACCTAACATAACTTTGGGTTGTATATTTTAAATGTCGCTTTGGGTGTTTAACGACTCAATTGCGCCAAGTACACGTATATTCAGAAAAACTAGTCTGCGTTACACGTCTATTCGACCGAACATCGGCTAGGATAAAATGTACAAAGCTTATGACGACATTACCAGCCGCCATGTTAGAGTCTTCAGGCTCCTGTAACAGCGGTTGTTTGGTCGGAACGACGGGTCTGGGCTAATTAATCCACGGTCGTTGTCCATATGTCAACAACGTACGTTTTGATATCACTGTCTGAAAATAAATCGCAAATAAAGTGAAGAAATGAAATGTGGGCATTCATGTATTTATCATTTCGATGGATATTGTAGTGATGCACAGAACTGCACAGCAGCAAACGCTATTATTGTTTTCCCTCTTTAGCGGAACCTCAAATTTAATGAGCAACCACCTCCCGAGTGGGGTAGGGGTGGTGGTGCGAAGTTGATATAATTAACATAACAGAAAGAAAGAGATCTGGAGTCAGTGAAGTGTTCCCTTGGTTTTATAGTTGGAAAAACCTTTCTGTTAGATAGTTAATAGAACAAATGGTGGGAACGCAATAATCTAGTGGCCATGGAAAACAACAAGAATTTTGTAAAACAGCAACTTATAGCAGAGTAACGCATGATGACTCATTCGAAACTGAAAGTGCAAACTCAATCACGTACGAAGGCAATCATCCTAACAGTCATGTTAAACAATAGATAAGCAACTATTAAGGTCTTCTCAAAGGTCATCTTAATTTAGGATTCTGGCACGGAATAATGTTGGTGCGCCGTGAATTTATTCGTCGTTAGTCAAGAAAAACATATTCCTGCTTTGCTGGTCGTTTGACAGCTAGGGATGGAAAAAACGGAAGTGTGTTCATTTAATTTGTTGTGGACTTTTTATTAGGAGGAACGCGCAGAATGTATGCTCTCTCCCAAAGATCACAAAATAGTTTTCCCTTTTAAAAAAAAAAACAATGAGCTCCAACTATAACGAAAAGAAGCTAAGCAAAAAGAAGTGCTGCTTAGATTCAAAAATGTATTTTTTGTTGAATTTACCCAGTCAACTGATTGGAATGCCTTTTATGATCCGTGTAAGAAGCCACCTATTGTGGATAACAAAGAAGGGACAAAGTTCAAGAATGTTTGGACGAAAACAAATTGCTGCTGTTACGCGGCGCAAAATTGCTTTACGTCCCCGGAATTTGCTTTTTTCAATTGTGTTGTAAAATATGTTTACCTTTTTTTCATTTCGTTTTGCTTTGTTATATTTTCTTTTATTTAATTTCGCAATTCATTTTATTTTACGTTACCTTTCTTGTTTAAAACTGACCTTTACTAATCTCCAACTGTGACTGGTTAAGAACTAAAAAATAAAATCATTCATTTCCCAGTCACCACGTACAAAACGGGGGTCTCGTCTATCTCGCAGTCGCTTCTGGGACCGTTAGTCTCCACTAATCTGCGTTTACATGCTTTTGATAATCTAGAAATGCCCCCAGGAAAACAGTAGTGCTAATTCATTACCCCTTGGATGTTTTGGGAAACTTCATGAGCAAACTGTGTCCTTTTATTTTCAATTCTTGGGGCTGCAAATTTACACTAGCTGTTGTTTTTAATTATTTTTGCATTGTAGCTTGGAAGCCACATGACTCTTGGGGCAGATGTGCCAAGAATAGCGGTTGCAAGATGAGACGATTTCTACTCCTTTCCCTGACAACTAGCCATTTGGTGTCGGTTTTTGTCCCCTCAAAGTGAATATCCTTCTTAGGGTTTCTGGACGAAACTTGAAAATTTACTCGCTTATACAGTTTAATAATTATTTACAATACTAAAGAAACTGATGGAAAAATGAAGCCGGGAGAGACTACAATTAGGCTCTTTCATAGCGGTCTAACGCAGGCTTGCGGTGAAACGTCGACGCAGACTGAACTAAGAAAGTGTCGATGACTCTTGTTTTAGAGATATTCCATTGGTCTCCAATAGACCTTTAATCTTATTCTTGGTCACGGTGTTGGACTGGAACTAGCGTGCAGTGGAGGCTAATGCGGGAGAATATCATTAAAGATATATACCTTCATGTGGCTCTGTATACTAAGTCCACTAACCGACACCATTGAACTAGGTCGACATGTTATGGTGGCTGTATTGCTTACCGTACTGCAAATAGCTCTCTGTGTGAAAAAGTAAAATAATAACAACAACACGGTGCGAAAACTGATATCGTTACAAAGGTTCCTATCGTAAAGCCATTTAAACGATATTTTCTTTCTGCGGTTGTAAAAACTCGTTTAATTGGCCTTAAACCCACTCCGTTAGCGCAGAAACGTCAAAACAACGCAAGGCAACCATAAGTAAAGGTAAGGTAAAGTCCAATCTCGTCCCCAGAGGCTACCATCCTTCTGGTCTGCGCCAGGAATCGAGACCTATGGGCTAAACTGAAAGCCCGCCAAAAAGACGGCGAAATCTCATTGGCTGTTGAAACTTGTTAGTTTCAACCACAATCTCCGACGCACGCGCAGAATCAAACCGGAACCAGGATTTCCTGGTTCCGGTTTTGGATTCGACCAGGGCGCTAAAAAGGAAGGGCGGCGAAACGGCCAGAGCGCTCTTGGGCGATGCGTGATGCGGAGTAGGACTGGGTCGAGCGCGCTTCACGGCAGCAAAGTTCAAAACATGGCGGCAAGTGAGAGTCGATGGCTGGTGGAGAAAAGTGATTGCTACGCAAAAACAGTAAGACGATTCCGCGAAATTCTTTTGGAAATGAAATAACGACATGTTTCCTTAACTGTAAGAAGTTAGAAAGACTTTGATTCAGTGAACGCAGTGTTGAATTATCATAAATAAAATTAACTTGCTCGAAATGTCTTTTGCCCTTTTTTCGAACGCTATAAATCAAGCACCAATTTCAAGGAAAATATGGTAGCAGATGGCTCGATTTTCAAGCAGTAAGTAGAGTAAGTATTGCTTTTTCATCGGTGTAAATCTCATTCTGAACTTTTTTGAACTTTTTGAGTTATAGGCTTTGAAAGTTTATACGTACTGTTAGTGCTTTTAATATTGCTATTATTACAATAGGTATACCTTGGGCTATACCACTTTTCAAGCTTCCAAGGTACTGGATTCTAAGCAAACGAATGTGTCTAGGTTTCAGGCATTTACATCAAATTTTATTGAACATCAGAACCTCCCTTGAAGAATAAACAATGACACTATATATGGCATGGTAGAGTGCATGGTTTGTAGAAATGGTTTGGTAAAAGACAGGGTTAATATTGCCTTCCCAATGTCAAATAATATCTAATCAGTTATTTGGTCTATTTCTTGGAGATGAGGAATTTCAATCACTAGATGGTATAACAATGCATTGCATAAGCAACCAAACAGAGCAGTGCAAAACACTGTACAGAAATTATTATAATTATAAATCATAATCCATGCATGACTACACCTAAATACTGTGTAACTCTGTGCTCCTAGAAAAATCACAGGGAGCATAACCATGAAATCTGGGTGCCTAGTTCTTATTGGTACATACCATAGTTATGCTTCTGTATCATCTCTTTAAGATTTCATGGCCTCGTCCTCCATGACAAATTACATCAGCAGCCCCCTTTTGCAGTGGCTAAAAATTCAAGTACCCCCATTTTCTCACCATCTCCTTCCCATAGATAATGGAAGGTCAATTGGCACAGACTTTTCTTTTGGGTCTCTTGTTTCCCAAGTGATGTAGGCATTGTTAAAAAGATGCGCAGCTGTTTACCTCTGAACTAACATGCCATTGGTTTCCAAAATATATCCCTTTTTCCCTTTAGAAAGGTTTCAGCTTTACCTGTAACTCTGAAAATTTCACTTATAATTTCTCTATCCAAGCCATCCCTGGCCCATTAGTACTAGTGTGACCAAAAAAAACTATCTCAATAAATATGAACTGTTTGTACAAAAACTCATGTGATGGGTTTCTGGTTTATGCTGATTATGATATTTAAGATGTACTCACACTCTCAGCTTTTTTGTATCATATGACAGGGAAGGTTGTCAACATATGTATGTTTTATCCACGTGCCTTTTATACATTAACAATAATATTTGCTATCAAATTTTTATTTTGTATCATTTTAATATGATCATTAGCTGCATGATTCAAGTCACAGAGTTGACTTGGTCTTGTTTTTATATAATTTTTGTCATTCAGCATTCAAAAAGATGGTGAATAGGCTGGTCAGTAAGACTGAAGGTTAATGCAAATGCTGTTAGGAAAGTCCCTATCCAAAAGGGAATTTGCCAGTGCAATGAAATGCGTGTGAAAAGAATAATAATAATATAAGGCTGTTACAATTGTCAAAGCCAAGAAAAGACCATATTTAAATGCTTTTCTTCCATAATTTAACCCTCTGTTTCCATCGAATATATTGCTAACAGAAATTTTTTAATGTTCTACTTTTAAGCTGCTCTTGCATGCAAAGGATTAATAGTTTTGCTTTTTATCTTTACATAACCTAAGTAGATAACAAATTGTTGTAATGAAAAAGTTCATCAACATAATGCCATCGGATATGTGAATTGTGATGGATATTATTAACTAGTAATTGTAATTGTTGACACGGCTACCTTGGTGTTATGGAATAAATTATTGTTAGTACCCTGTAGGGGTTTGGTCTGTTTTGTTGCATTTGCAGAGCATTGATGAGCATAAAAAAATAAAACTCATTAATGTAAAACTGTAAACAAGGAAAATTTGCAACCTTGTTTATTAATGAGTGCACATTTCTACAAACCACTCTACCATGTCATATAGTGTCATTGTAATTCTACATTAAAGTTAGATGTAAATGCCTGAAACCTCTACACATTTGCTTGCTTAGCATCGAAGGTATTAAGTATAAATTTTCAAAGCCTCTAGCTCAAAAAGTTCAAAAAAGTTCAGAATGAGATTTACACCGATGAAAAAGCAATACTTACTCTACTTACTGCTTGAAAATTGAGCCATCTGCTGCCATATTTTCCTTGAAACTGATGCTTGATTTTATAGCGTTCGAAAAAAGGGCAAAAGACATTTCGAGCAAATTGGTTTTATTTATGATAATTCAACACTGCGTTCACAGAATCAAAGTCTTTCTAACTTCTTACAGTTAAGGAAACATGTCGTTATTTCATTTCCAAAAGAATTTCGCGGAATTGTCTTACTGTTTTTGCGTAGCAATCACTTTTCTCCACCAGCCATCAACTCTCACTTGCCGCCATGTTTTGAACTTTGCTGTCGTGAAGCGCGCTCGACCCAGTCCTACTCCGCATCACGCATCGCCCAAGAGCGCTCTGGCCGTTTCGCCGCCCTTCCTTTTTAGCGCCCTGATTCGACCAGAGCCCTTGCGCTTTCCAACCGCTGGTCAAGGGGACGTGGGCTCTGGGGACGAGATTGGGTAAAGTCTGCGTCGAGCCAATTGGCCCATACCGCCTAAGCTTATCCCGGTTTCCGTAGCATGAAGCGACTAGGAGTATTTCTACTCCCCCCTGGATGGCATGCTAGTCCATTGCAGGGTTACCCCCAGCATTATTTCGCCGGTACCCATTTATACATCTGGGTGGAGAGAAGCACCATGAAAGTAAAGTGTCTTGATTAAGAACACAACACAATGACCCCGGCCAGGGCTCGAACCCGGACAGTTCGATCCGGAGTCCAGCGCACTAACCAATAGCCCACCGCGCCTCCGACAAGACATATTTCTTCAAATCATTACGTCACGTTACGTTGATCGAATTGCGAATACAACGTCTGGTCTGCCTGTGGGATTACCGTAAATGATCTAAAAAAAGCCCACTCAAATAAAAAAGAACGTCTGAGTAGGAGGCTAATAAACGCCTCGTAAGTAACAAACGCCCTCCCCGAGGTGTGAAGTTTGTATTAGACGCTCCCCTCTAAGAAACTCCGCCAACGCAAACCTCGTCCCCAGGGCCTTCACCGCTTTTCATGGAGAAGGTCCTGAGGACGAGGTTGGAAACGCCACGTGTCTAATAGGCCTTCCCTCCCCCCCCCCCTCCCCGCCCTGCGCCGAGTCATTACTGACTCGGACATCAAAGAGGCCAACGATGCTGACATGGCTGACCCCGATGACGATGAAGACATCGATAACGACCTCTCTAGTCTTTGTAGTAGCACAGATTTATTGATAGGTCTCCTAATCACGAACTCTTTTCTATCTTGCTCCGTGGGCAAACTACGCATCTTATTTGTTTTGTTGACGTTGTTACAGTTAAATGAAATAAACACCATTCTCTTAGAAACGTTTCATAGCTACTAAGGGACGGACCATTATTTTTCTGGAGGGGGGGGGGGGGGGGATGAAAAATATTGAAAAAAATTGTTTGCAGGGCCTAAAAAGACAAAATAAATTGTTTGCAAACATCATATGTATTAAAAAATGTTTGCATAGAAGTCAGAGAAACTTTTTTTAATTTTTTAAATTTTTAACGAAGACTAGTGAGCAGCACAAGGAAAGACTTCTTGCAGCTGTAAGCTTGTCGTCTAACTGAGACTTCTTCAGGGAATGAATACCACTTGCAAAGAACAGCATATATAGCACATTCGCGTGCCTAGCTACAACTTCCCATGGAAGTGAATAATAACTAAAACATGCTGTAAACGAACGTTACAAAAAAACCCCTTAATACATATGTTATTGCATGTTGTTATATTTTGGGGGCCATACGATGAACGCTAATCTTCGTAGTGTACGTCTCAAAAAACGAAAAAGATGAGTTCAGAGGTGTTTATTGGTCGCCACCATAAAATATTGAATTAAATAAGACCAAATAATGATTGATGGCAGCAAAAGCGAACCTCCTTTTTGTGTTAGATCGTGGTTAAAAAAGATCGAAAAAAAATTGTTTGCAGGAAGGTGTTGTTAGAAAAAAATTGTTTGCAGAGGTGCATAGATAAGTTTGCAGTGAGAGACTTTTCATCCCCCTCCCCCCCTCCGGAAAAATAATGGTCCGTCCCTAAGCGCCACCCTTAGGACCCCTAAAATTGAAAAAGACGCCCTTGGCGTTTATCAGATTATTCAGACGGTAAGCTCTGCAAGCCAACAGAAAATTTATGAAAGGTATAGGAAAAGTTGGAAATGTGCGCACAAGGAAATAAATGAAAAGAAAAATATCGTACGAGCCCTGCTACCCTTCACGTACCTCATGCTCGACTTAACGAAGCCCTGCGGAATCAAAAGATGGGAAATAGTGGCAAAAAATTGAGAAACCTTTCAAATGTTTAGTAATCTAGCTGCGCTGTTAAAAAATAAATGTATAATGTCTAGTTGACCATGTATTTGGATCAAATAGTAAACGTGCAACGTGAAAGGCAAATTCGAAAGAATGGAGGATATTTCCTGGGTGGTGGTGGGGATGCCTTGGTTGTAATCCATCATATACTAGTTGTGTCCTTTAATGCATTCTTTGCGGATTCGAAGTGACTGTAAGACGGTGACTGAACTAACTACCTATACCCCACTGAAAAGTCTTTTTACAGCCTGCAATAGAATAGACTAATTTCTATATTTTATTATTTAGCTTAAAACAAAAGATATCACTGCACTACGAGGTTCCGGGGAATAAACCCCACAAACTCTATAGTTTATTCCCCGGAGCCTTGTACTGAGGTCTTTTGTTTTAGACTAAATTTTAATATATCGAAATTGAGCTATTTGAATTGGTTCTGCGCCCTCAGTCTCCCTTTCCCCGTCCCGGCCTGGGAGGGGGGAGGGGGGGGGGGGTTGGGGCTCAGCCTCTAGCATTCCTTTAGCTAAAAATGCTCAATACAATCCTTGCTTATACCTCTAAAAATAAGATAAAATAAACCACAGAGTATTTAGCACTGTTGTACTAATTGTGGACACTGTAAATAAGTAAAGAAATACTAATCTCAACTCTTGTGATAATGTCACAGCGTGCTCTATGTTGTTTTACTTACTTTATTTACTCCCGCATAAAAGTGATTGTACAACTAAAAACTGGTAAATAAGCTGGAAACGTGTTTAATATGCTCAAAACTGGTTCTTGAATCCAAAGAGGGTCAGTGGTGGATTAAGAAAAGGGGCCGGGCCCCGACCCTATTCTGCTGGAAATTGCAAGGCCCGTTATGAGCCAAAAAGGATTGATTTCATTCTCGTTCCCAGGGCTTTTCTCCATTATTGGAGGGTACCGATGAAAATTC